>VZSC01003101.1:194272-238720 GCA_013398225.1 Steatornis caripensis | reverse complement strand
TTCTTCCCCAGGTGCAGGACCCTACACCTGCCCTTGTTGAATTTCATCAGGTTCCTCTCTGCCCAACTCTCCAGCCTGTCCAAGCTGAAAGACATCTATCAGAGTTGACAGGAACAAAGGAACATGAGCCGGGAGAGGCTGAGTAGGATGGGAGGAAGACGGGGTTCAATGCTACATAGATTTTAAATATATATATATACACACACACCTTTCTAGTCTGTAGTTATTGTCGCATTACTTAAAACACCTGGCTTTCCCTGTGAAAAAAGCAAGAAGGTTTGCTTTGGGGGTAGACGCGTATCCTTCTTACAAAGGATGTTGTTCTTCCAATTACTGTAGACTTTCACTGCGTTATAAGTAGCAACATAACAGAATGGAAATTTCATGCATAAAATTCTTTCTGTAGCTCCTTGCATCACATGCTTACAGAAATACATGTACATGCTGAACTTCTTGCTTGCATCAGCTATTTGGCCTAAATTTTGGAAATGGACAGACATCATTTAACAGCCAAGTAGTCTCAGGTTAGCAAATGCTCACCCTCCCACTGTAGTTCAAAGGCCTTGTCTCCCATTTGTCTCACATTCTTTTTAGCAATCAAGTCACTAAAAATCATGACCATTCCCAAGACTTCTTTATCTTCCAGCCTCATTTCCTATCACTCCTGGTATACACTGCCAGATCTTCAGTCTGCAGTGTGATAAAAGAGCAGCGTCACCTGAAGAATGCTTTTTATTCTTCAGAATGGATCCAATGATTAAGTGTAATACATCAACGGACACTTTCTGAAACATCCTGTAATCCTCCCCATGCTTCTTTGTGAAGCTCTGTTGGGGTTTGGACTGTAATATAATGACACATAAAAAGTGAAGGAAGTCACCTGTTCGGCAAATCAGAAGTAAGTGGGCACATGACCCTGCGAGCATGTCATGGCAGGCAGCAAGCAGTGTGTAGATTCAGCAACACCCGAGTGTTGGGTACCCTCAGCTATGCCTTCTGAGCAACATTCCCATCCTAACTGCACTGTAGACACACTTGGAAAATAATTCCATGCCCTTCAGAATTTGCTGCGATATGGTATACATATACTGCCATATGCACATATCCATACATATGTGTGTACACATACAGGCATGCGGCTGCAAAAGTCTACTGCCACCGGTCAGTTCAAGGCCCCAGGTCTCTCAAGACACAGTTTTCCAGCTCAAACACTGTTTCCAGCTGCAAAATTCAACAAAGTGAAGTTGTTTTCTGAAACAGAAAGCACAGCCCAGAGGCTTCCCATGACACTGTCTATGTGCTGGAAAAAAGGGTAAGCTTATTTTTTTAAAATCGTTCTGAACTTCATCTCAGAAATAGAAACCAAGATACTGTAGTTGGTCTAGAAGGACTAGCATAAATATGTTTGAGACACCAGGTACCCACTGCATTTTTCTGCATTTTTGTTGTGTTACTGGGGTTAGACACATGAAAAATAAGACAGCAATTTACTTAAGACATGAGGACAGACGTGTCCCCTGTTTACGTTGAGAAAGCCTTAACACAGTACAGAAGAACAAGCATCTACAACATGCCATAGTAGAGGCAGCAGAGGAACAAATGCCTGTCAGCACCAGCAGCCTCAGCTACTGCAGCCACGGCAGGCTCTGCTTTCTGCATGCTACTTTCTGCAGCCACCAAGCCTGGCGGCTTGTTACTGCCTCTTGTACGCAAAGCACCCGATTGCCTCCTTTGGGCCACCAGCAAATCCACTGGTATTTGCAAATGCTTCCTGTTGCAGCTATGGTTGTAAACGCCTAAAGATGGATGAATATTTGTGGTAACTCAAGAGGACTAAGTATAATACAGAAATGAATACCATCCGCCCCTTGGGTTCACATAAAATACAAGTGTACAGCCAATATCTTTCCATAGGTAATAAAAGGGAGATGTATTTGACAAAGACAAGAAAAGGGAGCTGCTTTGGTAAGATATCTGGGTAGTATCTTTCAGCGTCTTACACCTTACAAATAATATCAAATATTGTAAGAAATATTTCAATTACCCTTGTATGCTTTTAATGCACTTATATGGAATAAGTGTTGGCTCTCAAGCAAGTGCCTATAATGAAGGGACTGTGCAAAAAGGCCTCTCCTCCTGCCTCTCACCATATAAAATCTGGCCAAGGTCACAGGCAGCTGCTTTCTTACCTGGCAGCACCTTCCTGACAGGCCAGCAGGGATGGAATAATCACGCTGCTCACGCCACTGCCTTGCTCAGCACTTGCCAGAAGAAGCCAGAGCTGTCATGCATGCAAGACTTTGAAGGACAGCCCGCATGCCATTCAGATGTCCTATTGCAGCGCCAGCCAACCTAGCAATGCCCAAATGGGAAGGACTGGGGATAAAAGCCACCTATAAAAGCCTTGTACCAGCAAGCCAGTTGGTCATGAGGAATGGTACAGGTTTTGCTGATTGTTTTTGATGGTGTTTCATATTTCAGAGATCTTCTTACTAGTAAGTGAAGTATAAAGGCAGATTTCCCTCTGTCTCAGCATTCATTGTATTTCAGAGTGCAGGAGTGGACTTAGCTATCTTTCAGCTTCTTGCAACTGTGGCTGTGTCCACTGTTGGGAATATCTAACCATGTTTATTTCTCTGATTCAGGAATAATTCCCAGGAATTCCTGATCTTAGATGTTATCCTGATCACTAGAAAGCAGTTATGTAAACCATAGGCAAAATATAACAAGACCTTTCCTAATGATCAGCCCAGGGACGTTTGTCCTTTCTTTAGTTTGCAGTAGTGGAACATGCAGATCTGAAGATCCAGCAGTCTAGCTTTGCTGTTCAGTCACACAAAAATTACTTTACAGCTGTGTAAGAGAACCCCCATAAAACAGGGTTTATGGCTCTTTTTAGTCTACTTTCTTAAGGTAATGAGTTTTGCATAATAACACTCTGTATGTGTGCATGTTTCAACCAGCTCGTTGCAAACTTTTGATTTATTTCAACTGATTGATAATACATTAAAAGAAAAAAAAAGCAGAAATCTCAGAGATATTAAGTCCTATGTGTTTTGTAAAGACAGCTGGCTGGGAAGACCGATTGAGCTAATGTTCCTGCAGAAGGAAAAAAGTGAGAAAGGAAGCAGACTGGCATGAGTGATTACTAGACATCAGAAAATCCACCTGGGAGAAAGATGTTATAAATTTTTTAACACAAACATCTTTAATTCATATAGTATCTACTTTACTGGAGGAGGAATTATGACTGAAAACCAGAACTTCTAATGCCAAATAGCTGATAAAATTTTATTAAATCCTTTTCCAAGTTTGGGTTTGTTTTTTTTTTCAGAAAAGTGAATATGTGTTTTAAACTTTCTAATAAAAGAACCTGTGCTATAGCTTTCAGATTAATTCAGTTAAAAAGCCAGGCAACAAGACCCATATTGATTGGAAATCAGATTTCATTAGTTTCAATGCTCACCAAACTAGTTTTTCTTATAAATTGAGTTGCATTAATTCACACAATTGCAAAACTTCATTTAAAAAAGCATTTCATGTTCTGCAACTTTGTAATCACAGATGTTTGTCATTTCAATCACATCTTGATGGCTTTGGTGATCATTCAGAAGATGTAGAGGTTTACAGCGCTCCTAAGAAACATCGATTTCTAAAGGATGCTGAAAGCTCTTGTTCTTCCTTTCTTTTCTACTATTGTAAAGAGGTATATGTCCTCAGGACATTGTATCAGGTAGGAAGTAGGGACAAAATAGGTTTTAGGTATAAAAGATTTCTCCCTTCTGGTACCAATGACCAGAACTGTGGAAGGTACCTGATTTCCTTCCTTCTGAAAAGGCTTGTGATTTTCATTATGTTTTGAAATATAGAAACTTAAAGTAGCAAATTCAGCAGCAAACAAAGTAACAAACAACACATGAACCATCAGGCGAAGAAAATTATGGTCTATCCTCCTTAATGTTCCAGATCCCCCATCTCTCTCTCTCTGTGTTGGGTCTGTGTGTGGGGGCTTTGGTAGCAGGGCCAGGGGCTACACAGGCGGGTGGCCCCTGTCAGAAGCTCCACGAAGCTCCCCCAGCTCCAAGGCGGCCCCACCTCGGGCTGAGGCCAGGCCATTCAGAGACAGAGGATGGGCCTCTGCGGTAACGGATTTAAGGAGGGGACGGGACAAAGGAGCGGTCCTTGAGACCTGCAGCAGGGGGAGGAGGGGGATGTGAGAGAAACACCTGTGCAGATATCGGGAGTCACTGAGGAAGGAGGAGGGAGAGGCGGCTGGAGCGGAGGTTCCCCTGCAGCCCATGGGGAGAGGGCAGGCTGTGCCCCTGCAGCCCACGGAGGACCACAGTGGAGCAGGCCTTGAAGGACCACGGTGGAGCAGAGGCACCTGCAGCTCATGAAGGACCACCATGGCAAGGCAGAGAGGGACCTGCAGCCCGTGGAGGACCCCATGCCTCGGGAGGAGGTGCCTGTTGCTGTAGCAGACAGTGACTCTGTGGGCAGCCTGCGCTGGGTCAGTGTGTTCCTGAGGGGCTGCACTGGACGGGAAGGACTCCTGCCGGAGGGGTTTGTGAGGGACTGTCTGCCATCGGAGGGACCCCACACTGGAGCAGGGGAAGCGTGTGAGGAGCCCTCCCTGCCTGAGGAGGAAGGAGCGCCAGAGACAATCTCTGGTGAACTGAGTGAACGCCCATTCCCTGTCCCCCTGTGCTGCTGAGGGGGAAGGAGGGAGAGACATCGGGAGAGAGGGGACTCGAGCCCGGGAAGGGGGGGTGTGGGGAAGGGTATTTATTTGTGTTTTAAGATCTGGCTTTTCGTGTTTCCTTATCCTGCTCTGCTTTGATTGATAACTGATTAATTTGAACATTTTTTCCCCAAGTTGAGTCTGTTTTTGCCCGTGACCATAACTGGTGAGTGAATCCTCCCTGTCCTTGTCTCAACCCACCGGGTTTCATTACATTTCCTCCTCATCCCAGGGTGGGGGGAGGAGTGAGCGAGCGGCCGCGGGGGGATGTGTTGCCGGCTGGGCCTAAACCATGACACTCTCCTTTACAGATACAGAGTGTGACAGATGATCCTTACAGGCTCGATCTGAATGCTGGCAAATTCAGACCATTATGCTTTGGTGGAGTCTCTAATATGAAGACTTTTGAGACAGCTGCATGCACAATAGTGTCTCATTTATTAAACTTAAATGAGAACGCCATTAGAAACATGTGCACCTTCAGACATGGTATTGCTGGTAAGTATGATAAGCCTGGGCTATATTAGGCTTTATGTATTTGATAGATAAATAGCTTGTCAAAGCAGCAATGGCATATATGGATCATAATAGACATAATCATATTAATAATGCCTGTGCTTCATGGGGAGCAGCCACATATCTTATCGCTGTCATCGATGTACAGAAAATTTGGATCATACAAGATGCCTCAAACATATGTTCCTTATGAATTTTATTACTTGCATTTCATTACTTGCATTTCCTACGTAGGTATGCTTTTGCTGACAGATCTCCATGTGCAAAGTGCTGTTGAGCTATGTATATCGCTTCAAGATTTTTTTTCCCTTGCTCTCTTATTGCTAAAATGAAAGTACTGGAGCAGTGACCCCAAGGCGGAGAAAAAAACCAACAGAACAGAGTATGCGTCCTGTAGTCCTGAAAGGATTCATCAATATGGAAAGCAGAGGTATCCATACTAGAATACAGATATCAATATATTGTATGGAAAGACCAAAGAGGGTGGTGTATGTGAATAGTAGTTCCAAAGAGATTAAAGTTTAATCGCAGATCACTGAAGCCAATAAGAGTTGCGTTGATGGTATCAGTGGGTGAAAAACTCTTACAGAGGTTTCCTCCTTACAGAGGACTAAAAAACAGTCTCCAAAGTGATCAAATTTGTAGTTCCTGTTGTTATGCAAGTAAGCCTAGGACCCAGTATTAATAATATTGCTATGTGAAGTTCTGTGTGTTCCTAAAAGACAGCTTAATCAGCCTGAGAAATGTATTAACTGTCAAAAAAAGTGGCATCTGAAACATCTGAATTATTTTACTAGTGACATTGAAGTAACTTTAAACTCTCGTTGCACCTTATAACACTCTCAGTCAGCGTAGTACTTTTAAAAAAAGTTTTTCACACAATCATATAATATTGTTAAAAGACCAACTAAATCTCTCTTTAAAATTATTCAGGCTTGTTTTCTACCTGTAAGGTAATCTTTTGGAAAGTTCAGAAAGATTGTCCCACCAGTTTGGGGGAAAAAAATAATAATTAAGTAAAAAGATGCCTATTTGTATGCATGCATATTTAATATGCTCACAGTTAACCCCTATGTTTCAATAAAACTGTATGACTGTGTAATGAATTAGCTGAACACATTTAATGCCAGCGTCATTTCTTTTGTGAATTATACTGTCACTTAAGAATTGAGATACAAGTCAGTGGTGAAAAGGATTAGCCTGTCAGCACCAGAGTTCTTAGAGGCAGTATTTGTTCATGCATTAATGGTAGATGTAAATGACTTGTGAGGAGTTAATGCGTGATTAGTAATTGTTATCAACATGCTACAGGCATGAACTGCATGCCTCATAAATAACTAACTGTACTGCAACTATATCTATACAAATCAATAAAGAATATCATTGTACATTGAAAAGAATCAGGAAGACAGTTACTATTGAAATATCATTCAGCAACATGTTCTATACTTTCTGCAACATAAACACTTTCTAAAAGCACTTACTGCATGCAATTAATCCTACACAGGATTAATTACCTGTCTTCATTTGCTGTACTTACATAATAAAGAGACAGATGCCTTGTTGTACAAGTCAAGGCAATTCCAGCTAGTAAGAGTTTTAAGTATGAGTCGGGATTCCTTCNCTATACTTTCTGCAACATAAACACTTTCTAAAAGCACTTACTGCATGCAATTAATCCTACACAGGATTAATTACCTGTCTTCATTTGCTGTACTTACATAATAAAGAGACAGATGCCTTGTTGTACAAGTCAAGGCAATTCCAGCTAGTAAGAGTTTTAAGTATGAGTTGGGATTCCTTCTGGCTGATTCCATTGGAAAGATACTTAGACGTTACTGAGGACAGAAGCAAGGACAGCCTGCAGTGTCACATTCAGATTTCCTTTTTGCCCATCTTAGTGCATGCATTCTGCCTAAATCACGCTGCTGATGTGCTTTACTGCAGTAGCTGCTCTTTATTTAAATTCTTCTTGATTTGTACTCAGTCTGAACAGCTGTCAACTACCTGCTAGACATATGGTACCAAAGGCCTGCCGGGCAAATTTCTTACAACCCACAAGATGCTTGGTCTTCGTCTTTGGAATACTTCTAGCACGCTGTCATGGTGTTATAAGGAATTGTGCCTGTCCCAGGCTCCAACTCCAAACTAGATGTGAGCCCCAAACTTCATCGTCTGCCTGCTGCCTGAAGAAAACAGACCCTTGTTGGCTTTCAGACAGCTATTTCAGCAAATTTCAGTATAAGGGCTTAGTTTTGTTCTTAGTCTAAAAAATTCATATTGTCTACATTTGTGCTATAATAAGTTATAACTTTAGAGTCTGTTTCCTCATCCGGATTTAGCAATTCAGAAAAGGGACACCATCATAATAAATACCATTTCCAGGAGAATGTCTGGGTTTTCACACCACAAGTGTGACGGATCCGTGCAGGTCAAAGGATCTGCCTTAGAAGATCCTAAACGGCACTATTAAATTTACCCTGAAATTAAAGTTCTGCTACTTTTCTGTCAGAGAAAAACCCCAAAGAACTGGTGATGCCTGACTGCTGATTCTTTGGGTAAGGAGTAAAATGAAGACTCCGAACAATGTTGAAGAACCAGTATCTGTACAGCAGTGGAAGTCCTGCAGAATGAAAGCACTCAGCAAGAACAGGTGCCTGAGGCACAAACTCAGGTATGTGACATGCTATTTAAGGAGATATTTTTCAAGAACAGGGAAAGTTGCAGAAAATTAGGGGTTGGAGCTATCACTGTTATATGAACCATCTTGACTGAACGTACTTCTGACGGGTCTGAATATAAGCACACGAGAAAGGCCATGTCCTCCTAGTTTGAAAAACACACTTCAGATTAATCATAATTGTATACTTGGTGCCTAGTTATTACACTACATGGTTTCTCAGAAATTATAATAGCAATTAATATTTTCCAAAATAGAAACTTGCGAAAATACATTACTCAGAAATCCCTGTAGAAATCCCATTCATCCTACAATGACAGCTTGTTATGGAAACAAGTATTTTACACATTATGCCCGAAATGTACAGTGTAAATTACATACCTTACATCAACACTAAAAATAAATCTAGCACTGAAAGTTCGTGAAGCTGTGGTGAAAGCTCTTGTGCTGCTAATTCTTTTTTTATGTCTAACTGTAAACAGAGATGCCAGAGGTTTTAGCATTTGTGGTCATTTGGTGTTAAAGAACGTACTGACCTTTTACTGCATAATTTTCTCTTCTCTAGACATTACTG
Organism: Steatornis caripensis; assembly: GCA_013398225.1. NCBI lineage: Eukaryota > Metazoa > Chordata > Aves > Caprimulgiformes > Steatornithidae > Steatornis > Steatornis caripensis. The sequence goes on along the minus strand of VZSC01003101.1, from coordinate 230,209 downwards.
TTCCTGTCTTGAACTACAAGAGACTCATACATGCTAATGGATCGGATGACAGTGCTGGTAGAGAGAAGTATTTTTATGCTGGAAACAACCTGGTTGTTGAAAAAATACATTCTCCTTTTCACAGAATCACAGAATGGTAGTGGTTGGAAGGGCCCTCTGGAGATCACCCAGTCCAACCTGCTAAAGCAGGTGCCCCTAGAGCAGGGTGCACAGGAATGCATCCAGGCGGGTTTTGAATCTCTCCAGAGAAGGAGACTCCACAACCTCCCTGGGCAGCCTGTGCCAGTGCTCTGTCACCCTCACAGTAAAGAAGCTCTTCCTCATGTTCAGGTGGAACTGCCTGTGTTCCTGTTTGTGCCCATTGCCCCTTGTCCTGTCACTGGGCGCCACTGAAAAGAGTCTGACCCCGTCCTCTTGACACCCGCCCTTCAGGCTATATCTGATTATTGTATTTTTGCCTTTACATAGGTTAACTATGATAGCTACTTTGGCCATTTGGCAGAACCATTGCCTTTATTCATGTCCTTAATTTTGAAATGCTTTGTTTGGTTAGGGATCTGTATTTTATGTTAATGCTTATCTTGAACATAGTAGTTAAAATCATAGATCCTGCTGTCACTCTGAATGCAGAACTCAATGGAAATATTCCATCTTGAACATCTAAAGGACTAGGACTGGAGTTTATCTGCCTAGACAGGTATATTCTGTCAAAGTACCATTCCATTATTCTGTATGCAATACAATTGCAGTACTGTGTATATGAAGACNTCTTGAACATCTAAAGGACTAGGACTGGAGTTTATCTGCCTAGACAGGTATATTCTGTCAAAGTACCATTCCATTATTCTGTATGCAATACAATTGCAGTACTGTGCATATGAAGACAATGCGGGCATTAAATATTTGATGAAGATTGTCAAATGACAATGCGTAAAAGCAGCCATGCTACTTCAGACCACTGGACCTTACAGCACAATATTCTTCCTGCACCAGTGGCCACAGGCAGCTGCCTAGGGAAGGGTATGAACAGGACCAGCAGATATTATACTTTACCTGAATACCTTTCCGAACTCCAACCATTTTTATCTTAGGGGATTTCTTAATACCATTGTGAAAGTACATAGACCTTAGTATATTAGAACAAGGCACATATGAAGGGCATTGCTGCCTTGCCCCTCCAAGATTAGAAAAGAATATGGGGCAGCCTAAGTGCACAGAGGAACTGTCAGACTGCAGAGAAATAGTCTGAGACTAGCTGTCGCAGCTGTCAAGTCTAGCATGATGGGTCAAATTTCTGCTGCTGTAGGGCAGAACAACTGGGTAAATAAGAGGCAGAAACTCCAGGCTCTTTATATCAGTGTTTTCCTTTGGCTAGCACTATATATGCATAGGTATTTGGCCCAGTGAGCACAGGAACAGTTTTTCCTGGTTTTCCCCATTTTCCCTGTTTCATAAAATCGAAAATCACTCAGGTTCACAAGCAGAAGTGATTTTCCAATCTTTATCCAGTTCCTTCCCCACTTAACCCCTGGTCTGCCCAATAACCGTTTGTGAAGAAAGGTCTTAGTTTAGCATGCCAGTGTCTGGATCCAAACATATAGGCTTCCAGTGAAGAAGATCTGTCTGAAGATGGGCTGGACAGTGACTATTTCTGGTTTCCAGTCCAATGTCTAGGAGAATGTGACTGTGAAGCTGCCCTGAGTACCTGTCAGAGAACAGCCTTCAGAAGCTGTTTTCTGTCTCATTAGAGTCCCTGGCTACTAAGAGTGCAGCTGAAAGAGTCCAGTGAAAAGCTGTGGAGATTGCTGACGCTACACTTACAAAGGACCTGGCCAATCCCTTTGTGGCTGGCTTGTGAACCAGAAGCTGAGATCAAGTCATGGTATCATATGCTGACATAATGAACTGGGTAAAGATGTCAGCAAACTGTACAGTGACATTAGGGACAGCCGCTATAGTCTTTATATATATCTGCTTGCAGCAATAATGGCAGAAGTGTATCTCTAAAGGGCTTTACAGCATTTATAAGTCCCATCAACTTTCCAGGGAGGCCTCTTTTCTGATGGCTCATCTGGTCTGGCTCCTTACAGTTAGTGAGAATCTGGAGGCTCTGAATTATGGACATCATTCACTGGCCAGGTAATGGCCTAGATGCTAGGGTTGATATTTTCTGCTGGAAAAGTGATAGCATAAATAAAATGCATAGGAGACAACTGGTTTGAAAATCACACAAGGAATACATGCTATCGGTGTTGCAGTTACACTCCTCAATTTAGATGTCAGCCATGAAACTCAGGAAGACAGATCACAGAACACATTTTGCTGCCATTCAGCCTCCTCTCAAATGTTTTGCGATGGTTCTTCCCTGCCACAGCATGCCAGAGTATGATGTGACACAAGCACAGCAGCTTGCTGTCCAGAGCTGTTTCTAGCCTTTGCGGCCGTTTCTACATCTCCACATCTCAGGCACACATCCTTAGCTAGACCCTGGTCTGCCTGACCCCAGGTTGCCTGGACTCATCTACTACACAAACTGTCCTTACATTAGTCTCTGCTCAGTCACTATGGTCTCACTATATTCCTCGTTCAATTCCTATTATGGAGTTTCCCAGTCCAGCCTCTCAGCACCTGCTCTAATCTAATATTAACGACTGCTGTCAGCCAGACCAATCCCACTCTATGACTCTCGCCTGAGGGACTGGACGGTAACACAGTGCATACAGGAGATATCAGGGCTCTCTCATCCATTGCCAGCACAGGGGACTCGGTTCCAAACTGCCTGGGTGGGCTCATCAGTGAAGCTTCAGTTGGAATTAAGGATCTCTAGATAAAACAGTTTTAAGACAACTGCCATAAAGGAGATGAGTAACACCGTTTGGGGTAGATGTTTAGGCTGGCGGTCACAATCTAGGGACCTTCCCAGTTGAATGGTGACTGAAGTGCACTGGGCATCAGGAATGCTGCCTACAGGAGAGGGAACAAATTGTGGTGCTATGTTGAGATAAGAGCTGATGATAATGACTTTAATTTAGCACTAATAAGGTTCAAACTAGACCACATTTCATTGTTTGCTTATGCTGAGATAGATTACAAAGTCCAGCCTTACTAAAGTAAAATTATTTCACACCTACTTTATTCACTTACAGAGTAGGCTAGCTGTGCTGTCAAGTGGTTGACTCGGTGTGTTTTGACAAGCCCATATTGTATGCTTCTTAGCACCTCATCTTTTAGGTGTATACAATTTGATGAAACAAAAATGTTATGCCCTTTCCCTTTCTAGAATTTCACATCCTTCCTTTCTTCTCTTTTAATGATAGTTTAATAAAATTGAGTCGACGTCAGGTTCACAGTTCCAGCATTGTAATTAGGCCTCTTCTCTCTTTCCTTCCTCTAAATGTGTGGCTACCTTCCACAAATATTAATAATCAAAGGATTCTCTGAATTTTCAGATCAGTAGCTAAATTGGTCACTCCAAAAATGGAGTGACTTCCTTTATTTTATTATCTTCTTAAATCCATTTCAGGTACTGGGCCTTTTGTATAAGATGGATTTAGGACCCCTGTAACAACGCTTAACTCTGCTGTTTATTTTATTAAAGACATTAAAATTAACCGAACATTTCCCTTTAATAAGTACCTTGTCTTGGAGCTTTACAGAGCTACAGAGATACAGATCACAGCAAAACACAGAAATCTTGAGATGCTCATTGTGATTTAGTAAGAATGAAAAAGTGACATATAACTGATATTTCTCTGTGCAACATTACCATTATCTCCGAAAGGCTCCAGAGAACTTTCCTAACAAACCAAACAAAAAAAGAGAACTGCTGACTAGAAAAGCAGCCAGTTAATGAAAAAATTCCCAGGATTTTGAGCTCTAGTTATGGAATGTCGTTGGCAGTGTAGATTAAAGTATTTGTTATTGTTGTTTTTCTTGTCTTTCAAAATAACTTTGTTGCAAGTCAGCTATTTACAACACAAGTTCAGAGCAGCAGTTTTGTTATTAAAGTGGTGGAAAATAAACAAATGCAAACATAGAAGTGTAAAAATGTGTAGCCAAAACCTTTTATTAGTTTAACCAGAAAATAGGCCGCATAAAAGATCTTTATTTTTAAAATGTATTTTTTCCATAGAACTAGTCACTGATGTTTACTGATGATTCACTCCAAATATGAGCTGCATTTGAACTTGGCTTGTCAAAACACCTAAACATGGCCCACACCTTGGCCTGCTCTGACCACAGGGCAATTGCATGGAAGGAGATCCAGCCATTCAAAGCAGCTCCAGCTCTTTCCACCCAGTAGTCTCCCATCCAGATCTGCTGGGATACAGTGCTGCTGATCACTGATTTTTAGCAAGAGATGATTCCTACCTCTGAAAACACTTCTTCCTTCCTCTGTCCCAGGGGAAAGCCACACAAATCTAAGCTGTTTGACTTTGCTTTGGGATAGAGTTGCAATGCTCATGTAGCCCAGCAGTGAATTCAGCTCAGAAGTGAGGTCAGGTTTTGTCATCTCCTCAATGAACTTGAACCTTGGCTAGGATCTGGTTTAGACTGTAAAGAAAAAAGAAAAAAAGCAACAAAAAAGAAACCAAAGAAAAAAAGTAAAGGGAAAAAAAGCACGGGGGGTGGGTGGGTAAAGAAAATTAAAAAAGAAGAAAAAAGGAAATGAAAGGGGAAAAGAGAAAGAAAAGGAAAAGGGGAAAAAAATTCCATTCTTCCCAGAAAGGACCTGGAATATAAATGGAGGAGCTATACTTGCCATTTTCCCCCTTGACTTGACAGCTGTGGCTGTCCACATCAATGGTGAGAGGCTCAGGCCCCTCTCAAGCCTGTTTGTATTTTATTTTCTGAGATGAGCTAGCAGTGAAGTTGCTATTAGCATTTTCTCTGCTAAAATCTCCCCAGCACTTCCATGAGAGTCACCTTGCTTTCACTGCCTCAGTGAGCATAAATTCTTCAAAAGCTGTTAAACTCAATGTGTCACGAGAACACTGTGTTGCTGGTGAAAAAAATGTGTATCTGCACGTACATCTGCCGATAGACTCTTGTCCTCTTAAAGGAACCGAGGCATTTCCTTAAATCTGGCAAAGTATAGATCCCCATTCATGGGCATAGACTAGGCTGAGATTTGGATTTCACTCTTAAGCTAATCCAAATTGGAGATGTTATTTAGACATATTGTTCCTCCCTCGTGGCTCAAGAGACCCCCTATTTTAAGGGGCTCTAGGGTTGCATTGACATTACTGAGTGGTGCAGAGCAGAAAGGAAGGAACGAGGGTTTGATGTGTTGTAATTCATATGGTCCTAAGATTCTATATGTACATGGTGTCTTTACCAAAGCTATGTTTGTAGAAATATCTGACTGTAGGGCACGCACCGCACATGCCTGAAGAGGTAATGTTGCAGGTGGGATGAGTCCGGGGCATTCCAATGAGTGGCTTCAACGTGGGATGAGTCCGGGGCATTCCAATGAGTGGCTTCAACGTTGGTTCCACCAGGAGGGAAATCATTTCCCAGCACAGCAGTCTCACACTCTGGTACATCTTGCAAGACTCCAACTCTAAGTGCAAGGCAAATTCAACCCCTCTGGTACACTAAATCACAAATGTGCAGCCATTCTTCCCCCAGAGCAAAATGGTCATTTTGAGTTAACTTCACATTAGCCACTTAGTGTCAGTAAATGAAAGTATCAGTTCTTTATCTGTTTCTCCCTAGACTGTGGGATAGGGAAGTCTACCACAGCTAATGGTTTTCTCTTTAACATTAGTGCAGCCACAGTGACCAGTATGTTGGGAATATAATTCCAGTCTTTGCAAATAATTTTCTTGTTCTCTTGATGGATAACCACATTCTGCACTTCCAGCAGTGTTGCTCAATAAGAGAAACATGACTAACAAATAGCTTAATTTTGAATTAATTTTAAAGAACCTTGTTTGTTTGGAATTCANTCCAGTCTTTGCAAATAATTTTCTTGTTCTCTTGATGGATAACCACATTCTGCACTTCCAGCAGTGTTGCTCAATAAGAGAAACATGACTAACAAATAGCTTAATTTTGAATTAATTTTAAAGTACCTTGTTTGTTTGGAATTCATATTAAAGTTGTGAAAATATGTTCTTTTGGTCTACAAATGATTACGTCCTTTCTAGTTTACACAGAACTGTCACCACCCTGACACCAATCTCTTTTCTTAATGGGCTGAATCCACTGTCAGTGAAATCAATGAAGTGCATTTTTCATCAGTCTTAATGGGACCTGGACAAGGGCCTGTGTTTCTAAATAAAAGCCAAATGCTGGGCTGATTCTGTATTCAGTTGTAGCCATGTAAATTGGAAATCAGCCAGCTGGCACCTTCTTTTTTCGTTCCCCGTCTTTTGTTTTGCAGCAGAAAAAAATCCCACTTTTTTTAGGGTGGAAAGGGTAGAAGAGCAAGATTACAAGGATGAAACTGCACTTCTCTTTTCAAGTGATGTTACACTTGATCTGTATGCCTCAACTCAAAAGGAGCGTTACAAATTACCCTGAGTTCAGCATGTTGAATAATTTGCAGCAGCCGTAGGGTTGATGTGACTTAAATTCAGCTGCCCACATACTAAAAGAGACTTTTCTATTACTGACTGTTGGCTAAGTATAACAACACTCAAACTATACCTCTTCTGTGGCACCTATGTATAAGGCAGAGAGAATGTGAAGTAAAGCTATCACATCTGTTCCATTCACCCCTTACCCTCGGGCATTTCCCTTCATTTATTTGCTTTGGCAAAGTAACGAGATTTTTGCACAGTCTCTGGCATCTCCAGAAATTATAACACAATCTCTGAATTTGACATACAGGTGGATTATGACAATGGCTTACAGAGCAGACAGCTTTAAAAGCAAGACTGACAATCTGTTTAGTTTTCAAATAATGGCAGTTTTCTACACGTTTCCTCACACATAAAAATGACAGAAAAACCCCTGTGGTTGAGAACATGGTGAGCATTGCCAATGACCTCACTCCAGCTACTTCAAAAAAGGGAGAAGACAGTCCAGTGCCTGGTAAAATTTCTCCTCTGTTCTCTGCCAAAATTGCTTCTCTTCTTCAGCAAATGTTTAGTTCTCATGTTTTGCATTTAGAAAGCCTCATAATGAGTTTCCCCACTTTATAAATTCTGTGAGATTAAATCATTAGCAGCAGACTGATAAACTAGTTTAATTCCCTCCCCTTCATTCTCGGAGTTCCTTTTTGAAAGATGATGATTGTCATAAAAATCTGATGTCTCACAGGAAAATAATAGCACCTATGTACTCTGTATTGTTAAGTCTCTCCAATATATGAAGATACAGAGATCAGTTTTCACTGTCTCTTGTATAACCTGCAGCTTATACAATGAAGAATGGCAAAGAGTTTAAAGAAATGACCACTTACAGGAAAGAGGATATGATAGAAATCATATGTAAAATGGAAGCTGGCCTGGGAGATGAGCAGACAGAGGAGACCAGGCCTCTGAGGTGGGCAGGCACTGATTAATCCTGTAATCCTTTCACTTAGCAAAAAGGCACAAACGAATACTTTCTGCCATCCTTAAGAACGTATCTCCACCGACAGAATCTGCCTGTATTGTTCTCATTTATGTATTAAAGTGTTCTCAAAACACAATGTGATAAGGGCCTGTTTTCAAGCAGAGATAAATGAAATAAGATAAAAACAAGCCCTAACTCTTCCCTCACTGCTCTGTTCCCTGCTCCTGAGCTAACAGGCAACTTCTCTTGATTTTCATTGGAGTTGTAAGAACTGGTAGTGCAACCAGAAAGAGTATACACAGAGGAGATGACCTTTTCTTCATCACCTTTTGTGGCCTTGCCAGTCCTTTTGAGTGGACAACAGGAATGGATTTTGTTAGACAGCCATGCTTGCTCACAACGGTGTTCAGCTATGTCATTGTCCACTGACGATGCCTGGCACTGCCGTATGGCTGCTGCATGGCCCCATGCTGTGGATGGGTTCAGTTCAAACCTTCCAGGCTCCAGCAGATCCATTTATGACATTTCAGAGACAAATACAGACACGTTTTAATAATTTTGAAAATGAGACTGCGCAAGAGGCTGTGCTGGAATGCTTACTAGTGACTTATAGGGATCAGAGCATGTTTGACAAGGCTCCTGGAAATATTTTTTATTTGCGTTTCAAAGGATTTTAATAATTAAATAAGTGACAGAAACATCAGTATGAAATATCACTTCTTGGATTATATTTTTTTCTCCCTGGGTATTAATCACTAGTTGATACACCCTAAGGAATAAGGAATACACATCTTCCCCAGGAAGAGAGTGAGAAAAAGTTTTGACTGAAGCACAGTTTAGAAATACTTTTCAGAATATCTACCTACAGGACTGCGGGCTGAGAAAGACATATTCAGGCAGTTGTCATGATGGTGATAAGATATGTCATTGACCTCCAAAATGGGAGTTTACCAGTTCAAGTTACCAAATTTTCGGACTTCTGTCTTGAATGGAATTCAAGAGAAACTAGACCCCAATTAGCGATAAGTCCTACTTAGGCAGAAAGCATTATTGTTTGGGCTGTCATCCTGCCTGATGGATTTTCTCACTTGCGAGAGTTTTGTTTCATCAGCTAGTTTCATTCTTCCGGTGATAATTCACTTTTTAATGGTGTTATAGTTTCTTTTGAGTCACTAACTGATTCTCCTTGATTTCAAATATATTTCTTTTGCTTAAAAAACATTAAAGGCATTTTGCTTTCAGGTAGGATTGAGTTTGGCTGCACATATTTAATAGACAGTGCATATTAAATAGACAGTACATATTAAATATTATATCAGTATATGTCCCACCTCTTTCTTATTTGGGGCATGACACTTATCCTTTCCTCCTATTCAGACCAATCAACCCTTCTTGTTTTCCACAGAAAAAAGGAAGTGATGAATGATGCAAGGCTCCACCAGTGACAGAACTTTTCCATATGGAAATACTATCTCATTCCAGTGCTTTCTAAGATACGAGGTAACATTTTCAAAGCCTCACAGAGAATTTAGCCACACATGTTCTGTGTTTTATAAGCTAAAAGAGTTTTTGAAAGATCACAGTGATGGACATATCCCTTATGAATTCTCATTTTTCATTTAACATGACTTGATTTTCTTTATTTAAAAGCTTACAAATTCTGAATAACAGCTTCTACTTATCTGGGAGTTTAAAGTATATTTTTGCCTATATCTTCCTGATTATCTTTAGTTGAGATCACATCCATGAATAATAAAATAATTATTCAGTGCTTAAATTCTATTACAGTTTGTTCTTTTTTAAACAAAAACCCAAGATCATGATTATCATGTGTGCATTTTAGAGATCCTCATTGGCATAAATCTTTGAATTTAGATTATTTGAAACTGGTAGGTAAAAGTATAATCTCTGATTTCTGTTATGCTGGAAGCTGGCTGACTTTGTAACCTTGATAAATAGCAGTGTGTACTGAGCAGTTCATCCTAGTATTCATTATTGGTCTTGGACTTGATGCCAAGCATAATCTTTAATCCGAACCGAAATGTTGTGAGGGACTTCAGGGAAATTTTGCCTGGAGTTCTTTATGAGCAAATCCCAAAGGAACATCATGAAAGGAAAAGGATGTGAGAAAAATGAAGTGTGTTTGCCAAATTCCATCACTACTGACTAAAATTGCATATATTCCTCAGCCCCGTGCACGAGTACTTTGCGCTTCCCTACTTTTAGTACTCAACTCCTGCATCATTGTGCTTACAAAAGTAATTATTATTTACTTTCTGACCGCAAAAGAAGAAAGCATTTTAAAAACAAAAATAAATCTTTCAGACAGGTTTTGCCCCTACACAAGAAACAGCAGCCACATGAAGCCTCATGAAAGATTACCATAAAAGTTAAAAACAAAACAAGGATTACTCGAAAATGCAATTGCTCAATATAACCAGAACTGCCAGCAGCAGTTTCCTCTTTAGGCTATTGACTTCATAACCTTGCCCAACCCTTCAGAAATTTCCTGGTCAACAAGACTTTTCGGAAGCTTTGTGGAAAAAAAAATAAAATTAAAAAAAGCATTGGTTTTAATCAGTTTCCTTAAGACTGAATCACTTCACAAGAACTCAGACTAAACAATTGTAAAAGTTACTGAAAGTAAACTAGTTTATCCCTGTAGAGCAATAAAGGCAAACAAGCAGACAGGAAAGCTTGTTGGAAACAACCTCTTTAGACTACCACATTGAAAGAATATTCAGATAACTACTGAATATCTTTTTTTTATGTTTTGGAAGAAAAGGTATTGCAAAGTCTTATTTATTTATTTATTTATTCATTATTTTAAGAAAGGTTTCAGAGACACTCACCAGTATAAAGTAGGTGAACTATTTCAGGCTGAAAGGGTTAATTCTTCATGAAAGTTTGGGTCATGGTTATTCCTTTTCTAATTGAACACCATATTTACAATTGTGAATATTTAAACATGTAAAAGTGATTCGCAGTGTAAAAGCATAAAGCGTACTTTTTAAAAGTGTATTCAAATCAGAGGGGGAAGATATTTTGTGAGAATACGTTGGCTCTGCATTTACTGCTGTTAGCATATTGCTGTCCTCGGTGATGACCTTCGTGGGATTACTTACATGAACAAATTCAGACAGACATGTCAATATTAGCACTACTGGACTATGTGTCTGTAACAAACAGAGCCTCATCTCACTCCTAGTTACAGTTAGTGATTAATATTTTGAGGAGAGACAGAAATTAACAAAGAAGTGTCCAGAGGATTGTTAAGGATTAGACGAGAAAGTTAGGCTCCCATCTGTGTAAGGACGCTGTTTTTTTTTTTTTACATAGGAACTTGGACACCTGGCATGGCTGCAATCTATTTTGGAACTTTAAGGCATATAATACAAATTGTATCCATAATTTCAGGCCTAGGTCTTACGAGATCAGCCTTATGAGGTACACTGAACAGGTCTATATGGAACAAGACACAGGAGATACCTTCTGTTTAAAATGTTTAAGTTACTTTTAGAAGTTTTCCCATTCTTTAATGAAAACTGGCAGCTCACATTTAAATATAACTGACAGGTTCTTCTTTCTGGATTTCAAAACTGTAAACTTAAACAACTGAAATTTACTTTAAAAAAAAGTATTACAAAAAATTTGCCATTAGAAATGCTTCTCATCCAAAATATCCACAAGAGCATTATTTTCTTTCATCAGAGGCTTACAGACCTTCAGTCATGGAAGAGGCCTCCACCGTGCCACATAGCTATGCGATAGAAAATGTGCCATCATAACGTACTTTAATGAAGACTCAGTTTCCTTTTTGGTCATTTCCTATTTTAGTAGGCTTTTGGAGGGATTGCAGAAGAGCCAGTAACTCAATAGTGTACTTCGTGAACGGCTGAGAGAGCAGATGATGCAGAACTTTCTTCTCCTCCAGAGGGTTATCCGTGAGGATGCTAATGTAAAAGAGCACCAAGCCAGGCCTTGGCTCCCTGCTCAGAGTCAGATATGAGCACATGCAGAAACATTTACTCGCAAACAAGTGCTTTTTTTTTTTATTCTTTTCATTTCAGTACTGGAGTTTACTACCTCTTATTTTGCTTGAGAGAAAAGTTAGGATGTTTCTAAGGGAAGAAAATAGTAATTAAAGTAAACATAAGGCAAGACCCTACCAGCAACTTTCAAACAGAACAGAAGTTAAATTTGTGCATTTCTATTAAAAGTGCATGTTCTATTCTGACTCATACTGGGTTTAGCAGTTACAAACTGTTAGGTATGCTTATAAGAGTTTAAAGTAGATCATTTAAAAGAGTCAGATCCTGTACTCACTTTTTCTAGGATTTTCATTTTAACATATTTGACATTGTAGTTTGAGAACACAAAGCAATTTCTTCCTGGTATTTCACATGACAGACATAGCTAATCTCTCTTTCTGACTTTTCATTCCTTTCCTGGTAGCAGGGATGGCTGCAGAGCCATCAAACCCAAAAGTGCTGAGCGAGCTACAACAGGTGCTGCTCCTTAAAACACACTTTGAAAAAGTTTTGTTTTTCTTGAAACTTTAAGGTCTTTTTCTTGTTTCTTCTGCTTTGATAGCCTATCGCAAACTTCCTGTCTACCTGCCACAGGCATTTGATTATAGCCTTTTCACCCATCCAAAGTATAATGAAATTCCTTCCCTGAAAGCCAGGGGTTGTGAGATGAAGGAAGAAAACATGCTATTGTTTTCCTGACTGGAAGTGGCTGCAGCCAAGAACAACACAGATTCCTCTGGTGCCATGTCTGTCACCAGCAGTCACACTCCTTCCTACGCCACGCTAACTGACTTGTGCTTTTATTTGGAACAGAAGGCTCCTCAAAAAGTAAAGGGGCAGATGAAGTTAAGAGCACTGGCTGCAGGAGGTTGGGGAGGGCTCCCCTGGCAGATCAGACTGGACACGAACAACTGGCAGCAAACAGACGTTACACAACCACAATTCTTCTAAAATCATTTTAGCAACACAGGGGAACCTTGACGGTCCTAAGGCATTTCATCTGTCAACTTTTCTATAAACAAATACGTAATTTAATTTTAAATGTAATCTCATTCCAGTGTTCAGTTTCAGGTTGCTATCACACAGGACTTTTCCTTGGGAAAATTTTTCAAGGATGATTTCTGAATACATAAGAAACAGAAGAGGACAAAAAGTTCACTCGATCCCAAAAAGTACTGTTTTGAATATCAAACCATGAACCAGGGGAGGGCCAGGACTTTCTTTTAACGGTGATGGATTGAACAACAAGCCTTGTTCCATAAAACTTTCCTTGCAAAACTCTTAATTAGCCAGGAAGTTATTTTTTTGTAGTCTTACAATTCTCCATTACAGACCCAAAAACATTTGAGGACTTGAATTAAAAAACTGGCAGGGTACAATAAAACACTGCAACTAGAATAAAATACCTTCAAATATGGAAGGCCAAATTCTGATGAAGAATCACAGAATCATTTAGGTTGGAAAAGACCTTTAAGATCATTGAGTCCAACCATTAACCTAACACTGCCAAGCCCACCATGAAACTATGTCCCTAAGCGCCACGTCTACACATCTTTTAAATAGCCCCAGACATGGTGACTCAAACCTGGGCAGCCTGTTCCAATGCTTGACAACCCTTTAGGTGAAGGAGTTATTCCAATCTAAACCTCCTATGGCACAACTTGAGGCCATTTCCTCTCATCCTATCGCTTGTAACTTGTGAGAAGAGACCGACCCCCACATTGCTGCAACCTCCGTTCAGGTAGTTGTAGAGATCAATAAGGTCTCCCCTGAGTGGAAGCTAAGGAGTCATAATCCTTTTCTAGCTATGCAAAACTAATCTGTCCTGCTAAGAGAATTTCAGCTGATCGGCCCAGTGTTAGAAATGCAATACTTCATACTCGTACATCTCCTTCTCCTTTTTATTCCAGTTCAAGGGCATGACAAAGACTGAAAAATGTCTTGGAAAGAAAATGGGTTCAGTTTCCTCAGCTAGGAATTCCTACAACATACTTTATAACCTGCTGAGTTAGGGGCATCCTCGTTTTTACTTTTTTGCATTTTGGAATGGAGTCTCCTTTGGGGCAAGAAGAAACAGGGCGCTGAGGCTTGGATCTGATACCAGACCCTTTAGGGTCAGCAGGCAGTTTGTCTCTGTATGTGGCACCTGGCTGCAACTGTCCCCTAAAGCACTCATTCTACATAGGTTAAATTATCCTGTAATGCAATGTGATTTTTCACCAAGCAAAGTTAGATCAAATTAGGTAAATTATCTGAAGATTGTCACATCCCAGCAAAGTTTCTCTTTCTCGGTACAACCAGTTTTCAGGAACAGTTCAGACATGTCCCAAAGAGGACCAAATGCATTTTATAGTCATTTGAACACCTTGATCCAAGAAGGGGAAAAAAAAAAAATCTGACTGCCACCTCTGTTTCCGTTAGTGCTTTGTTTTTAAGTTTTGATAGCATTAACATGTTACATATGACCTCATTCTTTCACCAAAGGGTCAGCACATAATTGCAATTATATTTTACAGCTTCCCTAGAGATACAGTGTGACTCAATATTGCTTCATAATCAGTTCTTTTGGCAAAATTAACAGAGATTCAGACAGGATTTGAGGATGCTATAATCAGGTCCATAGCTGTGGGTGGAAAGGAAGGAAGTCTGAAGATATTTTTAACATACCGTGTTGACCTCAAGTTGTTGTGAGTTGCAGTACTCTAACGGTTTGACCTGGAGCAAAGCAGATTAAAAGTCATATCCCTGGATGCTAGTCAGTGAAATCAATACCCTCAAATAGAGCATCACGTAGTATTAGTTTCCAGAATATCTTTTCTAGGCAATTCTAAGGAGGTTCAAAGTTTACATTTCATTTGGACAAGTGAGCTTACTTGAATTAGTCAAAGGTTGTGCAAGTTGATGTGGGCTAGAAACTTGTGGAAACAGCCTTTCACTGTCTCTCCAGCATTTATGCCACATTTTTCTGCCACAATTACAGTATGTCTTTCTTAAGGTTTTTTGGGGTAACAAACTATATTCTTAATCTAAGGATGGAAGAGAAACAAGGTGCAAAGAATATGTAACAAAAATAGAAACCCAAATTATGCCCATCCATAGTCTCAAAGGGTATTTACAGTCATAGAAAATTGGCATCATCTAGTATAAAGATGTATCCCCAGGTGTAATCAGAATTAAAACATACATTTACTTTTCTGTCTGCATGTTAATCTGGTTAGTATAACAGACCAATTTGAGAGAGTAAATTAGATTTTCCTCTGACATCTATTCCATCCAAGAATTAGTTTAACAGTATAATCATGCTTACCAACACTTTAAACTTGGAGATGTTTCTGTTTCATGCTCTAATGATGAGTCTGAGCCAAAAATACCACTTGACTTCAGTCCTTGTAGGATTTGGTGACAGTATGAATGGGGAAATTCCAATATTAGCAAACAGTTTGAATGTGAGACCACTGACATAGCACTTCATTGTCGTATTTTGAGATCCATTCAGGTGTCCAGTTCTACAGAATTTCCAAAATATCAGAGCCATTCCCCTTGAGGGTATTGGCCTACAGTGGACATGCTAGAAACTTCCTGTGCTAGTAATAGGAGCTCAATCTGAAACAATGCTTTGTTCTCAGTAGATGAAGGAACCTATATACTTTTAACAGTGCATTATAGTGAATCACTCATATATCTTATATGTATCAATCTAGTCTACAGGGAAAAAAAGGAAGTAATTTATTTTGTATACATAGAAAAGAATGTTTATGGATGCTTTTAAAATTTCCCAGGTGTTTTCAATTTCCAAACATCAAAGAAAGGTGCATCTAAACCAAGATCTTTTTCTTTTCTTTTCTTATTTTTTTTTGGGGGGGTGGGTGGGGACAGGTAATGGAACTGGTGGAGTCTTTTCTGTCCAAAATGAATTTGTAGTTCTTAGGAAATTCTTAGGAAACCTCTGATGGAAAAAGAAGGAGAGAGATTTCTCCTACTTTGAGACAGCAGCAGGTTTGCTAAAAAATAATGTACCAGAATGTCAGACTGAGTCTGCTTTTGAAAAGTACATTTCTAGCTTAGAAAGAGGTCGTGTTAAAAACACCTGAAAAAATTTACACATTTTTAAAAGCCATTCATACTTGCTTTGCTCCCCATCTTGCTCCTCATTATTTTTTTGTTTGATTGGGTTTTTTTAAGTTCTGAATAGGCATGTACATAATTGATGCAGATCAAGATACAATTCATGCTAATACATTTCTTGTTACATGTCTAAAGACTATCAGACTCCTTTAAAATGCTAGAGGGCCCTTTTCGCTAAGGGAGCAAGAAGCAGGGCCAGTTCGTATTAGTTATGATTCCATTCTGGCAAGAAGTTAGACCATTTCACTCTGGACGCCTCTTTCTAGCTCAAGTAATAAAGACAGGTCTGGAAATCCAATTACCATCTCTTGTCTGAAATCTTTTAAAGAACTTAGAAAAGGTCTCAATGAGAGAGAGACACCCAGAAAACATATTTAAAGTGTTTTATTTTTAAAGTTTATGCTTGTATCCTTACTGTTTAGAATTCAAGCGATGTGATTACCAACATAAATGCACTATAACTTAGGACTGTTAAGTCAATTACTGATCTATTGTTTCTTTCTGGCTACAACACCAGAGGAACAACACACAGGTTTTCTGCATTCTGTTTGCAGCTCTGGTACTGACGTACATCTCAGTCCCAAAGGCAATGGAAACATAGTTATGTTTACCAAGAGGGGGCAAAAAAAAGCTGTTAAGAAAAGGGAGAGATAAGCATTATTTCATAAAATTTGTTTTGGCCATACATCTATCTCTTTTGCTTTTATTCGTTCTAAAATGAGAGTGAAACTGTGTGGCAAGAACAGGTGTAGAAATGTAGGTTTTTAAAATAGGTATGGAAGGCCAGTTTCAAATCACAGTGGGGAAAAATAACAAGATTGAGGTGCTTGTTCAGTCAAAACAAATAGGCAGATTTTAAACACAGAGTATTTGCAGGAGCCATTTCATACATGACCTGGAGAAAAGGTCACTAGACAAATAAATTCAAAGAAATATGCTATGCATAGAAAATATAGGAAGAGCAAATGAAGGAAAAATCACCACATAAGTAGATCCCGCTGCCTGACTTTTGTTAAAAGTCTGAAGGTTCTTTGGTAAAACATTCTGTGCCAGGAAAAATAATCTATGATGTAGATAGAATGATTCTGTGATTTGGACTTAGATTTTGGGATGAAGACATGCAATATGAAGTAAATGCAAGTATGCGAGTTAGTTCACATAAGCTACCTGCAGCCATGGCTTTAGTGATTAGGCAATTTACTTGTGTATGTAACTAGCCGACCACACGATCCACTGTTCAGTGCTGCTATCGTCTGTGCTTTGTTGATTAAGAAGGACTTACAGGTCAGGTATTTTCTTATTACTTTTCTTTTTAGGGGCACTGAATTTCAAACAGAGACTTCCTAGATGACTCACATTTGCTTTTTCAAATGAAAAGGAAATAGTGTCAGTGCTGCTTCTCCCAAACTGTAGAAGTCATCACACCTTCATCTCAAATCACTGATTGCAGGTAGAGCCAGTTTAGAATCTTCTGTCATCAAGGTCAAACTTTATGAGGAGAGCACCAGTTTTAGCAAGATTTACAAAGAAGGAAATCTCAGAAGAGAACATGCATTTTTGTCACGGGAAACTCCAAGCCCTCTGCTGGGAAGGAGGGCATACAAGTCCAGGTATCAGGACTGTCAGCTGCAGGAGAGGACCTGTACCCATGTCTCCGAGATCGCAAGAAAGTGTCCAGATCCTTAGGTTACGGATTCCTGCAAAAGCTGGTGTTTCAAAAAAACAGTCTCCAGAACACCCAGGCTTAGGACAGAAGACTTGCAGATTTCTGAAACAAGAACAAAGACAAACAAAACCAGACGCACCAAGAAGGACAAGTCTACAGGGTCATCTTCTGCTCATTTGCATACCTGGGGTTACTCACATGGATGCTCGAGCAATAATCGCAGACAGACATTAACCAGGCAAAGGAGCCCGTACTGTGTCAGAAAGAGGTAATTGTTAGTATTTGCACAAAACAGCTCAGTTTTAGAGAATTTTGGCCCTTAAGCAAAAGCTGCTCTGCCAGATGACTCCTGATGACCTATAGACATAATAAGGCTATTTGCAACAGTCCTTAGTGCCAGCATTCCCACAGTCAGTCTTCCTCACTAGAGAAGTTCATTGCAAGATGCATTTAATATAAAGCAGATTATCTCACAATTCTGAATCTCAAGGATTCTCAAAGCATTGAGAAGGTATTGGAAAAATACCAGAAAATGCTTGCAAAGTTGTTTAACATAAATTTTAAATATTAAAAATAATAATAAAAACTATTCTGATTTATTTTTAAATCGCATTATATTATAGACAGGATCTTGAGATCCTGCCTGTCTTTTTGGCCCATATGAAGGGAAAAGAATCAAAAGAACATTGTCTATAAATGTGTCCAAGAGTTGTCCACTTCTGTGGTCCCAAGAGGCTTAGTTCTGAATCCTGCCACAGGGCCACTTAATCCATTCTCCCTGTTTTGAATGGTGTTCAGGCTGGCACTCAAATAACACGATAACATCCTCAAATAGGTTACTTCACAACACTGTCAAACAACCTAGTTTATTTTACTTTTATAATATTTATGAACATTAATTTTAAATTACATATTCTGTCATGTTACGAGATGTTTTTCAGGTTATCCTAGCAACAAAAAAATACACTTTTGGTTAAGAGAAGTAAGAAACATTGAAAACATCAAGAGGGGTGTCCAGGAAAGAAGGAATGGAGATTGATCTTATATAAGGGTGACTAAATTTCAAGGTTGATGTTTTTAAATTGAACATCTTAAAAAATAATAAGGCATGAGAAAATGGCAGCAAGATAGATGCTATGTGACTACAGAACTAGACAATAAGAGAGCCAGGACTGCTGAGAAGCAAATGGTCTACCAGTAATCTGATAGTAGTAGCTGGCCATGAGGCAATGCCATTTCCAGGCTGAGTTTGGTCAAAAGACATCATGTAGGTGCTAATGTGAGGCCCTAACTCTCATGAATGTTTCAGCTCCAGGTCTCTGTGTAGCATTTTTATTTATGGCAACATTCTGGGAGGAGAAAAAAAAAAGTAATCTTTTATTAACAAATACTGCAAAGGAGGTTTGTTTCTAACTGCAAACTACTTTTGGGATCTGCTTTTGACTCATAATGTGAGTAAGAATGGGAAATTCCAGTGTTTTGTAACTTTGATTTCATTCCAGTGACCTGCACCCAGAAATTCCAGGAAAGTTCCCTATTGGAAACTGTGTCTGTGGTGTTTGAGAACACCGTGCATGGCAAGCCAGCTGGACTCCCTCAATTATTTGTTCCCTTGACTGAGCCCGTGTGTGGGTTTGGGCTTTCAGAATGGTTGCTCACAGGCAGAGGTGACAGAGTCTTTTTCTCTTCATGTGTCCACCTACCCCTCATTTCCACAAGAACAGAAGCTTCAGAGAAGCTGAACCTTAACATAGAGCTACTTCTGACCTGCTGCAGATTACAACTGAAGATGAACCCGAGCTGGCATCAGTGTGCAATGTAACCTGCCCATATTGGTGAGATACAGTTTCCGATTCCCTCTTTGAAGTTAAGATATTAACAGCTGTGGTCAGGTTTTATGTCTCTCCAGCACTTGAACATAGCCTGGCCAGATGAGCTTCAGACCTCTGGGCCATGGAAACACAAACCCTCTGTGAAAACATCAGAGATACGTACTGCTATTGCCAATCTGCCTGCCTGGCAGGCCCTGTAGGATCTCAATTAACTCTACCTACTTGATTAAAGTTCAGTAAAATCTATATAGTTTCATCAAGAAGTTAGGAAAATTGCTTAGTTTTGTGAGAAAACATCAATCCATCTTAAATGAAAGTTAAGTACCTAAATCATGTTTGTGCCCCTCTTCAAAATACTGGCTAAAAGAGAATTTGGTCTCTCTGAAGCATTCCTTCAGCTTCTTTCATTTCTCCCTGAAACACCTTTTCAGTTCCATAAGCAGCAAGTTGATATTTAGGCAGATGAGTTCATTATTGGCTTGGTTTTTTAAGAATGACTGTATCATGCAGTAGTTATGACACCACTTTTCCAGACTTTTTGTCTAACCCAGTTTTGCTTCTTATTAAATTGCAAACACTTTTGACACCAACAATTTTTTCTTCTTCTGTATTTGTAGTTACATCTGTTTTTTAACATAATAATAATAATAGTTGGATATATACTGTTGAGTTTGGTTTTGGGTTTTTTTTTTTTCCCAAATAAGCATCCAAGTATACCCTACTGAACAGCAGTACAGAGCTCCTGGAACATTAATTATTTGTAGCTCATTTCAAGATTCCAAGATAAAGTTGTAACCATCCTGGTTAAATCCATCCCACAAGTAGAACATAATCTGGTGATTGGTAAGAGGTTAAGGAGATAATTATTTATCCTGCACTGTCTTAAACTAACTTCGGAGGGGTGCTTCAGTCAGGTTTTTAATTAGTATTTCCCTTAAGTGATCTCTATTTCCTTAATGACTTTGGCTATGTGATAGCAAAAATTTCTGATGCTGGAGCTGGAGGGGGAGTTACGAGGAAAGAGAGAACAGCTTATTATACATGAAGAATATTGTAAGGCTTAGAAAAATAATAGTGAAACAGAAAATAGTATGAAACTTAAACTCAGAGTAAAAGATTTTAATGAGAAATTCTGCTATGAGCTTATTAGGATCAGGCCTATTAGGAATTGCGACATGGAAGAGATCTGAATAATTAGCGGCATTGAGGACTAGGAGTTTGTAAGGTTTCCAATCAGATTTAGTATTTCAAGCAGTGATGGAGAAGTATTAAAGCAAGTGAAAAATCTCATCTGGAATACTGTGGGCGGTGTTTCAGAAAATAATTCTAACATACAGCCCTCAGGTAAGGGAGGTCTTGATGATGCAGGAAGTCTCTTCTAGGTATGTATTTCTATGCCTTTTGGCAAACTTCACTGTATAATTTCATATTTAATCTTCGCTAAAAGCGCCTGTCCAGAAAAGCAGGGAAAAATGCATTTGGCCTTCTGACTTGAGCTAGGGAGTAAGGAACACTGATATTAAAATAACTCCTTATGTTCCTTATGCATCAGTTTCCCCATCTAAGAAACAACAAGTTATTTTCGCAGTTTTGTAAACACAATTAAGCTAATTAAATACTCATCAGTCTGAATGAAGAATTAAGCACACTTTGCTCTGCCTCTGTCCGGTATCATGACTCATGACTCTGTCTGACGTTACAACTGAAGAAAACAAAACCACCTAGATTTAATCTAGACACTGGCAGCACCTAAACTTACTATTGTCTCCTTTTATGAGCGCTTGAAGTGCTTCAGATGCCCAGGGCACTGCTTCTGTCCAGAGCCACTCTAGACTGGGCAGATGACCGGGCTCCCAGGAGAACAGTTAAGAGACTAAGTGTTTCTCCAGCAAAACTGGAAAGGGTCCAGTGCATAGGATGGTTTCAGGGAATTCCCAGTCTATGCCTACAGTATGAGTCCTTTCCAACATGAAACTACAGAAACTGTATTTTCAATGAAATGATAGCACCTCTCATCTGGAGTTAGAGAATTGGGAGAACTTGCAGCTGAAGCCCTGTACTCGTCCTGTACTCAATTCTTTCCACATCTTCAGAAGCTGTAAATCCCATTTTACAAAGGATTATTTGGTGACCTGTTAGCTTGGGATTTATGAAAATAAATATCCAAAGCCTGTTGAATACTTGTCACTGTGCAACGGATGCAAGATTCTGTGATTCTGTGATTACAAGAGAGAAAAAATCTACTTGTTAAGGCACTGAGGAGAGAAAACAAGAGTTTGGAAATCCTAGCTTGATGTTCGTAGTTTCCACTAAACTCTAACAAGAAATATGCAACTAGGGGTTTAGTGTTCCCTTGTCCACGCTGAGCAATGTTAACTAGACTGAGGGAGCCAATGCTTCCTTCCTTTCATCCAGTGAAACTCGGATTTGCTAGTAAACACTAACATCACTTTAATAGGTCACGTAGAGAACATTTCACTCTCACAGCCTCTCAGAGGCCACCATCATCTTGAGAAGATAGTTAAACCCAGATTTTCTGTTTACTAAGTATTGAAATCACTAAGCCAGCAGTGGCGAGATCTCCCTACGGGCAGGTGGGGCAGGCACATCCTTTGTGCTTGTCCTGTGGGTGATTCATATAGTAGGAGGACACCTCCTGATGTACCAGGGAGGGATCGTACCATATGGAGACAAACAGCCATTTCTGTCAGCCCTCAGCTAGGAAGTATGGTAGGATAATCTCCTGAATGAATGGCCAATTTACGCAATTCTTGCAATTTTTCAGACATCCTTCTGTAATTTTCCAGTCATTGGAGCAGCTTTTTATCCCCAAATACCATAAAAGATTAAGGTGATTGAGAAAGCCTGTCTGCAAAGTGGGAGTTTATTTTTAGAAAAACCTTCAGATGTCAGCTTTAATAACTACATGATGGATGCCTGATCTTCATGGTCACCTTGTGATGTAACTTAAAATGACCTGCTAATCAGACAAAGTATTATTTTTAGGAGAAGATTCATAATGGAATTGAGTATTGCAGCACCTTATTTAAATGTTCTGTCATCTGTTTGTCTTTACAGCACTGAGTTAAGTGCAAAGACTCCCCTGCATGATACATAAGAACTGCTACATAAAATTTAGATTCTCAACAGTGCATGTTCTGAGAAATAAATTGCTTTAGATAGCTAGGAGGTAAGTCCATACATTAATGTACGATTTCCTCTCTATAGGATGTCAGATAGGTGTGTGTCTTTGTTTAGCCAGTTGTATCACCCAGTGACCCATCCCCACCCAGGAAGGGGGAATTGGAAAAAAAGAAAGGAGACCCATGGGTTAAAATGGAAAAAGATTTAATAAAACAATAATAATAAACTAATATTCATGCCAGCACTAATATAAAATACACAAAGTTATGCTCAGCCCATACAGTGGGCATGAGCTGTGCGCTCCCAGCAGTGAATGCCAGATGCCAAACCCTGTGAGCACCACAGCTCCAGCGAGAGCAAGGGGGAGGGCAGGTGCTGGCAACAGAAGGATGGACAAGACCCTCCAGGGATGGCAACCATTGAGGAAGGAGGGCCGTCCCCAGCAAACTTCCCAATTTATAGTGAGTGTGATGTTTATGGTATGGAATACTGTTGTTGGCCAGCCTGGGTCAGCTGCCCTGGCTTTCGCTCCTCTGAGCTTTAGCACCTGGCTGACTTGAAAGTGCTAAAGGCCTTGGTCACTACGGAAACCCACAGACCATGGCCCACCAGGAACTAAAACAAAGTGTTTTAGCAACTTTGTTCCCATCTAATCAGGTGCTGCAGTCTTCTCAAAAACACGGCTTTCCCGAACAGAAAAATGATTCTATGATTCTACCCAAGTGAAACCAGGACAGCATGTTTACAGCTGAAGATATTTTCTTAAATGGGAAGTCTTNAGGAGACCCATGGGTTAAAATGGAAAAAGATTTAATAAAACAATAATAATAAACTAATATTCATGCCAGCACTAATATAAAATACACAAAGTTATGCTCAGCCCATACAGTGGGCATGAGCTGTGCGCTCCCAGCAGTGAATGCCAGATGCCAAACCCTGTGAGCACCACAGCTCCAGCGAGAGCAAGGGGGAGGGCAGGTGCTGGCAACAGAAGGATGGACAAGACCCTCCAGGGATGGCAACCATTGAGGAAGGAGGGCCGTCCCCAGCAAACTTCCCAATTTATAGTGAGTGTGATGTTTATGGTATGGAATACTGTTGTTGGCCAGCCTGGGTCAGCTGCCCTGGCTTTCGCCCCTCTGAGCTTTAGCACCTGGCTGACTTGAAAGTGCTAAAGGCCTTGGTCACTACGGAAACCCACAGACCATGGCCCACCAGGAACTAAAACAAAGTGTCTTAGCAACTTTGTTCCCATCTAATCAGGTGCTGCAGTCTTCTCAAAAACACGGCTTTCCCGAACAGAAAAATGATTCTATGATTCTACCCAAGTGAAACCAGGACAGCATGTTTACAGCTGAAGATATTTTCTTAAATGGGAAGTCTTCTTAGGGCCTAGAATCTCTTTGTTTAACTGCACATGCATGTAAATGATAGATGGAAGAGCAGTTGCATATACTTTCTTGGCAGTAACTTGGTGCTTACTGCCACCACACACTGCACAGAGACCCAGGCTCACCATGTTTCTCAGCCTTACTGACTTTTGATCTATGCCTCCTGTTGCAGAGCTTTAAATGGTACGCAAGGCTTTTTTGGCAAAGGAGTGTTTTTTCTCGTGAAGGTGCTTTTGGGGGGCAGGTTCAAATCCATATTCTGGACTAAAGGGCTTTCTAGGTATTGTGAGAAAGCGGGCACCAGGACACTAATTTTTTTAGTTGTCCACTCACGCTTTGAGTCTAAACAAGCAAGATTCACAGCACCACAGTCAGTCATACAGCCAAAGTTAGGTCTGAAGGATTTCGCTGAGTATGTAGGATAAGAGAGGCGGTTCATCAGAATAAACCTGCTATTTGCTAGTGAGGTTGGTGTGCCTTTGGGCACTCCTTTGATGAGTAGACCTTTATTAGGAAGCCTCACTCTCCTGATTTGCAGAGAACCAATGCATTTTAATATTACTCTAATTTGGAGGGCCAACATGATTCCAGTTAATTAAAATTTTCCAGCTAGTCGGATATGAGCCCTGCAACTGAACATTCATATTATATTCTGTTTGTGCACTGGGACATATCCTGTCCTCGTTTCACAGCTGTAAATGCATTGATTCTAGCTTTTTAGTAGTGTCAGTGAAAGCAAGGTTCCTTATCTGTTCTTTCAAGAGACCTGGGTCTGTTCAGCCTGGCGAAGAGAAGACTGAGAGGGAATCTCATCAATGCTTATAAATATCTAAAGGGCGGGTGTCAAGAGAGGGGGTCAGACTCTTTTCAGTGGTGCCCAGCGACAGGGCAAGGGGCAACGGGCACAAACTGGAACACAGGCAGTTCCACCTGAACATGAGGAAGAACTTCTTTACTGTGAGGGTGACAGAGCACTGGCACAGGCTGCCCAGAGATGTTGTGGAGTCTCCTTCTCTGGAGACATTAAAAACCCGCCTGGACGCGTTCCTGTGCAACCTGCTCTAGGGGCACCTGCTTTAGCAGGGGGGTTGGACTAGGTGATCTCCAGAGGGCCCTTCCAACCCCTACCATTCTGTGATTCTGTGATTTTAAATGGCATCATGTAGTTGGCTCCTCTGAGTTCTGTACACATATGCTGAATCATGAAGCTGAGCACTTATTCTAAGATAATGTTTTTGCCTTCAGCCCCTAAGGCGCCAAACAGCTCTACCTTCTGTTCCTTGTTGATTTTACATTCCAGTCTTTTAATCAACGTGCTATGTTGCACCACATCATACACTCGAATTTCTGTGAGGCATTTACATCAACACTATTACTTTTAGCAACTAAGTGTGTAATCTTATTAAAAAAAAGTTCCAATTATCTTCTCCAGTTCTGTCTGCCATAAACAGTGCTGAATGATTTCAATCAACAGATGGAAATATAATCACTTTTAGTTTTCTATTAATTTATAAAACTCAAGCTAACACATCTGTTCTGAGTTGGATTGTTCTAGTCCCCCTTTTTACTGCTAAGAACGTCAAATTTAACTTGCTACAGGACATGATGTGGCAATGACCATGTTATATCCTGCTCCCATTAGGGTGGAGCTGTAATCACTCGCTTTTCCTGGTTTTACAAAACTCCTCTATTAGTGCAACCTTTACCAAAAATCAACATAAATATTGAAATTCCCTTGAGATGAGCTTCTTGTGTTGGGTGCAAGTTGGTGAGACCTGCTTCCTTAGATGGTTATTTCTAGCAGCTGCTGCTTACCAGCTGCCTTGGTTACTTTTAGAATAGAAAGTATATAATCTTCATAGGAGATGCTATATTAGCCCAGACTTCTCCATAACTGCAGAAGCATTTCTTTTTCAGCTAATGTGAATATCAGGAGAATTTAGTAGGCTGGAATATAAGCATTTTGCAGCATAATTTAGATGATGGTAAACTAAACTTACATTGAATGGACAAAATGTATGATTCTAAAATTCTGTTAACAGAGCACAATGTAGGAAAGCCTAAACTAGTGCCAAACACGTCAACTACACTAACATGTACAGCCCTAAGAGCACCACACTCTTCCCTGGTGAACTATCTCAGTGGATGAATGCTTTCCATCTCAAGCGAATTGCTGGGCTGACCCAATTCTATTGTTCCTAGAATTTCAGATAACATCTTAGCATAGTGCTTCAAAATCCCACATTGATGAAGTTGGTTCCAGATAAGCTGTTACCCCCCCACACAGGGCTGCCATGTGCCATGTGGGACTGCGGAGTGCCCCACAATGGCACTATTGTTGTAATCTTCAAACTGAGGATCCAGAGGAACCCATTGTGATGATTAGGCTGGATTTAAGTTGAGCTGGACCACATGAAAAAACTCAAGCTATCTGAGAGGACTGATACCTCCTGAAGGCAGAATGCAGCACTGCAAATATATACCAGCTGACATCCTAAAAGTAGCATGGCCGTGGTAGCACAACTTTGCATGCAAATTGGTTAGCCCTTTGTTAATCCCCATACTGACTTCTCTGCAGTGAAATTTTCCATTCTGCTTTCATTTTTGCAGCTGTTTCAGCAGTTCTTAGTGAATATATGTCAGATGTCACTTGGTGATTCTTACACTTCACTCACTTCACTTTCTGCCCCTGATATAGCAGGGATGAGTGATGAGTGACTACAGAAAAGGGAATGTGTTGCTGGAAGTTTTTTTGGTTTTTTCTTTTCTCCTTCTGGATGTTGCAACCTGCTATACATTAAAATGAACAAGTTCACATCTGCAAAGTGAGGCGTGAATGTTTATTTTATACACTGAATACCTGACAGATTCTCAAGCTTATTAATTTCCAAAATATTATATAGTTTATTATATTGCTTATTTTCTTTGTA
Organism: Steatornis caripensis; assembly: GCA_013398225.1. Classification (NCBI taxonomy): domain Eukaryota; kingdom Metazoa; phylum Chordata; class Aves; order Caprimulgiformes; family Steatornithidae; genus Steatornis; species Steatornis caripensis. The sequence continues at coordinate 203,584 of VZSC01003101.1, read as the reverse complement.
TGGTGTCATTACAAGTTAGAACCTGATTGAATAACTTTGAAAATCAAAATGAAGTTATTTAGCAACTGTAAACATTGATCTATGAGCAGATTTACCTAAAATAACTCATAATACTGCCCTAAGCTATTAATGCACTTTGTCCTGCAAAAAGAAATAAAATCACTCACTATTAGATAAAAAACTACAAATCAAAGCTAACAACCTTGGAAAAAGAAATGGAGCAGGTTTGCAAAAAGCATTTAGAATTTTCCACTATTTCAACATGAAGCAGCTATTCTCAATACCATAATAGTCACATAAGAATTAACTGATACAACAAATCTGACTTCAGTCTGATAACTGCATTAGCAGTTTTGAATTAGTCTGTGCAATGAATAACATATTTCCCATCTATTCAATTAGGATTAATCTCTCTAACTTACTTAAAGCCATATATTAGTCTCAACTAAAACTGCAGATGTTGAAAGTACATTTACAATAACCGGGTACTTGTAGTACAAAAATGTTTGACTGCCCACGGTTTGCAGGAAGAAAGAGCACAGTCACTGAATGGTCTTCTTTCAGTGGCTAGAGTAGTCCTAATTTGATTGAATTGCCCTCACAAACAGCACTCCCATAAATATGAGGACCTAATAGCACTGGAAGAATAAATACGGTCCATGCCTACAAAACTGGTAGAAGAGATTGAGAACGAGCTTAAAATAATAATTAATCCCTACTGCAAAACCAGCACTGATTTCTCTTTCCATCAGCAGAATTTTGCTGCACTACAGCATTTACAGTGGGATAAAATGGATAGTCTACTGTCTGTCCTCTGCTGTCTTTACCGAAGTAAAATTCCTACTGCTTTCATAAGATACAAGACACTGATGGAAAATCTATTACCATAATCACCTGTTAAAACTTATCACACAAAACATTTCTTCTTGAAATATACAAAATATAACAAATGAGTTTACATGACAAAATTTTTTTTCTAGGTAACAGTAAGTACACAAACTTGCAGTTAATAAGAAGGTGGATGAAAAAAATATAAATACCTGAGTCCTGAATTGGAGATACAAACCGGACAACAAAAAAGGCAATAACTCAGCTTCTATAGCTTTATCCAGCTCTCAGAATGATCATTCCGCTTTAGTGTGATTTAGTTGGTCATGACCAGATGTGGCACTGAAAATAGGGCTTTCATTATTTGCTTAATAAAAAATATCAAAATCCATTCATCAGGCTGTAAACAGTACAGTTGAATTGATTGCAGAGAACCCACTGTTGAACTATCTTTCTCATTAATTTCCAATTACATGAAGGACTGAGCACCCTTTCTTAGCTTTGTTTTTTTATTTTTTAATGAATATAATGGAATTAACATTGCTCAGTTCAGTGGTTCACAGGATTGATCAGAAATGTGCTGAGCTACAGAGGATCAAGTCATACTCGCTTTATTTAGGCATGAACAGGCTTACTCATTCTATGTGTGTGATAGGGCTCCTCATGCAGAAGAGTTTTTAGGCTCCCGTCCAGTAGTGTAGTGGGCAGGATTAGGAATACGATCCTACAAATCCATTTAGATTAGCACTCTTTATGTAGATTAAGAACTACCATCTCAAAACTGGTTTACATTTTCAAAATATGTCCTTGTAATAACATTTGTATTTTGCATTGATTAAGGGCTTCTCAGGTCCACCCCTATTCACACAACTCATTCTGGGCATCACTGACATGCTTTTTGAATGACAGCCTAATCCTGTGAGATACTGAGTTCGACCCAAAAAGATGCTGATAACTTCAGCACCTTCAGCTCCCGGTTCACTTGCAGGCTACTGACAGAAACCAGCATGCTGAGGGAGCATTAGGGAACGACAGTATCACTGTTTATGTCTACAAATCCACTCTAAATACTTAACTAGACATAGATTATTTTCTAAGGAGAAAACAGTATTTTTTATAAATTTGAACTGTAATGGAGTGGTATTCTTTTCAAAATGGATTGTGACAGGGCGCGACATATAAGAGTATCAGAAATGTAATATGAAATAAGTACTTCAAAAACCTACTGTCAACCTGAACCCATTTTATGGCATGATCTGTGATCCAGATGGTAGTGAAGCTGAAGTTCTTATTTTTCCACGGTGCTGTGGGAACGAGATACTGTGATTCGATGCCAATGTTTGATCAATAAAGAAGAATGCTGGCAATACTTTGGAATATTGTGCATTCTTAACTGGATTACGTGAACTCCAGTGATTAATAGTGGGGTAGCTTTGAAGAATTACTGGAAAAAGCTTTAAAATTATTTTCCCTTTGTAGGATATTTCCATTCAGTGGATTGGCAAGGAAATAACAATGAGAATTTACTGGTATGAATAATGTGCCATTCGTACATACCTTATGCTCTTGTCCAACTGGCAGTCCTTTATTCCCTCAAGTTTTAAGTTTTCTGCAGCATTACCTGGATTTCCAGATATAAAAACTAATATATGATTTGAAATATTAATACTAAAGTAGGCTTTTGTCAATGTTTTTATGCAGCGTAGCTACTGAATAGCTAAGTAAAACTTTAACTGCTCTTCAGTATCTCAGATTATTCCAATATATTTATAATCTGCAGAAATTCTACATATATTCATATACGAAGGGATAGAAGGAATTTGGTAGAACTGAGCTCCTAAGCCCTCAGCAATAGCATTTTTTGTCATTAAAAAATCCCTGTAGAATCTATACCTCCTTTTGAAACATTAATAAATGAAGGTATTAAAGGAGATCTGTTTAAGAATTATGGAAATATTAGCACTGTCACCATCTACTAAGCTGACCTGGTATTTGCAAAGACTGTTTCTGAGTTTGGAAAAACGTAGGAGATGAAAGCCTCTATGTTCCATCTTGAACCTTCTTTCTGCCAAAATAACTCAGATAGTTCTGTGAATGAGGCAACTGATGAGAAACCCAGTGTTTACGATTCTCTATGCCCCCCATGTTAAAGCTTTTTTTCAAGTTTCTTCTGAGTCCAGGTTTTAGAAGGTCAAATTAACTGTTTTGTAGAACATGTGCCTGCTGTTCCTTTTTTTTACATAAATTACTCAAATTTAAGAAACTTGGAAAATTACAGTTTGCACGTGATCAATAAAGGCTTACATTTTACGGATCAGTTCTTGGAAGCTCTACATCTCTTCTCTGGGAAAGCTCCAGACAGCCTGAATAAAATTTTGGTGTGCTTCTGTAGATGATGCCAAGCCAAGACTGGGCTGAATCATTAGCATACGTTTTCTCCAGCGGACTCCATGCAATGTGGCACAGGGAAGCTGCCTCATTCAGAGGTAAAGAGATTTTGTCATTAAGGAGATGTACGTATCGTAGATTAAAATAAGAAAGATCTGGGGAAAATGTCATAATTCATGGGGCAGGCAAGGAAGTGTGTATGTTTACATTAGGGTTTTAGTTTGGATAAAATAGACAAATCTGTTGCCATTGATTATCATCTTATAGTTGTATTGAAGAATATGAACTTTGTTATGGAAGTATACTGAAAGATCTCCTGCAACACATCCATAGTGTAGATGCTGGGTCTGTAGCACTCTGTGAGATGCTAATGGGAAAAAAGTTTTGCCATGGTAAACAAATCTGGACTGAGACTGGTGGGAAATAAGACAGGGCAGAGTACAAAAAGGAGACAAATCTCAGTGCTAGTGAGTATCAGAGGACCCATTATGAAGGCAAGGAAGTGGAGTAGGAAAGCTACTACTTAAGTCAAGTGTGGAGCAATAAGATTGGGATGCCAAGACTTTAATTAAATAATTACTGCAGCAGAAGTGGTAAAGAATTAATTGAGAAGGGTGAAAGGGAAGAGATGAAAGAGAGGGTGACTAGAGAAGAGACAGCACAAAGACAAATCAGAAGAAATGTGGTGAATCAAATTTAAGGAGGTCAGATACTCCATACGTCGTAGAAGCACATTTGCTCCAGTGTCTCATCATTCCTGCGTGGTTGTGTCTGCTCTTCAGTTCCCTATTACTCCTCTACTCCTGACTTCTGATGTTCCTCCAACCTTTGGATTTGCTTACAATATCTTCTTAGATGTATTTCACTAACCAATTAAACTGTAATCTCAGTTTAGCCTGAAGACAACGCTCTTTGGGCACTGCTGCTGTCAATATGATTCCTGTTCTCTTTTGTCAAATTTGAACTTAAACGAAGGCTTGTAGTTACGTAATTGTCTCAGCATTACTCTTGCTCTGTGTGGACTGGAGTCCCAGAAGCCTAAAGCTGAAGTGCCACAGGTATATAAAGAAATGTAGTTAAATTAAACATACTCATGAGCCAAAGTTCTTAGTGTCAGTAATATCCTTTTGTAAACATAATGTATCTATGACATCAAAGTAAATCAATAAATGTTGTTTTTCTACTCCAAACTCAATAAATGTAAATATTCTACTTGAATAGCTAATGTGACTGATCCTAGTATCTCTATTTGATAGACAGTCTGCATTCAGACTGTTAACTGCTAGGTACATCGCAAATATTGGTAGTGAAATTATGCTGTGATTTTATTATTATGTGTGATTATGACAGGATTTCATGCATGTTGATAGAACCTAAGACATTATTGGTCAATAATTGCTGTAATCTGATTAAAAAGCAGCCAGAAAGCTTATCTGGCTTCTGACATAAGCAAAGTCATCGTACACATAGTCACGAATAAGCAAACATTCATGAGTACCTGAACAAGGCACAGTCCTTCATGAACATATTCAGGTACGTTCTCAAGGGCATATAGTGTTTGAATACAGAGGGGCATCTGAATCAGGGTGTAAATCCTAGAGACCATAGAGGCATTCCACTCTGAAAGTATACAGGAGAAGAAAGTGAATGCCTTGAGAGCATACCTGTGTACCCAGAACGCTCCTACGTACCCCAGGGGAAAAGGCTGACTTCAAGACTGGCTACTGCTGCCCTTTCAAGCCTCAGTGTAGTCCACAATTAAGTTTAGCAAACATGTTACAAGGCCTAAGTGACTTAGCGATGTCCCACATTTTACGTGTTGACTTTGGAAGCCCATCAAGACCCAAATGAGCTACCAGGTGCCAGAAGTGGGTAGCATTCTTTTAAATGGTTGGGGAGACTTTTCATCTGCCTCCTTCCTTCTCTTCTGGGGTAGCTCCCCCAGCGTCTACCTAAAGCAAAGTTTCATTTGCATGTAGCTTGGACTGTGTACGTGTATCTAGTTGTGAAAACAATTGGAATTATTAAATGTGACTGCTCTAAAACAATGCTTATAAGTGGAAATCACACAAAAGTACAGTAAGGACTTTGGTTCTCAAATGTTTGAGTCAATTTGGAAAATCATTGTTTAAGCTATGCAATGCCCAGAACAATATCGATATCCTTAGAAGTTTGTGTTAAAATGCTTATATTTAGGTGTATTTATAAGACGCAAGTCTCACGTTAGGATTTGCAAATAAAAATGGCACTTAATTTAGAGTTGTGATCCAAGTGACCAAAGCAGGTTCAGAGCTCCTTCTCTGGTTGTATCTGAGCACTCCACACTGTATAAACATCAACATCACTGAAGCCTCTTTGGACTTCACTCTTTTTCTTCATTTTATTTTTGAATGTAATGTAGAAACGGATGACAAATCTTGTTTACAAATTCAGTAGGAATGGACAATCAGGCTGAAATACTAAAATTTAGCACTATCTTGTTTACAGGAGTACTTTCTAATGCAGGAATGATTTTCTGTGCAATTCCATATGCAGCCTCTTCACCTCACATAAGTTAGATTGCAAGAGCCATGTTTATTTGTAGAAATGTCCCTTTTTCTATTGCTCGGTGATGATGAGAGCAGAATATCGTATTGTTGTGTTTCTAAAAGACAATTAGTGTTTCTACTGCAATTTCTGTTTTCATATTTATCACTAATCCATAAAAGATTTTGTACAAACATAACATTTAATTAACTGTTTAAGACTTCTTTGCACAATTAAAAATAAGTCCATGATGTGAACGTAGCTTTTAAACCTCAACCCTGTTATACCAGCAACCAATTCATATGTAACTACACTGAAGTCAAGAGAACTTTGCACAGGTATTTGCCTGTGCGCCTAGGTGAGCAGATATTTATTAGATTTAAATTACATGAGCTTTGCAAAATACTTTTTTTTCTTTTGTATGATCTCACAAGGATTATACAGGTACATTCAGAATATACGTGAATATACAAGTACATACATACTAATCCCTTTTTTTCCGCCCATTCATAATATGAAGTGAAACAAGTTGTGGGGAGACAAGGTAATTAATCTTCTTTTCCTAACAGTGGGTCCTAATATTGCAAAGTTACATAAATACCTAGCTCTAACTCATATGAGACATGAATTTGATAGAAGCAATTGCATTTGTGGAGCTATACCTCTCCAGAAGCATTTCCCTTTGGTTGTACATCGTGCCAAAAAATGGGTTCATATCTCAGCCTTTTCCTTTTTCCCCCAAAATACTGTATTTCTCCTCAGGAGAGAAATGCTTATCTCATAGCATACTTTGTGAGGGTTGGGGAAAAGTCTTTCTGAAGACAGCATATAGGAAAAGGAAATAGTATGCTTCTTTGCAGAACTTGCTTGGGATATTTAGAGCTCTCAAGTCAGCCGAGATCTCTTGGTGTCAGTTCAAATCACAAAGGGCAGTCTGTGAATGCCTATGCATCTTGCCAATCCCAGCAGCAACTGTGGAGGATCTTTGTAGTTGTGAAGTGGTGAAGGGACAAGTTGGTGCTGTGACAATGTTACTTTGGCTTTGGTGCGGGGAATTCTTTTTGTGATGTAAGTGAAGATTGTATGAGGTACCTTGTAATGATAACACTTTAAGTTAATAAAAATCACAGAGAAAGCTTTTTCATTTCAAGGACGTTTATAGTTCAGGAGTACAAAGGCTACGCACCTACCACAGTAAGTCTCTGGAGTTCTAACAGGCCACATTTCCATTGCCTTCTATGGAGGCTAGGTCTCAATAACTTTATTTCTGGAACTCGTGAAAAATAATTTCCTGTGGGCTATTCCAGATGATTCAAGTTTTATTCAAGAAAAACTGCTTCAAAAAGTTCTAAATGAGGATGATGAAAACACCAAGAGTCATAAAACAATCTGAAAACATGTCAAATCAGCGTGGCTATTCTACAGAGCAAAGTCTGCGTCTCAAAATATTTGAAGATGGCAATTCATGGAGAAATGTCTGTTTTAATATTTAAATTAAAAAATACTTGATACACAATTTTATAGGCTATATTACAAAACCTTGGGGAAAAAAAGTCTTTGATGCACCGTCAAAAACACTACATAGTGGAAACTAAGTAGTTGTGAGATGACATATGTCATGGTGACTGATACAAAAGACATAGATTGAAGTGCAGTCCTCAGCACGGACAAAAGTTAGGAATACAAAGCTTTGTGTAATTTAAAATATTTATTATGGATGTGGAAAAGAATGTGAACATTGTGGTAGCAAAATTCTTACCAGAGTAATCTGTACGGGGCACTGGCGTCACCACAACTCTCAGATGCACCGGCATTGTGGTCCCAAGTGAAATTCAGTATTGGCAATGCTATGCGCACCAGCAGGAATGATCTGAACTACACATACCTTAGGTTGTCGGAATTATCTAACCATTCAGAATATGTTTTTAATGTCAGTAATTCTATGAATCACTGCATGAGTACATCCAGTAAAAAGATACAGGCATGCATAAGAAATACTATATACAATAAAATGCTCTGTCTTCACTATATGTGTTAAGATTAGGCCTTCACTTGGAATGTCATGTTCTGGTTGTCCCATCCCAAATAAAGCATAACAAAAATAGATGGGACTGAGAAGCTTAGAGGTATAGAGATATCCAGAGGAAAAATGTAGTAAAAATGCCTAGCTGGGAAATGATATGATAGGGCTATAACACAGAAAACGAACAGGGCAGAGAAGTTAAACAATTTATATTTACCTATTTTCATAATTAAACCACCTGATGAAACTAGGGAGCAATGACATTAAAAATAAACATAGATAGCGGATGATAAATGCTTGAATGCATGAATTTCAGAGAAGATTGGATGTTTATGAGGATAGGGCTTACCACACACAATATTTTGGATGGGATTAACAACAAAAGCATTTTTGAAAAGAAGTAGAGCCTTAATGATCGAAAATACAGCCTGAGCTTTAATTACGGGAGGTTTAGAATGAAAGCTTCCTCCCCAGGCAGTGTTATTCCGTATTCATCCACTATGCGGGTTCTTGCATTTTCCTTCGAAAAGTCAGAGCCAGGATGCCAGATGAAGTACTGGTCTGACGCAGCCTGGATTTTGAAAGCTATGGGAGACATCAGAAGCTTTACTTTTCATGTACACAGTGAGAGACATTAGGTCCATGTTTTTCATAGGGAACTTGTCATCAATTCTCCAAAATACAAAGAATCCCACAAAATCCTCAGGCAATGAAGGTTAAGTTAAGACTGCAATACTACATTTATTTGATTAAAAAAACCCCACTGCTTGTAATGATCCCGGTAGAAGGCCTGCAGAGCAGCACATGTTATTTTTATTTCCATTTTAAAATAATAACAGCGAGAACCAAAAAATAATAATTAATAATGGTAACAATAATAAAAGTAACTACGTAGTCTGCTTTGTGCAGTACATTTCTTTCTCCGCACTCTGTAAGGCAAGGGTTGCTATTTATGGCATGCTCCGTGTCCGCCTTTCAGAAGACAGCCCGGCTTGGCTGGACAGCTTTCAGTTGCTACTAGAAATATGTCACTTATTAGGAACAGAGGGGATGTTTATCACTGTCTCAAGGGTTACTTTGGCTGAGGCGAAGAAACAGCTCAGTTATATAACGGAAAGAGCTGGGTCAAAGGATAATAAATTTATATAGCATGTGCTCAAAACTCCAGACGTGCAGACTCAGTTTCTCTCTGTGTGCACATGCAGGGAACGAGACCACAGCTATACAGGTCTTCCCACTGGTCCCCAAAACCACCGCCATATGATTTACATTAGTCAGATTTGTAAGCACCTCTTGATCTATTCTTACGAAGTAATTTTAAAGAACATTTTACAGAGCTGTGGGGGCTGAACTCACCATCAAAAAAACACCGACAAAACTTCTCAGCTCTTCCCGCTTCTCTTGCCCTCCCAGTATCTAGCTAGCGTTCAGTCTTGTTTCCCACACCCATCACGGTGGTGACCTCTTCCAACCAAACTAGAAATGTCAGCTCTACAGAGAAGCGTCATCTTAGTGGGTGCTGAACATCATCAGCCCTTTTAGTCCTC
>VZSC01003101.1:177938-193303 GCA_013398225.1 Steatornis caripensis | reverse complement strand
CAGGTGCGCGCTCCTCCGCGGCAGCAGCGGCCCCGCTCGCCCCCGCCTCTCCCGGCTCCTCTGCGTGCCCGGCGCCCTCACCAGCCCCGGCTCCCGCGGCCNTAATACAATAAATTCAGAATTTTTCTCTTCTTTTCCCTAATCTGTGGCGTTTTCAGAACTGTTCTGAATATCTAAGCGCAAACTCATTTCTCCATTTTGCTTTTTAACCAACAGGGATAATTCATTATGTTCATAGCTCAAACCTCTGTTGGCTTATTGTAATCTTGGAGCCAAGTACTGTGTTACACACTTTACATTTCCTAGTCCTGGATATAAAGTGACACCAGAGTCGTGGAATCCATTATAAATAGGTTACATCCGTAATGGGAGAACAAATTGCTAACTGCTTTTCCTTTTTTTTTTTTTTTTAAAGAGAGGAGAAAGGAAAAAAAGCCAAAGGAAAACAAAACCTGGAGACACAGAAAAGGGCTCTAGGAAAAAGTTTTGGATGGGATTATGTGGAAACTACCCTGCAATTCTCTGCTGCCAGAGCAGGCTCAGTGCTGCCTTCTCCCCAGCGGCGCAGCCCGCGCCGGGCGCTGCTGAGAGACGCCCGGGCCTCGGNATATTGTTTAATCTAGATTTGATTACAATACGAGATGGCACAGTAATCTAAGTTCTCTTTTCTTGGCTGTTTTAGGACAAGATGTGGTAAATGTTTGAAGTAATTTTGCTAAGCGGAGGCAGGGGGCCGCCGCCGAGTCCGACCTCAGCAGCAAGTTCGCCTTCTCCGGCGCCAAGGAGCAGAACGGTAAGGAGCTGCAGCTCCGCCGCCGCCGCCGCCGCGCAGCCCGGGGCAGGGGCAGGGCGGGGGCNCCCCCCCCCAAAAAAAGAGCAACGACCCGCGCACCTTTGTACCCTAAACGCTCAGCTCTCCGGGAGGGTGGGTTTTTGTGTCTGTGCGTGAATGAGTGGTGTTTTGTACAGGCTGGAAACGAGCTAATCCTGCATAGGAAATGAGAATTACTTTCAACTTTCAAGTGTACCTGAAATGTTTAGAAAACTCTCAAATGGAAGTTCCCCTGGGCTGGGGCTGCGCAGAGCTGGAGAAAGACTCCTTTCATACGGCAAGGGCAGCTTCGGGGTGTGTAATTTGCTTAGCCTCTGAACTCCGTATGATTTACATTATTCAGATTTTTAAGCGCCTTTCCTCTTGATCTGTTGTTACGAAGTAATTTTAAAGAATATTTTACGAACTGAAACATTACGTCCTGCACGAAACCACACTTAGTGTAGAATATCTAAAATTAAGGGTGTTAGCATACATTCGTGGAAACCCTGGTGCTTAATGTATGGGGAGGGGGTGAAAAATACAGTGCTTTGCACGTCAGCTAGAACCAGCTTTCTCCCTGGGAACGCACCAACACAAAGGGCCAAGCTAGGAGTCTCAAAACTCTCTGAACTGTAGTGAAATAAAGCAGAAACGCAGATTTGAGGCTAATTCAATTCTCTCAACTTTGAACTTGGGACTCCCCAGGTAAAAGTATTCTACGTCATATCTTTTAATAGAAAGCAAAGTTTCGGAGACCTCCACGAGTGCTCTGTGAACGGGTAGAATGTGCAGTGTGCTAGTGAATTTAGCAGGGATAGATTAATACTGCTGTGGCCTGCTAATGTGATGATATATGGCACCTGCGGACTGCTGGAGCTGCTGATCAAAGAGCAGCACGGGGATCAATCTCTAATCAGAGCAACTGTGAGGGGCCAGAGGAAAGTGATCAAAAGACTCAGAGACCCGGCTATTCTGACAGGAAACTGATCAGACTTTGTGCATGCTACAGGAAATTATCTGCTCTGTGTGAGAAAAGAAATCAGTCACTTTCTACCCCTTCCCAGCTTACCTGGTGTTTAGAGGCTCTAGGGCACCAGTTTGTGACAAAACGGGCTTGGCACTAATGTACTGAAGTCTCGTGCTGTTATGCTGCCTTCTGTTAAATTTGCATGGTGTGACACACAGAGAATTACCGTTGCTTGGCTTTGACTTTGTCAGGACTGGAAAGAAACCTGCTATGCTGTCAGTCTGCTCTGAGAGGTTTGTGACAGGATAACGCAGCTGGGCCCTGAAGGGCCGCCAGGGTCCAACAATTGTGCGCAACGGTGAAGTGTAAAAGGTAGATCGTACGACGTAGAAGCACAACTGATGTAAATAGGTGTAAGTATACGTGACAACACAAACCAGATTCTGTTCACATGTATCAGAAATGCAGCTGCCTTAGGTCAGGCTTCGACTGGTTTGCAGTGCAATTTGGCATGCTCTAAGATACAGTCACTAAGTCTTAGAACAAATGCAAAGCCAGGAGAATTTTTATTTTTTCTTTTAAAAGACGTGCCCTGAAACTGTATTTTGTGGTAGTTCATACTTAAAACGGTTCAAGTTCTTTGTAGCTTACTTGAAGTTTGCTTTCTAGTTGTTCAGTTGCAAAACTTACTTTAAAAATTAGCACAAGTTTAGGTACAGCTAAGTGCCAACCGTTGACTTTTCTTAACTGATTTTAATTATTTGGGGGATCAGTAACACTGGTCAAACCAGTTCTTGCTTGATTTAATTAGAGTGATTTTTACACTCTGCTGCAATCTAAAGATTGTATAGCTTTTAGCTAGAGGCAGGTTAAAACTCCCTGGAGTATGAGAATGAGATACTGCTGTTCTCATGCCAAATAATCTTTGGTCAGGAGAGATGGAGATTTTTCACTCATGCAGTCTACCAATAAAAATTCTGTCCTCTACTTGTAAAACTACTAAATGGCCAAGAAGTTTTGCAGTAGAATGGATTACAGTGTTAGTCAGCAGCACACATGGGTGCTGTAGCTATTGCTTCAAGGTGGTACTGAAGATGTCTGTGACCAGTTATTAAACCAGTGGGACTGCTTGTGTAGTAAGGGTAAGCACGTGCTTAAGGATTTATTTTTTCATAATTGGTTTTTAGTTATTTATTTATTAGTTAGCTAAATGATTCTTAAGTTCAAAATTACAATTTGACTCGATTTATTTACTAAATGTAGACATAAGGAGTTCTCTTGTTTCTGCTGCATAGTGAGTGTCGTTTTAGTGTAAATATTTATTTGTAATTGTAAATCAGCTATTCTTAGAACACAGTATTTTGCTGCTACCTCCTAGAAATTCAGCGTGGTAGTTGTTGTGAGGCCAGTGTAGCTCCATTTGAAACCACTTAAAACTACCTCCTTGTTTTTATTGGCCCTCGTGTTATAGTCAGATTTTCTTTAAGAACAGGTTTTATTTGTAAACTCTGCTTGACAGTAAGGGGCTTTATGTGATTTCCGTGAAAAATTCTTATTTATCTTTAATGGTTTTATTTGTAATTCAACTGAGTAAATATTCATCTGGAGGATCAAAGAAGTTTATGCACCAGTTTTCTGGAAACTGAAGTAGCAGTAAATGGTGCCTGTAGCGATGGCTCCCATTTAACTGGGTGGGTTTCATTTCCATGATTCTTTGTCCTGTTGAGAAACAGGTTATGCTTTGAAGGATTTTTCATACTTAGGTGGCTTTACCAGTTCTTTTATGGCTGGCTGATGTATTTATTGCCATTTTTCCACATTTAAGTAAAGAGTCAAGAAAAATTGATCATTCAGTTTCTTTTGAGGAACAAAACTCAAGTTTACTGCATATTGAATGTAGTTAGTTGGATGGCTTACTTATTTCTTCTTTCTGGTCTTGCTACTTTTCAATCTACTTTTGAATGCTATTTTTATGTAGTCTCTTCATATGTTTCTGTAGTTTCAACAATGTCTGAGGGAGCTATTGATGGATTGAATGACTAATTCTAATGACTTCACTCTGGTGGTCTGAGTGCACCTGCTTATGTGATATTGTTTAATCTAGATTTGATTACAATACGAGATGGCACAGTAATCTAAGTTCTCTTTTCTTGGCTGTTTTAGGACAAGATGTGGTAAATGTTTGAAGTAATTTTGCTAAGCTATTGGCTGTTACAATTCCTATGAGAAATATGAGGATGTCTTTGTAGAAAATAATGTGAAAACTACTATTGGGTACCATAAGATATGCAGTGTTTAGCATATACGTTTAAGATGTAATAATGAATGACTTTGGAAGACCAAGAAACGGAGGTCAGTTAGCAACTCACCAGGACCAACTCATTAGAAATACTGATTTTCCTGCAGTCAAGTGTGAATGAGCAGCAGTAAATAGAGTTGCTGAAGTAAATCTTACAAAACCAAAGCACTTACTTGATTTCTGTCAGTCCTGCAGCACAGGTAATGTATTGGTGATGATCTGTCTTTTGATAGATCTTAATTTCTTTTAAGGTTTGGGGTTTTTTTCCCTTCCCCCACATGAATACAAACTCTTAATAATAAGTTTCACTAATTGATTACTTCATAATGTATTTCTTAAATCTTCTGCAATGGGCAAGATTTATGTCACTTAAAAAACTTATGTCACTTAAAACAAACAGGAGCCCTCGAGCTGAAGTTTGAGACTCGCGTATCTCAGGCTGTCCTTGGGAAAAGTTGGCGGATGCAGCTGGAGCTGAGTGAGTAGCTGAAGTGTCAGAGGGAGCTTCTCTTGTCACCTTGGTGTGTGCATGGCCTCACACGCCTCCTCACAACCACCTAGAGGATTCCCCAGTTTGTGTATCGCCAAAGGGAGCTTGCAGCTTACTCAGGGACGGGGACAGCGTCACGACGTACAGTTTCTGATTACATTCATTTAACTCGGACTGAACATCTGAAAGAGGGTGTGGATGTCCAAGTGATGCAGCTCATCGAATCCTTGCGGAGGGGAATGTCAGTGCTTTTGCTCTAGTGAAGTCGTTTGACTGCAAAATTATCTCATAAACCAACATACTTCAAAGCAGTGGGTATCGGCGCCACTTCTGCTGGCTCTTGTTGAATTGATGAGTGCCAGTACAGTCTGTTGACTGCTGCTGGGTAGCAGAAATTTTCTTTATTTTGAGACGATAAGGAAGTATGAAATATGAGCACGTGTCACCTAAAGGGAAACTTCATAGTGATGCAATTTTTCTTAAGTTTAATCTATTTCTGTTTAGTCCAAGGCTTGTTTTGAAATGTTTTAAAGCCCTTTTCCTGGAGAGTGAAGAATTGCACCACATCCTCTTTTGACTTTAAGCAAAAGATTGCGGCGAATTAGAGAAGTTCTTCAACACCACAATAAATTGCAGTGAAGGAAAGTTTTAAAGACTGGTTTTTGCCTTTGTAGTCGACTTCTGGCGTATTGTCTGCTATTCAGCAAGATGCTGCTTGGGACCTCTCCTTAGTCCTGCTGCTTCTCTCAGTTTCTTAGTCCTGCTGCTTCTCTCAGTTTCTTCTGTTGGGTAAAAGTAAGGATTTTAAATGCACAGACCATTTGCTATTTGTCCCAAACATGTAGCCATTCCAGCCTTCCCGTATCTTTGTTAAGTATCTTGAATGGAATTTAAGGGAGAAACACGTAAAATCTTATTTTTGCAGTAACTAGTTCTTATTAGGTTTGCAGATCAGACTTTAAAGCTTTATGTCATGTTGTTTGGGAGCTTTTAGGTTTTTTTCTCCAGTTAGATACAGGATTTTATAACAGAGAAGCAACACAGGGCAGACCTTGAGACACTGGCAGGTATACTACCAAAGGGCTTATGTTGAGTTTTGTCTTCACATACACATGATGTCTTTTATATCTTACAACTTTATCCAGACTTTTTGAATCTAATTACTACATAGTCAACATGTAATAGCAAAGTACTGGTTTGCATCCTACAGCAGTGGTTGTGCATTATAGCATATAGCAATTTTGGGGGCTTTTGTTGCTGTTGGGTAGTTGCTGGTTTTGTTTTTTGCTGTCTGGCAGTTCCTGATTACTAGAAAGAGGATGCGCTGTGCGAGCCCACTTCCCTTGGCTGGAAATGAGCCTCTTCAATTGCTTTATAGATAGCTCTTGGCTTTACCAGAGAGCCATACCTTTGCTTTTTATTCACAAAGTGCATGGAAAAAGCGCTTCCTGGTGTGTAAGTGTCTTAGAAATTGGCCTGCATGTAAGTAGTCATTTAGTGGAAACCTGTGGGGCTTAGAAATAGTTACACAACAGAAAATTAATAGAGCTAACATGTAGAAATGCAGTTATTTTAGTAGCACTTAGGTATGTGTATGAGTGCTTAGTTGTTTCAGAGTTTCTGAGAAATTAATCATACGTTAAAACTTCCTCAGCCCTGTCGTTCCCTTTTGGGGAAAACTTTTGCAGCTTGTGTTTGAACATGAAATACTTTTATTCAGGTAGGTGAGTGAAAATTTGTAATGTGCTATTGTGAAGCTACAATATAAATTTGTATTTTCTAAAGGCTTTGTTAAATTGTAGGAGGTTATTTTAAGGTGGCAATGCCAGGAAAATTTATTCACGTCTCCATCCGTAGACATCCTAGCCTTAGGGTTCCTCTGCCTTCTGATCTTCTCTTCTCGACATCCTTCTGCTGAAGATTTTATAAACATATCCCCAGTGTTACCTTGGGTTATTTGTGCTTAATTTCATGATCCTACAGCATGCTAAGCAGTTTTCTTTTATGTGAAGATACCCCATCTTACAAAGCATGTGAACAATAACACCTCTGCACGTTTTCATAACCTGATCAGTTTCTACAGAAGTTGGTTGGCTGGGTGAGACAAAGCAGGACTCTAGACCCTCATGGAGAAAGTCTTACACACAGAGAGTGTAGGAACTATTTAAAAATTAATGCAAACGAAAGGAGAGAGCCCAACTAATTCCTTGGTCTCCTGCAGGCCTTCTGCGTTAGAGGTAGTAAGGGCTGTCTTTCTTCTGAGTTCAATTAGTTATATTCCAAATCCTCCATCTTTGTTAAAGAAGCCCACAATTTTGGACTTTGACATTCACCTTGTACAGGCGTGATCGTACATTTGTGCCAAGCTTGTGGGCTGCTTGGCTTCTTGTCGCTGAGGATTCCTCTGAAGTCCTGTGAGTGTGTCCCACCTCTCAACTTGTGTCAAGGTAACTTCACTGACTAGACTGTCAGGTGAGCTGGCTGCAACTCGTATTAGAAGAATTCAACTGCTTAGTTAAGTTTCTTTGAGCCACTGAATGATTATTTCCCTATGTGGCTGTTCCCAGTCAAGGTGGACTTATTTGAGACTATGCAGGTTAACTCTGCTGTGAAGATGTTCACAGTGCTAGTTGCTGCGGTTTTTGTGGGTTTTTTTCATATGCAGGTATGGGGCTGGGGAAAGAGAATATGAATTAACCTGTCATGTATTGCAGTCCAACACAATACAGGCAGAAACAGCATTTGAATGTGAAATAAGAAAATGTTCAACGGTTATTTACCATGCAGTGGCATCTTTTTATAGTATTGAGAATGGAAGAGTTGCAAGGGAGTAACCAGTAACACCTTTTTTCAGTGGCAGTGTGCCTTTTTGTGAATTAATCCTCATATATTATTCATTCATCTTGCGCTTTATGGTAAATTCATTTAAGGTACCATTATAAACACAGATGCTTAAGATGCTTCTAAGGTGAAGAGCGCCTCCATTCATCTGCTCCCTGCAAGCCCGAAACACTGAAATTTCTTCTCGAGTTTGTTAAAACTGTTTATTAACTGTATTAAAATAGTATGCAGGCATGGCTCAATTTGAGCACCGTTGTACTGACTTTTTTACATGAAGTGCAAGCTATGCGCTGGTTCTGAGTAAAGTCAGGTGAAGGACCAGGCAGCGACAGGGAGGCAGATGCTTTCCTCTGGTCGCACACCTTGCCAGCTCTGCGGCTGGAAGTAGAAATCCTTGTTTTGCATTTTTTAGCACTCTGTTTTCAAGATGAACAGTGGTGTTAGTTGGGTAGCTATCTTTTTACGTTCCCTATGATACTACAGTTCTCCTGAAGGGAAGCGAGGGAGGTCTTCCAAGCTGTCAGCGAATGTCTGGCATAGCTGGTGATAACTTTGAGTGCTGGATTTAAACTCCCTTACATGGCTTTTCGTGAAACATTGTCTGTCTCAGAAAAAGCAAAGAATGTCGTGGGAAAAATGAAACAATGCTGCTTGTGTTTCCTCTACATCTAATTCCTTTTTGCGTTGATTTTTCTGTAATATTCTTACTATGACGTTACATTAAATTATGTAAGAAGGTGGGGAGGTGGAAGATTAGATGCTGCAGTTAATTAGGGAATTGGTCCCATAATCTGATGAATTTGAACTAGGTTCAGACAGTAAAAGGTAAAGGAGTGGTGCCCTTTTTGTAGTTTTGATATTCTAATCTTTAAACCGTTACTCAGTTTGGCACATATCAGCAAAGTTGTAATTTTCCGTGAAGGAAAAGTCCAGGTGTAAAATACCAGGGTGTGTTATATTTGAAGAGTAGCTTACACTGGAAAAATGATCATGGAGACACTCTTTTACCACACCTTTCATGTCAATCCATAGCTATTAATCTTCTGTGCCACTTTTAAAGCCTAATTCATTTAAAAGCATGTGAAGTGGGAAAATTACTTTGCTGGAAGAAATTTGTGAAATAATGGATAATATTGCTTATTTTAATTAACTTTAACTATAGTCTTTTCCAGAAAATTCAGTTGTCCAGTCTTTTATTAAACTATTATTTGGGGAGCTTTGTTGGATGAGCCATTGCATGATAGCAACTAGAGTATCTGAAAAGTTGAGGGTTTTTATTTTCAAATTATTGGGGTTTTTTTCCCTTGGTGTACTTCACTGTGTAACCATCTGACTGCCTTCCTGCTTGTTCAAAACAATCAGGCACGAGTCCTAGGGGTTCCAGGTTCTTCCTCTGATTGACAGGAAACCAGCGGTCATTTTATACAATAGGTAAACTTTAAAAAAGGCATTTGGCGCAGGAAATTCTTTTGCTGTGTGTGAAGTTATGGCATTTCCAAACTGAAAGTGTTGTTCTGACTGTTTCACCGGTAGTGGTGAGTTATATGAGGCCACTTCCATCTGCAGAGAGTCTGTTTCACTTGCTTGTGGTTCTGGGGCTCGTTCAAGTGCTCTAAAACAAAATAAAAGGTATGGATGTAATAACTTCTTTATGGAAAAGTCATAAAAAGCTACAGGGCCGTGTAAACAAATTGGGTCATTTACAAGATATTTAAGTGATGGGTACTCGGTTCAAATTCAAAGTTGTGGATTAGGTTTTACAGTCATCTTGACTGAATTTTGCCTTCAACAAGACTTTCTTATTCTGCCAGAATGCCTTTGACACTATCAATGACAAATTCCCAGAAATGGTGTTTTCAAACATTTCGGAGCATTCAGAGTACAGCTGAGAAACAGGAGAACAATTCAGCAGTATAATTTGATCTTTTTCTAGGTGAATGAGGGGCCCTTCCTTGATCTGCATGGTTACACTGTAAAGCTGTAGTGGAACTTTGTAGTATTCCTGGGGAAAATAAACTAAAAATTTCCCTTCTGGATTCAAACATGCCTGAACTAATTACAAAGCAACCGTTTTGGCTCCCTGCTCTGTTCATATAAATAGATTTGCACAGAACAGCAACGACTGTGATCCAAGTTAAACTGCCCTAGTCACAGAAACTTCTGTTGGACCAAATTGAAGCATTGAATGTTTTATCTATGGTGTGTCAACTCACAAGACCCTTGTGACTCGTTTCATAATTTGTCAGAGAGTACTGAAAAAGTGGAATGGAAAAGAGGATAACTAATACTTTTGCATGTTAAAATACATTCTGCAGGGTTATTTTTATGCTTCAATGTAAATGTAAGCTTATACATGGACAAATCTCTCAAGTTTGGACAAGGGTCATTGGTGTTAGCTGCTATGGAGTGCTTTCCTTCTCATGAGAGGTAGTTGGTCAGCTCTGCTGTTACCAGTGCAACTTCAGTTACCTTTCATAACTCTTCATGCACTAAAATCTGCAGATCATCTCAGAGTGAAAATAACTTTACTCAGCTCAAGTTTGGAGTTAGTTACAACTGTACGCGGATGAAGCGACTTATTTGTCTGTACAGTGCTAACTAATGATGTGTTGACTCATCTTTTAGATGCTTGATACTGTGCCTGTAAAAATAATAGTTGTTACTTGGGAAGCGTATATGTGTGATTATACAGTATTTGAATAAGTCCTTCAGAAAGTGACTCAAATGCATGTACAGTGTTTGTTGTAAAAGGTTTGTTTTTATATTATTGACAATTTATGTTTTACAAATAGAGTTTTGGGAAGTGGTCTGTCTTAATATCTCAAGGCCTCAGTGTCTCACAACTTAGCGTGCCAGTTGTTACACAGGGGGATTCATACCTGCAAACGTTACTGTTGCTCGTGCAACTATAGTAGACCTGAAAGAGAGGTAAAGCCTTGTGATTGAGAGCTAAAAAGTAAAGGCTCCAAAACAAACATGATTTCTAGACAAGGAGATGAAACTGTTGTATTTGAGCTTACATAAATGCTATTTTTTAGAAGATGGCTAAGGATTTTTGTTGGGCCTGTTTTCTTTTCTTTCTGTTATTCAAAAATACCCAGCCCCTGGGAGCACTGCATATCTATAGCCAGACTAGAGTCTAAAACTTGAAATACTCTAAAATTTTCCTCTAAGCACTCGCTGTATTTCTCATAGTGCTTGCTTGTGTAGGAATTCACAAAGTACTTACCTCTAGTGCTAAGGCAGCTTTGTAGTTATTCCTTCTGAAGTGGAGGTTGAATTTGTGTTGAGCAGTATCATTACCACTAAGGGTCTTTGCCGGTAGAGTCTTTCAGCAATCTTTACCTATGTTCGTAAGATCTTTCATAAAGATTGGCATAAGATGTTGAGAACAGCTGTCTTCTTGGTTTCTTCATTGGGGATCTTTATTTTACACTTGTTCTCAGTATCTGCAAGATGAAGGATGTGTGTGGGGAAGTGGGTATCCTAGGCTGAGTCCAAACAGGACTGGCAGGGAGTTTTTGAGCTCATTAACTTTCATGTCAAGAGAGACCATTGAGATGGTCTTTGGTCTTACCTAACATCTCGGTAAAGTGAGTGTACCAGTAAAGAGAGCTCTGTTACTTAAATACCTACCAGAGTTGCAAAATTATGTTACTGATTGTGTGGGAAATGATGGCTTTGTGTAGTTGTCAAATGTGTAGAAATATAAACATGTTTCTAAAGCATGTGCTTGCCTTACCCGCAAAAATCTTGCAGAACTCTGGTTGATTGGTGCCATTAGTTAAGATGCATGTGAAGGTACTATGTAGTGATAATACCTAATGAAACAGTTGCGATATTACATTAAAAGCAGCAATAGTACAGAAACATTACATTACCAAAATTTGGACCTGAGTAGTTCTTTACATTAGGGAAAGAAACTGATGATGTGCTGGTAGTATATCTAACATATCCATTAGTTTTACAGGATCTGTAGCTTCTCTTTGAGATTAAGTTTGAGAATCTACGATGTTATTGTTAAGAATACCGTTTCAGGGTTGGTTCAATGCCCTTGTATGAAGCTGATTTCTCTTTCTTACTGAAAAAACCTCCAAGTCTTGTTAATGGTTCTGATTATTCTGAAACAATTTAAAATATTTCACCATAGAATGGAGGCTTGGTTTCCTTATGGACAACTTTAACAGCACAACATTTATTTCTAGCAGTAGTTGCTTAATAGATGGTCTTTAATTACTTAAATTTATAGTTATGTGCACTTGTATATGGTTTATTCTGACATTTTTATATATATGGATACTTAATGTATGTTTGTTCTAATTCTTTTTATTGAGGTATATTCTTGGACTAGGTTGACTTGTTCGGATTTTTTCACTTTCAGGAAGTATTTGGTAAACTTTATGTTCAGTATTTGCATTTCAGATGAGAATGTGTTCTGTTTTTTTTAAAAAAGCAAGAATCTCTTGTTTTGAGTTGGCTTGGGCAAACAGCGGTGAAATGGGAGCTAAAACTATTTCGCCTGTATTGAAAGTGAGTTAGCAATGTATTAAATAGATCCCCAAATATTCAATAAATGAAATAACGTATAGTTTAAATAGTAATCTTGTATGTATATATGAAGATCAACTAATGATAGGTAACGTGGCAAATAATATTTACATTTCGCTTTCGCTTTCTCTGGTTTGGGACGAAAGGTGCGTTCTGGCTCTTCTACATGTCAGCTGTTTTTACATTCATTTAATTCCAGGCAATAAGGGCTGTTGAACATGTGGATCATAGCCCAACATGCAGCTTGGATGTGGCCGATATGCTCCACAGAGGTATAATGTCTCATGTGTGTGGCTGCAGCTGGTTCACGCCATCTGGTTTTGGAATGTGCATGTGCACCCAGATGTTGCTACTGAATACAGAATAGAGTCGCTATTGATTTCTGAGTCCTGTCATCCCTGCACGTCTTCAGGATCTTAGAAGAGAGCTCTGGAATACGTTTTTGTTTTTTTAAGTGAATGGCTTTATAAATGAATTGCAACACCTTTTTTCTCTCTTTTTTTTTTTTTTTTTTAGTATTTCTTTTTCCGTTGCCTCTGCTGCGTGCCCTTGGCTGACTTAGGACTTCAGGGACAGCTGCAATATAGTGATGTTAGTTTTTAATCACAAGTAGTTGTTTTTTCAGTTATATTCAGTTCTTTTCATCATCATTTTGCAGGATATTCATTGCTTTGAAGCTTGAAGTCTACCCTAAAAGACATTTCATAAAGTACTTAATGTTTGTGGTAATATATTGCACTTACTTAACTCCTGTCCCTGCTTTAGTCAAGTCCTTAATATAAAGGCAGTTGTAAACTTACTGCTTACTCTAATGCATGCTATTCTACGTACTAGTGATCTATTGTTGATTTACTGTTCCCTTAGGTATGAATACTTCATTGTAAATAGTGTTACTAGCTGACTAGCTCTAATCCCTAAACTTCCCCACGGACAATACTTTGATATATGTAAAAGATGCAAAGGTATATTGAGGGAGTTGTTCACTAAGGTATCCAAAAAGTTTTCTCCATATATGAGGAATTCCACTGAAGTTGTGAAGTGATTGAATCTAGTTACTAGGTAATAGTTACATGATGCACATTTGCAAGATCAAGCCGTTGTCATTAATTCCAAGCTTGGTAAAAGGAAATGTCTAGCAAGATGACTTCTTTTTCAGACTTTTGATTATGTCCATAAAATGTGAAATTAAGTTCAGCAATTGTATTCATGTTTGCTATGGTGGTTGTGCCTGCCTAGCTATAAAATCATTTACTGCATGTGAATTGCTTTCTTATCTGAAGAAAAGAAATTAATAATGGTTGAAGTGTAATAATGTTTATTTATGGAAAGTAGTATTTGAAAGATAAAAGCTAATCATGCTTTCATATTTGAGCATTATTTTCTGTTACAGTTTTCTTTCATTCAGTGCCTTTCCCAAGGTAAGGAATCAAGCGGTATGTAGAACAGGACTTCTACCCCTTTTACAGTAAAATACTGATTGACAGATACAGAAATCTGTGGTGTTAAGAATTTTAAAATAATTTGTTAAGAACTGTAACCAAAAAAATGCTTCTTCCTTTGTTCTAAGGAAGAAATGGTCTTTTCCATAGTTCTCAGAATAGTTGAACAACATTGTATGTCTTATAACATAGAGAAGTGATGTACATTGAGAGGTAAAGACAGAAATGTGGGAAGGAAATCAGTGCTGAAAGCCCTATATAGGAAAAAAAAAAAGGGGTGTTAGCAGTGAACCACACTGCACGAAACTGTTTTTCTGTGTATCTTTTTTCTTTCTGTAGTGGAAGGCTGAATAAAAGGGCTCCAGCACATAACTATTCTTTGATGATTACCAGATGTGGTTAATTTTTTTTCGTACTGTTATGCATGAGTATCTTCTTTTATAAGTCTGCTAATAGATATCACCCGATTTTTACGTGATGTAAAGTTATTGCAAAGGCGGGATTGGAAAATTTTTCACTATAACAGTCGGGACATGAAACTGTAAACAGCAAAGACCGCAATCTAGTTTTCCTAAACACTGCAATATACTGGCTTGGTTTGTCCTACAGTGACTAAGTGAGACCTCTTTTTGAGGTGAATACAGTATGTGTGTCTTGGTGGTGGCTGTTGTTTGAACAGGTAGGTCTTTATTGTCATTCAGCTAAACTTCTGGTAGGCAAGCTTCTAATGCTTAGTTAACTATGCCCCGAGGCTGGCTTGTTACAAAGCAATAATGGTTAAGTCATTGACTTTGTATTTGTTGTTATGAGCCCCTAATGATCAATGTGAGTGGAGGTTTACTTTTTCAGAGAAAGACAAAGACTGTGCCATTTTCTGTCTCACTTTGTGTTAATCAGAGTTCATATCCAGGGAGTGATGAGAGAAACCAATACTCTAGGCTGTGATAGTTTTCATGCTAAAACATTCTTCACTGTCATGTAAGTATTTATATGTCTGATGAAGTACAGATAAAAGTAGCAGATTCTTAGGCTTTTTATGAGTATTGGATTCTCAATGTAAACAGTCTCTGGTTTTCTCTGATTTCTTCTTGTGTACCAAAATCAAAATGTCAGATGCGGCCTTTCGAATTGCATGTCTGTTGTGTGACTAGTAAGCGTGGTTTTAACAGACAGCTTTGTACCGGTAATTTTCATTACTTTAAATGAGACCAAATGATAATACTTTTAAAAATCAAGATTAAAGTATTTAAAAAAATCAATCTTAATGGCAATGATAAAATCAGATGCGTCCCCCTCTGAAAATTCTCAATATACTTCCTTTTCTGGCACATGCGTATGTTGCCACTAGGAACTTGATCCTTAAAGCAAGAGGAGAGAACATAACAAACTGCGCAATGGCACCTTGGTGCCAAGATAGATTCAGTGCAACCATATTTTGTTTTTGTTATTCCTGGCACTTTGGAAATAATGATTTCATAATGCCTGAAATGTTTCTGAGGAGAAACAAGATTGCCATCAAGACCTCTTTCTTTCCCTTAACTTTTCATTATTCGTGTGGGTTGAGGAGCTCTGCTTAGAGCGTGGTTATACATGATACTGGTAAGCAGTAAATTTCTTTTCTGTGTATACTTAACATCTCCCCTCCCCCCAAATAGGAGGAACATAATGTTATGCCCTCTTTCAAGAGTTGTGTTTACAGCTAAGAATGCTTATGTTTATAAACCATGGGAAGGCAGATTTCAGGGAAATAAGTAATTGCTCTTTGTAGGGTGCAGAGAAGCCCATGAGAAGGTAAACCAAACTAATTACTGAGAATTTTAGCAGTAGTTGTTTCATCGAAGTGAGTACTGAGGGCCCTTTGCACTGGTATCCTGTTAGGCGCAGTGCACTAGAATTTCTAGATACATAGGCAGACACTTGGTCTGACTTTCTTATTATATCCTAAAAGTGGTTTGTTTTTTTTAAAG
>VZSC01003101.1:162707-177717 GCA_013398225.1 Steatornis caripensis | reverse complement strand
CTCTCGGAAGAAGGGCCAATTTGAGCCTGACTTCATTTGTGATTGAAAGCTGTCTTCTGGTTATGATGTACCAAATGACTATAAAAGTCAGTGGGTGGTTTGGTTAAAGAGGGAATAGTGGAAAACAAGGGCATTCCTGTGGTAAGATGGTAGGAGAAGGAAAATGAAGTAAAAGAAATGCATGGGGAACCATTTTGAGGCTATTGGAAAAACAGTGGCTTTAGCCTTAATGAGTTCTGCATTTTTGGGGTTTTTTGCATCTGGAGGTTTTGGGTTTTTTTAAATTGAACCCTAAGCGAAAAACATGTGATCCAGACAGTGGATCCAGATTTTTGAGTAGAAAGGTCAGCAGCTTGCACCTGCTGAAAAGGCTTTGGTCAGAAATGGTTAGATGTGTACTCAGTGCATATGTATGGATGGGCAAAGTGGGAGGAAGAGGAGCTTTGGTAATTTCTCCATCTGTGAACAGCCCTGGGGCCCGAGGAGTAATCTTTTACAGAAATAAAAGTTAATAATGGTCAACATGAGACTTTCAGTACTCAGCTAGCATCTGTGTTCTGACACACAGAAGGGCTAGAGGGAATGATTTTGGATGTAGCTGCAGTGGTCTGTGATTCATCTCCTGAAAACTGAATTAAAAAAGCCCCGAATGACCAAAACCAAATCATTTCTTCTCTTCAAGATCCCTTGATTACAGTAAACATGATGGGATCGTTTGCTCAAAGGACCAAGCTGTTTATGTTACTGCTACCTTTTGTAGCAAACAGTGGAGAAACTCCATAAGAAAGCTTGTCAAAAAAGAATTGCCATGATCAGATCAAAACTAGAACATGGTCTTAAAAAAGCAAAGGCATCCAATCAAATGCTTGCTATGTTTGGCAAATAATTTTTTTCTGGATCTTTTCTGTGAAAGATATTGATGGTTTTCACCTAGGTAATGTAAATAGGTACTTTCTCTGCAGTGTAGGAAGAGATGCTACAAAGATGCTGGCTTCTGCAGTTCCTTAAGTACTGTCTTGAAACGGAAGTGACAGGAGCAAGGCAACAGTAATAATATTATACAAAATTTAGGAATGTCTTTAAGCACACAAGATCCAACTTGAGGAATCTACTTTCATTCATTGACAATTATGTTTGTGCTTTGCTTTTAAGATGGGTGCCTTTGTCTTAAAACTCTTGCTACCCTGGAATTTCTTTCCCTTCCAGAACTGATGTTTTATGTATGTAATCCAGCTTTCTTGAATTTTCTTTCTTTTATAGAAAGAGTACATGATTCACTGGTTCTGGGTAGCTTTTTTTCCTTACTTCGTCAAACCTCTATTTACAAATACCAATTTAAATAAGCAATATTACTTTCAAGGAGACTGTGTCCAGAAAATAACTCTCTAAATAGCTTCAGGTACCTCATCGACTTTCTTACAGTGAAAAAATATTTCTGTGTTGTTAATTTCTCAGACTTGGTATGATTCTGCTTTCTTTCCGTAGCTTTCTCATAAACACATGAATTACTTGAAGACCTCACTGTAAAATTTTAACATCTTAATCTAACTGCAGAGAGTTACCTAATGATGATAATGCCATCTCCAACAATTGTTTTGTGACTCTTCAAGCTGTAGCTATGTATTAGGATTTAGACAGTGTTAACAACTTTCTTGCAGTACCTGCAGAAATCTTGCAGGATCATGAAGCTAGAAGACATTTTTATTGCTTCCTTGATGCAAAAATATTGCCAAGGACCTCACTTAATGACAGTCTATCAGTGTAACACTTCAGTTGTATTTCTTAATATCATGGCATTATTCGGGTAGTAATAAAGCACGAGCAATTGAAAACACAAGGTCTAGCTAGTTATCCTGTTCTGTTCTTGTAATTTACTTGAAATTGTTTACTCTCTACTTGAGTTGACTTCCAAAGACGTACAAGGTGTTAGGTGAAGGGAGTTTGGAGACAGTGTGGTAGTCTTCCATCTGTATTGGTACTGAATGTGACGTGATGATGTTCATGTAATTGTTTGTGAGTTTTTTACTGTTGTTTTGTTCTGTTTTTTCTTCCTCTCCCCTTACTCATGCTGGAGGGTTAAGATAGTGGCCGAGATCACCTGTCACTTGCTGTGAAAGTAACACACTGCTTTGACCAAATTCAAATCAGAGAATTGTTCTTGGTCCCCACAAATTCCTTCCTAAACACTTAATTTTCTTGCTCTACAATAATGCCTTTGGTTTAGAGCAGCTACTAATTAACTGCCTTTTTTTTTAAATCCCATTTGGATCTGTAAGAATGTAATTGCCGTTCTGTTGCCCAACCTTACACAACTTTGAATATATTTTAGTATTGTTTGGGATATTTACATGAAAACTTGACTAAATGTCCATTTATTATGTTTTATTTTTAACTTGTGGAAACCATAGGAAGAGAAGCTGTAGCAGTTGTAGCACTGAGGTTTGAAAGCACAACTGAAGTCTTTAAGAAAGGGAAGGGAAACAGAACAGAGTTATGAGCAGAACAAAGCTCACTCAGACATGACTCCAGTTTACCGAGAAGAATTCGTTTAAGAATTATCAAATTACCTTCTAAATCTGGAAATTTAATTTAAAGATGTAAAACTTAGGGTTAATTAGCTTATTAAATATTAGTCTGAGGAGAATTAAAAAAAATGATTGTACTCAAAAAGAAGTGCTTTGTATTTGAGATGAAACAGTTTTATTAAAGGTAGGCAAGGAGAGGTAATTAAAGATATGGAATAATATGCGCGTTTTGAATATCATCAATGGTAATGAGGCCAAAAGGAAGAGATAAGTATAGTGCTGTGATCTACAATACCGTAGATTAAAAGAAAGCAGTACTAATGCAGCCTGTGTGCCAAGGCAACTCCCCGAGAAATATCTAGAAGTTAATAGCATCCGTTCCAGGCCAAATGAAAGCTCTCGTTAGCTCAACGTGTTGTACCTGACAGTACCCATTAAGGAACATAATGATGATTCCCTGATCTATTCTCCTGCCTTCTAGCATTTTAGTAGTCAGAATTTTTTTTAGGTGCAGGCAGAATTTTGGAATTTCGTAGCCCAGTAGCTTTTTGAAACCTTGTAAACTTTTGCTATCTACAGTTTCTGGTGGTGAGAAAGTTTAACTACCTAACGGATAAATATCTTCTTTTGGTTGCTTCACACCCGCTATTGGATTGTTTTATTCAGTATAATCTGGTTCTTTGGTTTGCCTATGATTTTTAGATTTGACCTGCTATTCTGGAGCCTCACCTGAAAGCTGCTCCAGACTTTGGATCTGCCATGTTGTTCTCCTGTGTAGTGTTTGTGTGTATGTCTACAGTAAATATGCACATATGTATGTAAGTGGGTATAGGACATATGAATAAAAATGCATATAAAGTATGTATTTTCTGGTATTCCAAGAATCAAAAAGTATTGGCAAGCAATATTTGAGAGATAAGGAGTACACCATGTATTTATACAGTGATAGTGTTTTCTCTGGTTCTCTGCTTTTGCTATAGGTTCTTCATATTCAGGTCTTCCTCTTAGTGCTGTAATCCTGTCCCAGCAGGATGGACAGCAGCTCTCCACATGGGAAAGATGCTGAGAAATTGCTTCATGTTGTGCTGAGATCTGGGAATGATGGAAACTGCAGTGAGATGAAGCCATACATTTCATGGGAGCAAGCTGCTCCCATGTTCCACTTCAAGTATATTGTTGTTAGTATGGGTAAAAGATGTTGTCATTCAGGTGGTGACTGTAAAAATGTGAAGTAAGCTTTCTTAAGTGTTCTTTCCTGAGCATTAGGTTGTGGTGTCAAGTGGTGTTCTGTTTGTTTTGGCCTTGGTTTTCTTCCCATAGACTTTTTTTTTATTTGGTTTATAAACCTTCAGGACTAGAATCTACTCCTCCATTAGGCCTCTGCCTAAGAGGAGCAGAGATTTTTTTCCTTCTACCTCACTAGCCTGCGAAAGGAAAGGTCTAGTTACTGAATTTATATGAAGAGCCATTTTCAGTGCTCTCGTTGGCAAATCATGGCTTTCTGAAGGAAGCGTGGAGGCTGTGAAAACTGTGATCCATTTGCCATTCATGTGAGGGAAAGACAGGTACATGTAGGAAAGTTTGTTTTGCATTAGATCTAGAGATGTTTGTCTGAGCATCATAATGGCAGTGAACTGCCCTTGCCGATTATTTTAGCTCCACAGCTGAAGGGGAACCTGCCCTTAGAAGTAAGGAGGTTCTTCAGTGTAGCCAACAATGTTTAGAACTTGCAAAGGAGTTGCTAGTCTCCCATCCTTTTCCTTGCCCTCTTTTTTACTTGGTTTTTATTTGTAAGAAAGTTTAACAGTGAGTTTCACAGGTAACCCCATATCTTTGTCTACCTTGTGTATGATAGTGATTGATTTCCCCTCCCTCCTCCTTTTTAAACAGAATATTTTCTAGGGTTTCTTGGTTATTTTTAAATGAAGAAAAACATATCATCTGGAGCACCAGATGCTTCACCTGACTGTATCTTTCTTGTTTCTTGTGAGTCAGCATTTGGATGCCATTCTGCATTTAGGAATGTGTTTTTTGACTGCAACCAAAATAAAAAGTATTTTTCCTAGAAAAGTATATGAAAGAGAGAACTTGTATACATCTGATGGCTTCTGCCCTCTAAAGTTCTGGTTATTATGCACGCAATAAATAAAACCTACTTAGTCAATAATCCTCATTAACCTCATTAGGTAGAGGTGACAAGATAAGCACTAGGTAGTAGCAGCTACTTGTTTTCTGGTAGCATTTTTAAATTCTGCTGTTCCAGAGTTAATGTTGATGACATGGCACTGTTATGTTTAAATTGTAGAATTGAAAGCCAGCTTTAAATTTACCCTGGAAAGTTACTTGGTAAGCATTTTTCTGTTTGAGATGACTTACAAGAAAAAACTTTCAAGATTGCCTTCTATGTTTAAAGATTTGAACTATTGAACTATTGGTTGTCCTGGGGTTTTTTTATTGGGTTTTTTTTTTCCTTTTCTTTAATGGATTCCAAGAGGAGGAAGGAATTCTGTAGTCATGAACAGCCTAAGGCATGCTCTGCTGCAATTTTTTCATTGTCTTCAGTAGTATTGGATGACCCTGTTAAGTAAAGCCTGTAGTGATCCATCCTGGTTCTTTGTGGGCAGCATTAACAGCAGGGACCGGTGTCCCCAAGGATGGTGTCAGTGGCATGCTGCTTGCCCGCGGTTCTCGTCTGCGGGAAACCCTCTCAGCGGGAGAAGTTGCTTGCTGTCAGATGTGTTTCTTGGTTGCTGCTGTATCCAGTACTGATCGCCTTGGCCTTTTTCCTCAGTCTCCTGTCTCTGCCTTAAGAGGGGCTAAAGGTATTGGGGGCAGGAAAGAAGATAAATGGATGTTTGGTGCACAAACTGAAAAATGCTTATAAGTACAATTCCTATTTTTCTTTATTTGGAGAATATTATGTGGCTTTATTCACTGAAATAATTAGACTTTTCTGAAAATACAGGTTGAAGTGATACCATGCTAGGTGAAATGTAATAGAAATCTCAGATCAAGTTGCTAGTACTTCATTTTCTGGCTCACTTTCAACTTGTCTGTGAGCGCAAAGGAATGGCATGTATTTATACATTTGTAAATAAGATCCCACACATTTTCCACTTGAGAACATGTACTCAGACCTTTTATGGTCAGGAAGGGGTGTTTCCCTCTGTCTGTGAGCTACCCAGAGAACTACACATTTCCAAGTATGCAGTTCAGAAACTTACAGATAATACTTTGTAACCTTGAATTTAAATAAAAGAGTTTGGGAGTTTAAAGGCAAAACCAGCAATTTTTCTCCTTTTCCAGTAGAAACATACTTTAGGATAAACAAACAGGTTTTAAGTCGGTGTTCTCACTAAGCTGAATTGCCTCATTCAGCTTTACTTCTAAAAATAACACTTAGATCAAGCTCTCATGACTATGTTTCTTCTTTTAAAAATGTCTGTTTATCAAGAGAGATTCAGCTGATGATAGCTTATTGGGATATCCAGAACTTAACCAGAACTCTTTCTGGATATTCAGTGTCAGTTGATCATAATGGATCAACATATTCTAACAATAGTATTCTTAGAATAATTGATTTTTTGTTTTTTAGAAAAAAAACAAAACACCACCTAGGTGACGTGAAAATATTTCAAAAATAGTAGTGATTCTCAGGTCTATTATTTCACTTATAAAAAAAAATTCTGATTCAGTTTGACTGATCTCCAACTCTGTAAGATGGATGCAGAACACTTAAATGTCACTGCTATTAAAAACTAGTGTTGCATTGAGTAACACAGAAGGCATAAATGCAATAGTTTACTCACGAAGCAATTTAGCAGCAGAGAGTGTAATAAATCTGTTGTCTTTCTTTTATGTGAAATGATGAAGTACTTTAGGGAAAGTGTAGTGTGCAGTTGAAATACGTGTCCAGGTGGGTTTTAATTTTCCACTGACTGTATCACTTCTGATCATCAGAGCTTTAAAGACTGCGAATAATCTGAGGTTAGACAATTTGAAGAAAGCTATAGCTTTTTTGGCTATTAAAAATGTTTTCAGCACTTATGCCATGATGCACACAGTACTCCATTTTGTCTTTTATACTAAAAGGTTTTTAGTAGCTTTTCTTTAAACCAGTTGCTTGCTGTCTTCAGATTAAGCAGAAAAACTTTTAATACTTGCTGAAAAAGAATAATGCCTACAGGAAGAAGAATAATCACTTGGTGATTACTAAAAAGGATAGGTTTGAAAATTTTCACGTAGTTTCCTGAAGATGCATTGCATTGAAAGATGTGAGACTTGCCATTGAAGTGTTTTTCAGTTTCTGGACTGTTTAATTAGGTCAAAATCACAGTAAGCTGAACATTATAATAACAGAATGTGTCATTTTAAGTGGCAAGAATATATTTTGAATTGTACTGCTTTTATACATTTTATGTATTCAGTTACAATTCAAGGTAAGCTTAAAGTGTTTGGGAAGCTTGCTTTTTTTCTACCCTGAAAGTATGTGATAGCCAGTTCCCTTTCATTGAGGCTGCCTTTAGTCATATCATTCTGCAAAGGCAGAGTTGGTGCATTCTTCAGTTTAGATCACAGAAGTCTAAACTTGCAGTTAGTGGAGAGGTCCATAAACGATTTGGGTTAAAATTTTATGGAGGGATGTGTGTAAATTCTCTGAATCAGTCCACACAAGTAGGAATTCAGACAAGACCACCTTGCAGATGCTTTCATAATATAGGCAGCTTTCTCTCCAAGGTCGTGTTCTTGCATTAACCAATGTTTACATAATCTTTGAAAACATGTAGCAAAATAATTCTCAAGAGCTAGGTAGTACTTGCATTTATTCTTGCACAGGCAAAACTCTTAAATTCTGTGGTACTGTAGGGCTTGCTTTTTTTAGAAAGGAATAAAGAATTGGCTGTAAAATTTACTTTTTTGGGTAACGTGTCACTAGGGTTTATTGAACAGGGAGAAAAAAAGGCGAGCGGTGGAGAAGTGATGATGTGTCACACAAGAAGAATGAATTTGCCAAATCTGTACAATTAGTGCTTTACTTGCAGGTGAACTTTCACCTGCTGCTTGCCATATCTTGTTTGTGAAGGAGTTAGTAACTCATATTCTTGCTGAATTTACGTGTGTGGAAGTCAGGAAAATTTTATGAGTGAGGAAACCCTGATGTGATCATCTCTTGCCTTAAGATGAGCCAAGAAAGCAATTCCTGTTCCAAAGAAGTAAAAATCAATGGCATAATAGACTTTCTAGGGCACTTGCTCAACTTCACTCTTCATTGCTTTGTGTAGTCCTAGAAATCCCAGTGCCACTAGTTAATTGGTGGCGTAATCCTGAACTTTGCTCAGCCAGAGGCAAGCAAAGCTATTACTTAAGTGGAAATAAGTGAGCAAGGTTAAAACAGAGAAAATTGGGCCTCAAGGGGATCAAGTGTAGTGCTAGAACTCAATTGTTGTCACTTAATGTGTTTAATTATCTCTTGATTCACAGGGTATGCCATGTGTAATTATCTGGATTTACAAATAGCTAATCTGCAATTTTTTGAGTTAAAGCTGCCTTTTTATTGATGTTAGACTAAAATATGTCTTCTGTGAAGTCTCACTCTACAAGCTAGGGCACTACTTTGCTATTTTTGGTTTTTTCTTCAGTTTTTGTTTCTCCTACCTCCTATCAGATTAATTATGTTTTGTACTATTTTTCCATTTCTCACCTTTTACAATTGTTATTGCTAGCCCATTATATGAGTTATTTTCTTTTCTGTGTGATTTTGTAGTTGATGTAGTTACTAATGTTATTGCTGAGGGCAGGAGGATGGCCTAGCTGACTTCTCAAAGGTCTTACTGATCTGTCTTTCCTGGTTTGCATATGAAACTTGCTCCCCAGTTGGCCATACGCAGTATCGTGGAGCTATTTAATGTTTTAGGTGAGAATCATATCCATGATTTACTAGATAGGTGATTCTCTTGTGTTAGATATAGTGAGCACTTTGATCCTGTCCAGGAGGCTCTTCAGAGGGACTCTCTTAGTTCAGAAGCTGCTCAGGTGCTTTGCTAGATCAGGGTCAAAGTGTCGAGTATCTTGTAGGTTCAGATCTATTTCTTCTGACCCAGTGAATAGCGATGTTTAAAATGTAAAGGTTTGTTACAATAAGGTGTTTTGAAATAGAAACACGTGTGTTCTACCTGCATAGTCAAATACATTGCAAATTTGAGGCTACAAAATAGTAATTTGAACCTGACTACCTGTGCAAAGTATCAGATTGCTTATTAAACTGGGGAACCCTGTTGGGTTTGCATATTATCTGTGCTTTTTTATGTTCTGCCTGCTTGTACCATCAGTGGTTGCTCTGAACCACACAAAGGTGTGTTTCATTGCTTAAAGGCCACCTCTTGCTTTGAATGGTAATGAAGCAGATGGCATCCTCCATTACCACTGAAGCTGAAAGCATGGTATATAGAGAATAAAGGAACAAAACTCTGCAGTTGTGGAGTCATCAATGAAAAGCTTCAAAGACAAAACATTTCCGTGATTCAAAGCCTTGTTAAAAATTCTGGTGGCTTTTTCCAACCTAAGCTGATAGGAAGGCTACATTTGTAAGCCTGGGATATTTGTGGGAGTTGTGGTTGTGGTGGCACCAAAGGGTTAAGGTTCAGTCTTTATTTTCAGATCTCTTCATCTTTAAAGCACTAGGTCATTAGTTTTTATGTTCTGTGTTTGTTTGGTTTTTTTCTTTTTTAACCTGAAATTAGGAGAGGAATAATTCTTAGGTGTCAGAGCCCTAAAATTATTTGCACTGTCAAAAAAGCTTCACGCAATTTTTGTGATGACCATGTGTTCAATTTTATTGTTCTTTCCTACAGCAATGTGACCTGTTTTTGAAGTACAGCTTCAGGATAGTCTTAACAGTCTTTTTATTGTCATTGTGGTTAGTTATCAGAAGCCTTGCATTTGTGTGAGAAGGTAATCCAAAACCTTCCTTAATAACAGGAAATATTTGCCATTTCACCTCCAATACAAAAGAATTCATGTTTGTTGAAAAGCTGGGTCCTTCTAAAGGTCAGAACTATGGAACTATTACATCCTTTGCTTTCACAACTCTTTTCAGTTTTGTCTGTTTAGAGTCAACCTCTCTTGCACGCCCATCCCAGTGGCTGGTTTTGGGTTTTGTGGTGTGGGTGGGATTTTTTGGTGTGTTTGGGCTTTTAATGGGTATGAAAATAGGATTTTGAAGCTTTTGGACAGGAAAGTTGAAGAACTATTTTTAAAGTGATGAAGTGGGGAATGTGACACTGAGTTTGGGTATTAGTAAGTTAGACCCAACCGAAGTAGTTTTTATTGCCAATTTTATATTTATAATAGTAACCTCAGTTACTGCTTGAGTTCAGGTCTAAGGTTATTAATTTATTAAAATTATAATGAAGTAGAAGAATATTTTTGAACTGACATAATCCAAAGTTGAAGTAATTGATGGAGGCATTTTCTTTGTTAAAGTGCATACAGTGCACAGAATGGACATGAGGAAAGGTGAAGTTTTGTTGTATTTAAGGCATTTGACCTTTGTTTGGGACTACTTCAGTATCTAGGTTTCTCAGGGTTTTTCTTTTGTGATTCTGGGCTAGGTACTTATGGTCAGTTTTGAGTATCACTTTCACCATCACAAAATGACTGTCCTACATTTGCCTGCTAAGATATAATCTAACACTGGAAATGGCTAACATCTCTTAACAGTCTTCCTATTAATAGTTGCTGACTCCCTAAAAAGCTCGGCTCTTGTGTATATCCAGAAATACTCTGCTCCTGGCAAGCTGAGGTGATGCTTTTGTCATTATGTGAGCTGCCTCCAAATGCAGATGGTGGTCTTCTGCCGAACTTCCCAGACTGTACTTTGTGCATGTTTACATAAATACGCTCCCCACAAAACATAGTGGCAGAGCCTTTTGCATGCAGTGAAGAAATCTGCTGTTCTTTTCTCAAGCTTAGCTCATGACGGGAGAGGCAGTGGATTTTTCCTTTTTCTGAGAGATTTCAAATCTTGTGTCTGACATTCCTGGAGAAAAGCTGTAGTGTGGCTTTTAAGAATCCCTCCAGGAGTATGTCATTTGATGAATTCAAACACATCTCTGAGTGGAATTGAACCAAGGCTTAAATAGTCCTGGTGTTTGTTAAGTTACCGGGCTGTTGCTTAAGAAGGGGAGTAGCAGCATTGCACGTTTCTTTTCCTTTCTGCTTGTTTTTAAAAGAAATGAGCGCCTTAGGACCTTCAGAAGGAGACTGTGATTTAGTGGATCTGAGTAGATCAGCTTTGAGTGGGGCACTGAGGAATTTGAAAGAAGAGGGACTTCTTTTAAAAAAAAAAAAAATACAAACACACCCCCTCCAAAAACCCCACCAAAAAAGCACATCTTTTGTTTTCTTGAATCTCCTTTAACTCTTTCCATGGTACACATACTGATTTGAACTGGGGGGGTTGTGGGGTTTTTTTGTCGTTGTTTAAATCCCATTTTTCTTTCCAGGAGCCTAATACCAGTTTTCATATTCACTTGGAAACCATGCACCCAATATTTAGGTATGGCATCACCCATGGGATTTTTTCTTTTTTTGTAACTTTCCTTTTGTACTTTCATACTGTGAAATTCTGGTTTTTGTATGACTCTTCTAAAAAATTATAATTGTATCTTTTTTTAAAAAAAACAAACAACAAAACACTTCTCTGGCATTATTTTGGGTAAAATGAAAAATCTACACATTTCATTTATATTGCTCTGTAAGTTAATGCTAATCTGTTGAAACAACAGTCCGTACTGAGGAAATAAAAAGTGCAGATCTGTGGAAAATGGCTTTAAGACCTTTCAAGGAGCTTGTGAAAATATACAGTAGGGTTTATTGTATTTAAAATTTTAGACTGATAAGTCACATTTCAGAATCAGTAAGTGGATGGTAGTTACTGCTGTTGGTGGACTGCATTTTTGATCTTATTCCACTTGAATAAATATAAACTTAAGAAAACAGGTGTACTCTAGTCAGAGATGGTCACTCTATTCAGTTACTTGAATTCCAAATTTTGCCATTATTTCTCTTCCTCCCAGCCCCCTTTTTTTCCCCCGTTGTTTGAATAAAGCCTACAGTGAGGCCCATTGACTGGGAGATTTCCAGAAGCCTGTTTTACAGCTGATCCTTTATGCTTTATTGAGAACAAAGCTAAAGTACAAAACTTAGAGAATTCTGCCTGTGCAACAGTTGAAAAATGTAAACACTACTTAACGCTTAAAAGTTTTTACTATCTTCAGAGACTCAGTATTTGTCTCAAGAATTCATCAAATTTGCAAGATAATTTGATACAGCTTTGGTTTCTAGAAACACACGAGGAAAATAAATCTATGAAGTACAGTAAGTATGTAACAGTTTGGATGCTACTATGAGAGTATGAAATAATAATTCCGTAAATATTAGGATGCATATGATACCTCTTTAAGAGGTATTAGACATTTGAATGTAAAATAATGAATTCCCCTCTTGTTTAGACATCTAGTGGAGATAAAGCAGCAAACGTAGTCTTGCTTTTCTGTTGCATGAACATATCGTAATATAATGTGAGTCTTGTAATCTCACAAATGTACGTGTGGATAAACAGCATTATACCTTACCAACTTCAACCTGCATGCC
The DNA here is from genome assembly GCA_013398225.1 of Steatornis caripensis. Lineage (NCBI taxonomy): Eukaryota > Metazoa > Chordata > Aves > Caprimulgiformes > Steatornithidae > Steatornis > Steatornis caripensis. The sequence goes on along the minus strand of VZSC01003101.1, from coordinate 165,538 downwards.
AACTGGAAGACAGATCTATAAAATGGATCTTCTGGAAGCTGTGACTTGATGAGTTTTCTGGTGATGTATTTTCATTCTGCAAAAAAAGCAATTTTGGTCTTCCCAAAGAGGAAGGCAAACTGAGACAGTTCTCATTGGGGCTTTCAAGATTCTGATTTTGCCATCAATGTGAAGTTAGAAGCATACCGAGTTCAGTGGAACTCAGGGTAGGGGTTGACTGTCATAGTGTTATCCCCATTTAGGACTGAAAACAGTTGCCAGAAATTTTCAAGGCTCAATGTATATATAAATAAGAGAATTGCAACTTCTGGTAAAGATGATGTGTAACTCCAACTTCCAGTTGTTGCTTTCAAATTGTCCAGTTTGCCTTGATGCAATGATTTCTAAGATACTTCTGCATGGGTTTTTTTCTCCTTTTTTCCATATACAAGTCTGTACCAATATTATTGTCTTGTTTGGTCTGTTTTCTAAGTAGGAAAGTGTACTGTTAGTATGATGGCCCTATTAAGAACTGAAGTGTGGATAAACATGTAGATCTTCAGTGACCACAAAACTCTAATTGCGTAACAAGTGTATGCAAAATGGGATTTTCCTGTAAGCAACTTGTTGAAGGCCATTATAGCCAAGTTCTCATGGAAGCCATCTATTACATAAACCCATTGTATTGTACCATAAAAGGAGAGTTCTCTTGCTTTAAATTGAGGAGATGCTAAACCAGAGAGATAGAGATAGATGTAAAATTGAAGAGCATTTTAGTTTATCATCAAAGATGTTCTGTCAGCGCTAAAATACTGTGTTGACAAGAGAGAAGGGTGAATGTTGTCCCTTGCATGTGGAGCACTGTTTCATTCAACCTTTGTTGTCTGTAATAAAACAGGAATGAAACCCTGTAGGGCACGCATATTTAGGCAGAACCAGCGTCTGAACTTTTGCGTACAGCTTTACACAAGTAGTAGGATTGTTCACAGCCTATGGAGAAGATCCCAATGAAATGTCTGCCTAAGAGCTTATAAGATCAGTCTTAACTTTTAATTGCTAAAGTGGTAAATTGCAATCATGTTCTATATTCATGTATCTAGAAGATAACTCGTGTGCGGTCTAAGATCATGTCTGCCCTACAAGTTTAGGCAGTAAGTGAAGAAACAGTTCATAACGCCTGCAGATCTTAAAAGGTCTAAAGTTATGTAGGAGATGAGTTTCTTTTTCTCTGCAGGAAGATGAATACGCTGAACTGTTATGTTTAGTGCTTCTTGTTGACATTATTATTACTTCTTTTAAGTCAGTAGGCTTTGCAGTATCACTGGAGTCCTGAAACTCTGTCCTTTGCCACTGAGAAACTGTTGAAGAGCTGATTACAAATTGAACAATGTTTTTGCATCTACAAAATTTATCATAGGACTCTCATCTTCCCTCCTGTGTCTGTCCCATCCCCCCTCTACGTTTCCTATCTTTCATTCCCTGTATTTTTTGTGATGCTAGTTTTATTACTAAAAGTTAAGCTCACACAGGTGGTCCTGTCTAGGCTATAAAAGTGGTTGCTCAAGCAATATGAGGAGACTGCCTGAATAATGCTGGTTTTTACATTTAGGGCTGATCTTGCTTAGAAACCCTCAGATAGGATGTATGCGAGAGAGCAATAAATTATATGTAACTTGTAAAACATTCTGGGATATGCATGGGATCCAAGATCAGTCAGCAGCACGAATTTTCCCATGAGAGGTATTTTTCTAAGGTATCTGGCAAATTGCTTCATCAATCTTGCTGTTTACGCTTTAATAATGCTGATAGTTTACTTTACATATTATTTCTTTGGGTAAAGCTTGTTGAACGCTCCCCAGGATCATGTAACCAGTGGCTGATGGAGTTCTGTTGCCAGCCATAACAACTTTCCTGGCTTAAAAGTAAAATTTGAAACTTGCGGAGATACAAATTTCTGTCCCACACATTCACTTCAAAGTGTTGCTTTAATTAATAACATGCTTAACTTACAACGTGTATGTTCTGTGGCCCACGAGTGTGTGTTAAAAACCTGGTTTTGTGTTCCTACATTTTTTGCTGTCAGTGAAGGTTATATTTTAAAAAATAGACTCATTGTGGAAGAAGCTCCTGGGCATGTTCTGAATAAATGCTGAAAATAATGGGAAATTAAGAAACTGTGCTGATGGAGTGATCTTGCAAAGTAGAACAGCTTGAATGACTGAAAAATCAAGGATAGGATTCTGCAAATACAGAAAGTCGATGAAACTGGTAACGTTAGCAGACCTTGCTACTTTGCTTTTATGCACACTGTCTTGTCTTGATCGTAGGTACGTCAGCTGCACCGTCGCAGTTGCCTGACGGTGATGGAGCTTGAGAGATACAGATTAGTTTTGAAGTTGGCAGAAAATAAAGCAAGAGATGTTTTGAAGCATAACTATCCAGGAGAAAAAAATAAATCCATTTTGAGTTTGATTTTAGGAAGCAGTATTTTGGTTTTGGACATAAAGGATTTTTTTTCCCTTGAGAACTGTGTGCGTGCATGTATATATATGTGTGTGTGTGTGTGTATATAAAAAAGTAAAAGCATATATATGTATGTATTGAAAAGATTTTTATGGAAAATGTTGTAGCAGCAAAGCTTGGAGTTTAACTGATAGTTTTGAAGGAAAACCTTTGAACCTTATAATGAAGCAAAGTTTTCAGAAATAACAAACATAGTAAAGTGACAGGTGATGTGTAATGTACTACAAATTTTAGGTCACATGAACTTAAATTTATGGATATGATTGAATCTTTAGCCCTATAAATATGTAAACACACACAGAACTAGTAATGCTTTTGAAATTAAACAT
>VZSC01003101.1:121309-162549 GCA_013398225.1 Steatornis caripensis | reverse complement strand
GTTACAAAATATTAATGTCTATCCCTGTAAAAGCAGGAATTTATTGAAAGAGCATGGACAAATCTCTAGCACTAGAAATCTGAGCAGTGTCCGTGTAATATTGTGCATGCTATTTAAATAATCCATGAATTAGTCACACGTTTATCAACTTAACATTGCTCTGTTCAAAACTTCACACTGGACTGCAAACATTGAATCCCATAAACGCTTTTCCCAAAAGCTAATATGAGAAGCCTTATGTCTTTTTTTTTTAAAAAAAAGGGGGGGAAAAAGGAAACAAAAAACCCCCTGCAAAATCCAGCAAAATAGTGAAAGGTTTGTTAAGAATATTTTGAACTGGTTTTAAATTTTTATATGTCTGCATTAATCTCAGCTTTCAGTAAAGTGCTGTTGTCACATTATGTACTCCATTACTTGGGATTTAGATCTGATAGTGATTTGATATGGAAAATGTAGAGAAGTTTTTCCCAGGATATAAAAGGGTAAGTTTTTTTTTTCTCATCTGCTGCTCTGCTTGTGTAAGATTGCTCTGGCTACAAAGCAGCAGTTACACTATGTACCTAGCCAAGTCCTGTAGCTCTATGACTGTATGTGGTGTGACAGTAGTCTCATGACCCATGGCAAGCAAAAGAGAGTTGGAGGCCTGTGCCAGGTATCCATAAAGCCAATTTTCTCGCCAGCTGCTGCAAAGATCAGTTCTTCTTTCACTCTTTTGAGTGGCTGCGGTTGCATTCCACATGCATTCTGTGTGAGGATCTCTTTATAGCATCAAAATAACCCATCAAAAGAACACCTGCTCCATCATTTGATAATCATCACGATGGACTGTGTTAAGTTTCAGGCTTAGTGACGTGCCCCGGAAGGTGTAGATCTTGTAATTAATGTCTGTGACATAAAATCTGCAAAGCACAACAGATACAGTAATGGGTATTTATGTTCTTTGAGCTGGTACCAACGTACCCTGTTCTACCTCCTAAGCAGCCCTTCCCTGAAGGGTTTAAATGACAGAGCCCAGAAGCAGTGTCAAGAACAGCTGGCTTAACCTCGCTGTCTCAGCAACTCACAGTGAACAAATAGCATCTTTGCAACCTTTGCAGAATAAAACATGAAATGAGTGTCTTGCTTGGTTGTTTTGTTGTTTTAGTTAAACCTGGTGTTTCAACTTCATTTCAGACTTGTTGCAAGGACAAACTTGCAGTGTTTTTCTTTTCCTTTTTATTTTTTTTTTGATGTTTTGACTTTCTTTTGGAAGTAACGGGCATGATTAATTTCAGCGTCACCCATATAACAGTGCCTGTACTGTATCTCCTGATAATGATAAAATGCTCTGAATTGCATGTACTTGACTATTGTATTAGTAACAAACTTCTGACTATTGAAATGTATATTTCTCTCTTGATTTTAGACTGTAGTTCACATATGCATGTGAAATTGGAGTTAATTCTCTCTTTGGAAGATGTGGTAACACAAGATTGTGTTATTAGTTGGCCTGGAAAACCATATTTCACTTCACTGGGCTATGCATCTTTTCTTTGCTTCCTTAGGTGTGTGTCTGAAAGACCATGTTTTTCTAAAGCTATAAATAACCTCAGACGAGAAGTTTAAAAACCAAACAAATAAATAAAAAATAAAAGACTGTGATCAAAGTGTCTGCCGTGTACAATGATTGTGGATACAGAAAACCCATCTTGGTGCCTGCTGAAGTCATTGGGAATCTTTTCCTTGACCTCAGTGAACGAGTGATCCCGCTTACGCTACTTTGCATCTCTTCTCAGAACATGGCTTTGACTGAGGAGTCCCTGCTAGTGTATACCTCGGGAAACAGAGACACAGAAAATGTTGGATTTTTTTTTAATTAAACAAAGCTGGAAGGATAGAAGTTGGCATTTAATCTCTGCATCTGTTGGCTAGCCTTGGATAGACCGTGGTGCTCAGCTCCTCTCGGTAGTGTGTTGGTGTCGACTTCATTGACCCAGCTATTGTAATCAGGTGTTTCAGCAGAGACCCACCATGTACATCTTAATAACAGGCCTCCTGTGGAGAAGCAGTGGGTGAGTGTTCTTAAGTAATGGATTTAATCTCCGCGTAAGTCTGAAGTTCTGTGGATAAACATTTCAGCTAAAAAGTGTGTTAAGCTCCAACTCTGTGCTCTCCTCGTGCAAGCAGAGGATGGTGTGTGTTTGTGGTGTTCCTCGTTAGTGTGGCCACAGGTCCAATGTTAAGCTGCTAAATAATTTAATTTGTTTTTTTTTCTTCATAACACTGTATTCTAATCCATCCTTGTTCCTGCTGCTCATTACTCGTTTCCAACAGCCAATAGCACAGGATTTTTGAAGGACTTAGTTGTCTCTTTGTTACACTAGATGAAGGTTTAAAAACAAAACCAAATTAATTTCACCAAATAATATATTGGGAAGTTTTGGTGTGCAGTAGGGTAGTCGCTTGAAGAATTTTGTGAGGTTGCTTACTAGAGATTTGTTTCTGAATCCTAAAGTGCTTAAGAAGTACTAAGCTGAATTCACAGCAGGAAACATTTCTAGAGAAAAGTGTATTAGCAAGTGGTGCTGTGGTGGCCGAGTGTGGTTCCTGCGCCTTCGTATATAGAAGGATGTAGACAGACAGGGAATAAGCAAGAAACTGAAATGGAAAGGAATGTAAGAACTAATCAGAGAGAATGTGGAAATAAGAGGAAAGAGAAGGTTTATCAGTTCCTCTCGTGTGGAGGAATGGAAAAATGAAAGCAATGGCAGGTGCAGAAGTGCAGATGCAGATGATAAATACGTCTGCTTGGGGAAGGCAAAATAATAGGTGAACTGGGGTGGCTAGGGTAAGACTGCAACTGATTGAAATAATTTGGACTCATTCAGCCTAAACCTGTGGTTAGTGTAAAACAAAGCTTTCAGCCTGGAAAAAGCAGGTATGCTGCTGTACTATGAAGCAGGCCATTGTCAGGGCACATTTTGAGAAGATAAAATAGACTGTGCTGTGCTGAAAAGGCATTTTACACATTGCTTAATACTTCAATGCCTTTGTGTTGCAAATACTATTAAGCCTACTTTCTCTCTTTTGTTTAGACCTTTTGCAGAAATAAAAGACCAGCCAAGAACTATGAGCGGTTTGATACGTACTTCAGTTATTATATTATTACTATTGTGTTACTCAGTATTTTTAAACAATATCTAATTTTCTCTGTATTGTGGTATGTACATAGAAGTTTTCTAACACGGATTTTTAAAATGGAATACAATTTATAATTTCCTCAGAACGTTAAACATAAACCAGTTATTCTCAGCAGTAAGAAAATGGTTTTTTGGCACTGGAACATGTCTGTTAAACTTTCTGTAAGGCAGACCACTGCTGTTCCAATGTATCTGTATTTTTGTTAGAAGCACCTGGTAGGTGGAGGAAATGTGCTTGTGTAGTGTTGTGTGACAACTTGAGCTTCCTCGCCTTCAAAGCTGCTGTTTGAGATGCAGTTGTTTCCTGGTAACATTTGTATGAATCTTTTTTTTTTTTTTTTTGACATCCAGGAACATGGGATACTGGGAAACACACCTAAAGCAGCAGTGGTGTTTCTTGTCAGTTTAGCTGCTCTTGTCCACATTATTTTAACAACAATTTCTTTTTTCTTTTGAAAACCCTATAAATATGACAACACTGGGGAGACATGTGCAATTTAGTTCTTTTCTACCATTTTGACAATTATTTTTCTTTCTGTGAGTTAGGTCTACAGTTCAGAGATCACAAAAGTAAACAGTGTAGGACAAGGATAATGAACACTACAAGAAAGTAAGAATGTGGAGACGAGCAAATTTTGGGGTTATTCAAGACTGTATGTTCCAATTGCAATTCCTAATCTTTGATTATGACAAAACGTTACCTCAGAGTGTTTTCAGTCTTGAAAGGCCCCGAAGTTCAGCTAGCACGAACCGATCATCTGTACTAGGGCCAAACTTTTGGCTGAGACATTCATATGAAAGAGAAGGATTTGAAAGACATGTATGTATATGTGTATATATATATTTTTACATCTAGAATTCCACCCCTCCCCCCCAAATATGTTTCCATAGGATGACTTTTCTTTCAAAGCACTATTTGCTATTGATGATGTCATGTTGTTGCTGCTCTGTATTTACACGGCTGGGTTTTTTTCTATGGACTCCACAGTATGTATGAGAACATATTTGATAACCTGCAAATACAGGCAGTTGTGATGCCTTCTGCCAGCTTCTCTGGTGGAACATCGTCAGTCACAACAGAATTTTAAATACAGTTTTAAAACTGTGGGCATTGAAGTACTGCTTAGTCCTAATGCCATACAGTCCATGAAGTCAATTAATTGATGAAGTCAATTAATTGATGAAGTCAATTAATTGATGAAGTCAACTGATTAATTTATATTTGCATAGTTATGGACATATGAATGAGATAATTATGTTTTATGATACTTTTTTCTTTTCAACCATTTTTACCCATAGGTGAGAAAAATACCTGTGTACTTTTTCAGTTAATTCTTGAAAAAACAAGTTAGTTGCTTTAAAAGCAAGTTGAAAACAGTGACTGAATTCACCGAGGGCAGGGTTAGATCTTGGATAGTGGCAACAAAAGTTCATGTAAAAGGCCCATCTTGATCCCATTAGATTCCATATAGAACAGAAACACTGATAAGATTTCATAGTTAGAAATTTTAATTAATTAGTTCTTTTTTCTTTGAGCAAAACACTGATAGGTTATGCATCTGCAAGGCTGGGGTTTTTTAACTGAAGTATAGCACTCTGTTAATGACCAACTCAGACTTTTTGTTTTGGTAGGAGAATCTTAAATTTTGTAATTTATCTTTTAATATCTGGTGCTGGTAGATAATCTGTACTTTTAAATGGAAATCTGTTTTTAAAATAATTTGGGATTTTATTCCAACATGACTTCTTATGACCCAAAGTATTTAATCATTCCTTGTGTAACCTCCTATCTGAGATATTTATATCCATTCCACATCTAATTAGGAGGGTGATGTATGCTTCCCACGGTCATATTAAAATGTTGGTCCTGAAATAAAAATCTATACCACTTTGTAACAACTAATGCAACTTTGCACTATAAAGTAACAGATTTCCCTCTTGTTGCTGAAGACAGCAGAAGGAAATTGAGGGGCTGGAGACTAAAGTGGAAGTGCATGCACATCTATGTGTGTGTACAAATAAACACACACCTATTTGTCTGGAGACAGGGAGAAAGAATAGCTATTCACAGCATGAAATCTGATGTATCCTTTGGGTACTTGCCCCTTCCTAGGTCAAATTCTCAACTCTCTTAGAAGCTGTATATGTAGCATGGCTATATGATTTCTATGGCTAAGCCAGGAGTCAGAATGTTTGGTTGTAGTTGTTCAGCGTTTGTTTGTGTGTTTAATTTTGGAGGGGTTTTTTGAGTACTGTCTGGGAAATTCCTGTTGTCCAGTAGGATGTCAACTATGTACAATTTGTATCCAGAACAAAACTCTGTGTGAGTTCACTTTGTTTTACAGTGGGTCTCTAATGGAAGGGTGACTCAAACAGTCCCACAAATCTGTACCCCTTAAAAGTTTTAATTAATTTTAGGTAAATTGACTGGAATAGGAAAAATATCAGTAGGGCAAAAGGGAAAAATATTTTTCTCTCTGTTGTGGATTCTTGGGTTTTAACTGTGCAGTCTCCACATGTATTCTTAGATCCTTTACCTTAAATTATAGCTTGTTTGGGGCAGGGATTGTCCATGATGCCTTTAAGAATGGATCCACATTGTCATTTTGGCATAGAACACTAGAAAAAGTATTTCTAGTCAGACAGCTCCTCACTGTTTCTGTGGCTGGACACTTTGTATCTTAATACTGAATGCCCTACAGTGGTAAATTTTAGTGGTTAAAAAGTGGCTCATTTATATAGAAGCAAGGAATTTGGTACTCAGGATTGTGCAGTGTAGAAGGAACAATCTGTTTCATAAATCGATCAAGGTCCCTTTAAAGGCATCAGAATTTTTCGGTTTGGGTTTTTTGTCTCTGAAATTTGTGTTAGAAGACTAGAGGGACATGGACGTAGAGGAGGTGAGTAGGGGTGTAAGGAAGTACAGTAAAAGTTTTCTGCTGAGCTGAGGTTACTTCATGCAATATTTGAATTGGGAGGCAATTCAAATTCAGAAGCCCTGACTTCCATTCACCTGAATCTGAGAAAGGCAAGGCTGAAGCAGAGTGGTAGCATGGTTTGATATTTTTTTATCAAGAAGATTTCTTTTTCAGAAGAAGAGGTGGATAAATGTGTGCTGCAAATTATGAAGACCACAACAACGAAACTTACACTAGAATCAAAAGTGAAGAATTTCTCTGAATGTTAGTTCATAGGCAGATTAAAAAAATGCAAAAAAGCCAAGAAGCAAGAAGTATGGATACAAGGATAACATGATTACTTTGATACCACTGGAACATGGAAATGCAATCCAATGAAGAACTAGTGAAAACAGTGGTGTCAGAGAAGACTGTGAGAAGTGAAGTGAAAACCTATGAGGACATGTGGTAGCAAAGAAAGGCTCTTTCAACTTACTGTATGAAAATCAGAGATGCTGGGCAGTTGTAACTTCCCTTCTCTATAGTGTAGTACTCCTCCAGTGAGCCTGTTTTTGGAGCTAGATACTCTTATGACTTGGATAAAGCTCAAAGGAAAGTTCCAGAGTTATTTATAGGGAATTATGAGCTGAATATGTGTGTTTTAGCTAAGCAATACCTAAGGCAAATGTAATAAACCTTAAAACAATTGAAATTACATAAAGTTCCAAGGAAAAAGAAAATTAATTTGGGTGAGTGTGAGAAGAAATGGTAGTTAAACAGACAGGAATTCAAAGATGAAAAAACAAAGAAGAAAAGTTTGATTATGATCAATAAAGTGCAATTTGAAAAAATACATGAAATTATATGGTAGTTTTCTGAGTGAAGTGGAAAAACTATTTACTGGAGGACTTTGAAGCTGCACATGCTTTTAATCTTCTACTTTTTCTCCCTGCTTCCATTTTGCCTGAAAAAAAATGTGAGGGCAACTCTTTGCCCTCTGAACTTGCAGAGGGACAAGTTCAGTTGTCTTTATCTCAAAATGTGATGATGTATTAACACTTGGCGCTTCACTTTCTAAGTCTGCAGAATAACAGATAGCTATTTAAAAAGACCCAGAGAACTTAAGAGATCTTAAACAAATGTAGTTCATGCTATCAGTGTTCAGCTGCTTGAAAAGGGACAGCTTATCCAGTTCATCTACTGAATCCACATGGGAAGAACTGAGTGGCAGACTGAAGATGCATGCCATGTGTTGGGCTACCTGGATTCAGTGGCCTCGCCTGACCTTAAAACCGGATTGATTTCCTGCTCCCACTCCCATTGATTTCTAAACAGTTTTTAGTCATTAAAATTCAAGCTAATTTACACGCGTTTCTAAGTTTCTCTCTGTTTAGGGAAAAGTTGAACTGGTGACTATGAGCAGTTTTAACTTGGGCAGTAGCTTCGTGAAAGCGTTAAGCTTCCCTACTTGCATGTTTATTCCCACAACACTGCTTTCTTCTGCTGCGTATGCAGCTCAGAATTGGTCCTGACTCAGCTAGCGGGCCACCAGACAGTTCTCGGTTTAGTTTTCTAATGTCGGCTTGTTTTAACCCTTTTCATTAGCATTGCAGGGCTTGTCTGGTGAAAGTGCCTGGGGAGCTGTAGTAGGAGAATGATAATTAAGGGAGTCACAAACAAGCAGAAAACGTTACAGAAACATATTTTTATATGGGGAAAATGAACATTTTTCTCAGGCTTGCGTCTTACTCTTTGGACATTAAGTCAGTCCTGCACTACTTTTTTTTTTAATAATTTTAAAGAATATTAAGCAGATGGTGAAAGTTGTGAATGCCATTTTTTTTGGAAGAGTGATTTAAAATGAAGACTGTAATGTGACCTTACAGAGAATTTATTCCCCTTGTAAGTAGTGGAGTATACATCAGCTTTCTCTTTATCAACTGTTGTTTTCAGTGAAGCTACTGATAATCATTTAAGGATCTCATAGTACGACAGGGGTATGTAATCTGAGACATTACTGGTTTATGTGTTTCCCTTGAGATTACTGTTAATAGTCGGAATTACCTAGCTTTCTACAGTGGTATAAATTTTAGAAATGCAGAGTGTGACACAGTCTTTATGAAAGCAAACCCATACACAATTATGCCAATTCCTTTGAAAATCATACTACATCATCTGTTCTAGAAGACTGATGTTTTAACCATTATCTTCCTAAAGGAAACGGAGTGGGGGAAAATCTAAAATATACCATGTTTATTAAACACAGTGCAGAATGGTATTTGCATGTACAGTGTAGGTGATACAGGCAGCGGAGCATCTGTTAACCCATCCATTTTAGGCATTTGGTAAAAGATGCTGTAGAATTTGAGATGGCCAAATATTAAAAAAAAATCAGTAGCCGCAAGACACAGTATCTGAAGAACCAACAGCTTTTCTTGCAGTAAAAGTCACATCTGCTGAGGCTTTGGTCCCTAGGGCACTATGAAAGAATTACAACTTTCTGTTTACTTTAAGCTTATGTCACTCTTAACGTTAAGATACAGTTAATTAGAAAAATGCAAAATAACGTGCCATTGCTCTTGGTATTCATCCTTGTTTTGTGATAAGACACATCAAATTTTCATAAAAATAACGTAAGATTGAGCCATTACAGTGATCACTGCAATTTCAGTAGTTGTCAGCTAATAGTGCTGGGACAACGCATGATCTGAGCAAGCAGGGCATTGTCTTTTCGTAGGAAAACAGCAGTAGAGAGAACTTAATGATGTTCAGCCTCTCTCCGTGAGCACTGAACCAAGTGTGAGGTGTGTTTGAACCACTTGCTCAATATAGTTACGCTAAAATTCACATCAAGAGAAATCTTACTTCAGAGAAACTGGCTGCTGATAATCCCGTTTCTAACGTGTAAGATGATTTCAGGAATGTTTGAAATCTCAGTTCATATACTTCGCGAAAGCAGTAGCTGAACTGATGTCTACAAACACTTTTTTCAAAAATGATAGGATAAATTGCTGCACTTTTAAAATCTGGTTAAGAAGGGCTTAGTCTCTTTTCCTACTGCAAAAATATGTTGAAGTTATAAACACATGCATCATTATATGTAACACATTATATACAGCTATTAAAAACACAATCCTTAAAAAAAAGTGAATTAATTAATATAGTGAACATAAAAAGCTAAGGTAGGTCTGCATTAGAATTTAGAGAGCATTATCTGTAGTATAAGGTGATTCTCTTACTGTCTGCTAAGTAAGCTGAAGCTTTCTGTGAAGAAATTTATGCCGGTATCCTAGTGAAGATTCCTTGTGTAGAAAACTTCATTGCAAAGCCTATGCCTAGAATAGCAACTGTTGATATTTAGATTATATTTTCCCCCCCTTCTTTTTTCAAGAATAGTTGAGTTCATTGTCATTTGGAATAAATTCTGATGTGGTTGTTTTATTATTTCAGCACCCAAATATGATAAGAGATATTTGTATTTTCCTCTTTTGCACAACGCTGCCTTTAATTGCCTCTCCAAGAACACTGAAATAAGAGTTTCTTGGATGCTGTTGAATAATATTATTGAGTAGTAAAATACATGTTTTGGATTAATTTTTTTGTGTATTTTCAGTCTTATGAGCTGTTAACTAGTGGAGAAAAGACATTTAGTTTTGCCTTTAAAGCTGTGTGTAATTCAGATTATTGCTTACAGTACACGTGCAAGCACATGCGTGGATTCAAATCTATGTACAAATTAATAGTTTTCTATTATTGAAATAGGAACTTTTCTTAACAAGGTGGTTAATAATTAATGGTCAGATTAATGACTAGAACTGGGAGAGTTTGGTGACTATTTTGACACTGCAGTCAGCAAAAGTATTCAGAAGGTTTTGAATAGGAAAGCTTTTTTAATACTTTTACCAGATCTGCAGATTCTGGTAATGCTAATTAATAATTGTAAAGATGTTATTGCAAGGGAACATTCTGTGAAATACATATCTAAATCGTGACACAAACTTCACATGTATAAACCGAACTGTTTCATTTTCAAGACTTAAGTTTTTGTGCGTTTTATACTAACTTTAAGTGGAATGCTTCATTACAGTTTTTTTCCTGTTTTAAAGTTGGGTCTGGTTACTCTCTTGTTCTGAATCTCTTTGAGATTTAAGAAGCTTCTCGGGCTTATTTGAAGATAGTCTTTTCAACATCCGTTTGGAAAATATGTCCACAATTTCAAAAAGGAAGGGATTAGACATCATTAAAGGTTCAGTGGACCATTCAAATTTAATTTGAACAATTTCAGATTATCCTACCTTTTATCAGTAAAATGCTTAGATACGCTAAGACTGACTTGTAAGACAAATATGAGTCCTTATAGCAAAGTAGGAGTTATTGAAGTCAACATTGAAGTGACATCTGCATTCCTCAAACTTCAAAGAAAAACCTTTGTCCTCCTCTCAAGATTCGGTAACTATAAATGAACCCATCTTTCCTATGTTTTTCTCACAACTGCTCACCATGTTTAATCATCATGCAGATGAGTTTAAGAAATGTACCTTGCTTCTTACCTTTTCCATTTAGAAATGTGCGATGGTTGTGTGCAGTTTGGGTAAAACCTGGATTATTGTGAATGGCTCCTTCTGTTTTAGATAATACAGAATTTGAGAAAATATTTTGAAATATAGAAGTAACACTTCAGAATACGAAACTTTTAGTCTGTCTCTCCTAAATATTCTAAGGAAAAAATTTGATTGATCCTAAATGTGTTTTTAAGGAAAAATTTTGTGGTGTTGCAGGTTTTTTTAATACACGTGTGTTAGAGGGATGAGCGGATACTTGTGTGTGAAAACAGAAACACTCGATCTTCTTGATACTTAATTCTCCTGGTAATGCTGTAATCCTCATCGTTGATAAGTCTGCAGAACAGCTATATTTTTCTTCCTGTGCATGAGACTGGCAGTCATTTTTAAACTGTGTCTCAAGTTGTTTGGGGTGGGGGGGAGGGGGAAGTAAGTGTTTTCAGCTTCCTGAAAGACTATGGTTTTATAAAATATTTCCTGTACATTTTTGGGCTTCCTGATTTTAACGTGGGTTTTACAACTAATTCATGAATATATTTATAGATGCTAAGATAAGCATAGGAGGGAACACACTTCAGATACTGTTTAAGGTACTGTGTTTTGGGTAACACTGGAAGTTACATCAGTTTGACAGGTGAGCACAACCAAAAGATCAGTGGCCTCGGGGAACTTGCGGCACATAAGGGTGTGTGAAACACACCTCTCCCTTGAGAAATTGCATCCTTTGAGGGGGAGCATTTCTTCAAATGCAGCTGAAAGAAAATGAATAAACAATGTGACTGATAAAATGACTCTGGGCTGTAAGCAGATCAGTCAAGAACTCTACATGGAAACAAGCCGTTTAAATGGCGTTGTATTAAGGACTTTATGTGATGGCATATAGTTCAAAACTGATAATCCAACTCTAAAGCTCTTAGCAATGCTGTATTTCTGTTCTTTGATTTGTCTGTAACAATCATGTTTCAACTATTGTGCCTCACCCAAGCAGTCAGTCCAAAACTTTTTCCAGGGTATTTGTTTTGCTTTCAGACTTAAATATTTGTTTTGCAGATACGCTCTTTATTTCTTATTTTGGAAAGTTCTGAGATATAAATTCAGCTTTTTACATAATGCTTTCTTTGTCTGAGATATGGTAAGCAATACAGTGGCAATGAGGCGGCAGATCTTAAACTAAAAGTTGTAAATCACAAGTCATGCTGATGGTTATATTAGGGGAATAAGCACATGTTTTAACATACACCCACAAACAACTCTTCCTGAGAAATTTGAAAGCTACCTTTCAGGTAGGTTACAAACCATCTAAAATAAGACACAATGATTGCCGCTAATTACGTTTTTATGATAGAACTTTTTCCTTTTTTTTTTCTTTCTCGAGTTCCATCCGTTTTTTGCCGTAGCTGAGGATAAAGGGGAGGGGGGGAAAGGGAAAATCACAATACTTGACATTTTCTGAATTACATACACGTATGCAGTGGCTAGAACAAGGCACGCTTCTTGAGACTTCATTCTGCAAGGATTCTTTTAGGTGTTTACAGATATTTGGGGATGATGAGGAAAATTGCAAATACACGGTCTAGTGACTTGGCTTCCCATTGCATGTCTTTCGAAGAGCTAATGAGAACAGTTTTTCTGCAGAGTGGTGCCTTGCAGACAGAGGAGGTAGAACTTTCTGAAGCTGTGTTACCGACTTAGCTGTAGGATGTGAGAGTTGTGGGCTCTGGCTGGAGGCGGTGGATGTGACTGGAATGCCCTCGAGGCCGGAGTTACTATCCCCAGCTCTGGCCTTCCCTGTTAAATTTAGAGGACAGCAGCTTAGTTTTGTCCTCTAATTAGAAGTATCTGAGATGGGCGAGTTTACTGTTTGAAGAGTATGTGGTAATGTAGTCATTGCTTATGGTGGAAAGAAGGACTTCAGTAGTTTAGGCTAAGAATGGATGGATGTTTGTGGTCAGGGTGCACAGGCTCGATACATTTGAAAATGGCATGCTGATCCTTACTGACTGTAAGGAATATGTTTAGATTAAATGGCATTGGATGTGTTTATACCAAATCTGAACTTGGTGCTTCTTGTAACTGTTTAAATTAGAAAGTAAAATAATACATTAACATCCAAAATAACATTTTGCTTTCTTTAGGCTCTGGTTTCTGTGACTTCTTAGGAACATGTAGATAATGTTCTTTATGAGGAAAAATCTCCTTTTAAGGAGACAAGAAAAAATGAGAAAGCACTATTTACCATGCATGTTGGCAGAGTTAAGTCTCTTCAGTGTAGCTGGATGGCAAAACGGTTTTTAGGGTGTTTGTTGGGGGTTTTTTGTTTTTTAGTTTTTTTGGTTGTTTTTTTTTTTTTTTAAAAGCAATGTGATTCTGTGGAGTGCTTCAGTAGGGTTACAAAGGCTTTATTTCCACCTTGTACCATGTTATCCGAGAGTCTGGGGACCAGGATTTTCTGCATGGGCTACTTTGCCCTTATGAGAAATTAATACAGGGCTCTGTATGCTCGACTACCAGAGCAGACCTAGTCTGTTCGCTGTAAAAGGAGCCTGTGTATTCCTGAGAATACTTTGAACCCAGGCTCAAATATATAAGTTTGCACAGGAGACCACCACCCCTATTAGTCAAACACTTGTTGAAAGAGAAGAGTTAAGATTGTTTGTTGTCCCCCTTCCCCCATTCAGAGGAGGTTTGAAATATCCTTATCTTCAAAGCTTGGAACAGATTTGAGGCAAACTCTCTGAAGGGCTGTATTTCCATCTGCACTCTTCAACACCTGCATTCCTCACATTGCTACCAATCGCTTGGTGCTGCAGTAGTAAAACTGCAGAGGTTGCAAGCCTGTGGGATTTATTTTTAATAGGTTTTGAATTAAATAATTTATTTTAAACAACTGTTGGTTAAAAATACTATAAATATTGATCCAGGGCCATCTGCCTGAAATTAATAGACTATAAATAAAGTGGCTTTTTTGAACAGATGTTTCTTAGCCTACAGTCTCTCTAGTTAGTTTTTAGGACCTTTTCATATATTGGCAGCTAAATGTCAGTGAAGGAAGCCAAAGTCATGTGTATTGCATTTTGTTTGTAAATTGTATCTCAATTTCTTGTCAACACTGGATGTATTTTTGTAGTAAAGTAATGTGGAGTTTTTATCATAGGCAGCAGAAAATGTGTAGTTAGTTATCTGCATCAAGCTGAAAAAGAACAGGCACAATGTCTGCTCTGCTTGGGTAAAAATAGACCAATCAATTATTTCTTTACTGTTTCTGATCCTCCTGTCTCATCAGGGGAAACAACTTAGTGCTTGACCAAAGAATGATGTCCTATATAAAACTTAGCAATGATTGGATGCCTGCTTTGGTATGTGAGACAGTCTTACATGGAAGTTACCTTATTTCTTCCTGAAGGGGAGAAGGCTGGAAGAAGTGGAGGTCCTGCCTCTCTGCTTTTGCCATGGTAGCCTACTATTCAGAGTATTCATCCAAGAATGAGGGAGGTGGTTCTGAGCCCGCCTTAGCTGTTTTTGCATCTCAGAATACACCAGACTATATACAAACGGGACTAGGAGCGTTCCTCATCCTGAGAATGGGATATGGGCAATAAAGAATGCAACATTACAGCACCTGCAGGGAAGCGGAGAGGAAGGAGCTCTGCTGTGGGCGAGTACGGAAGGTGGTCCTGAGGAAGGGTAGAGAAAACACTCTTTGAAGGGAGTGCTTAGGGAGTTTGTATTAAAAATTTGTAGGCTTCTAACTTTTGTGTTTAAACATCATGTGTTCATGTTAGAAAGCTTAGATCGTGAGATACTTCTTTCAAAATATTCTTTTGGAGTCTTGGAGGGTGTCTGGTCATACAGGTTGGGTAGACTAAACTGTAGACTATGTCAGAGTATCAAATTGCAAATTCTTGATTTATTACCCTAGCAACCTGGTATTTTGTCATGTCTTAAATATTTAAATTACTTCACTGCGTTTATTGTTTTTAAAAAAAATCTTAGTGTGCAGGTTGGGTAAACGAGAGATTTCTGATAATTTGAGACTAGATTGATTTGTGTGCTGTGCAGGAACTGCCACATGACTAGATAGTTGTGTCTTTAACTGTGATGAAGTTCAGAAAATGTTATTTACTCACTCGATATTTACCCTTTTTCTGAATTTTCCTGTGTTATTGTGCCAAATTAAACTGAATAAGGAGAAGGTACTCCTTAATTACAATTTGATCTGAAGCAATTACTAATGTAAAAATCAATACCATTCTTATCCGTTCCATTAGTATGCCTTTTAGGATAATGTTTTAGATGATGGAAAAGTAGAATGTTGGATGAAATTAAAAGAAAAATCTGCAATACGCATTTAACTTCCTTTTCCGTAAAACATGAACATAGGCATGTTCAGAGGTCTGTGTAGACTAGTGTTCCTTGTCTGAGCAGTGGCCAAAGGTAAACAGATTGGTAAATATATGAGAGTAAGCATATACTGCCCGTGAATTCTCCCCTAGGCTGCAGTCATCTGTTATTCGGAGACTTCATGAGTCAGAGGCAGTTTCTGCGCGCAGTGGACTTCTATTCTAGTAACATGTCCAGCTTCCCCTTCTATCCGTGTATATATTCTCAGCAGTCACAGTACTCAGTTGTAAAAACGTTTACAGATTAGCCATGTATTTTTGTAAAGAATGACATTCTGTTGTTTTGAGCCCACTACCTGCCTACTGCACTTGCAGTTCCTCAATGATTGGATCTTTCTCCACTCACCTTTCTCTGTGAACCTGTGCTGTGAAGAGGCCAGTGAAGCTACCTCATCGTCCTGCCCTTTCCAGGCTGAAGAATTGTAGATTATTTACTTCTTCCTTGAATAGAAGCTATTCCCTATCTTTGTCATTCATCTTGCCTTTTCTGAACTTTTTTGTGACATTGAAGCATGCTGGTAAGACAGGAGCCATAGTGGAGTCCCAGCTGGAGATCTAGAGCCTCAGGACAAGCCACTGTGCATGCTCCTCATGTGGGCTGAATGTAGCCCTTACGCTGATGTGGTGGGTTGACCCCCGCTGGATGCCAGGTGCCCACCAAAGGCTCCCTGTCACTCCACTTCTCAGCTGGACAGGGGGAGAAAAATATAACAAAAGGCTCATGGGTTGGGATAAAGGACAGGGAGAGATCACTCACGCATTACCATCATGGGCAAAACAGACTTGACTTGGGGAAATTAGTTTAATTTGTTGCAAATCAAATCAGAGTACGGTAGTGAGAAATAAAACCAGATCTTAGAACACCTTCCTTCTTCCCGGGCTTAACTTCACTCCCAGTTTTCTTTACCTTCTACCCCCTGAGTGGCTCAGGGGGAATGGGGAATGGGGGTTGCGGTCAGCTCATCACACGTTGTCTTTGCCACTCCTTCCTCCTTGGGGCAGGGCTCCTTACCCTCTGCCCCTGCTCCAGCGTGGGGTCCCTCCCACAGCAGACAGTCCTCCACCAACTTCTTCGACTGAGTCCTTCCCAGGGGCTGCAGTTCTTCATGACCTGCTCCAGCGTGGGTCCCTCCCACGGGATGCAGTCCTTCAGGAACAGACTGCTCCAGCGTGGGTGCCCTGCAGGGTCACAAGCCCTGCCAGCAAACCTGTTCCAGCCTGGGCTCCTCTCTCCACCGGGCCACAGCCCCTGCCAGGGGCCTGCTCCATCCTGGGCTCTCCACAGGGTCACAGCCTCCTTCAGGCACCCACCTGCTCCAGCGTGGGGTCCTCCATGGGCTGCATGTGGAGATCTGCTCCACCGTGGACCTCCATGGGCTGCAGGGGAACAGCCTGACCCACCATGGTCTGCACCACGGGCTGCAGGGCAATCTTTGCTTCAGGGCCTGGAGCACCTCCCATATATTCTTACTGCTCTCTCTGGCTGCTGTTGCACAGGTTTTTTCCACACTTCTTAAATACATTATCCCAGAGGCGCTGCCACTGTGGCTGCTGGGCTCGGCCTTGGCCTCGGCCAGCAGCAGGTCCGTCTTGGAGCCAGCTGGCATTGGCTCTGTCAGAACTGGGGGAAGCTTCTAGCAGCGACTCACAGGAGCCCCCTCTGTAGCCCTCCTGCTTCCAATGCCTTGCCATGCAAACCCAATACAACTGGTAAGGACTGTGGCTGTAGAAATGGGAGTACTTGAAGGATGAACCCTGCCATCCTCTTAGCTGCCTACATGGTGTTCCTCTGCAGAATTTTGGTCACTTCCAGCTTACCCTTAGAAGTGAGTGATCTAGTGTGGCGGGAGGGTGGGAGTGTGTGGGGGGGTGGGGTGCGGGGAAGCAGTCCTAGCATTTTTTTTTTTTTCTACAGACATATTTGTGAACCTGGTTGGACATGCAGATTTAAGTGAGTGTTTTTTGTGGCTGGTTGGGAAGGATTGTGGGGTTAGTGAAAGTATATGTTAATTTAAGAGTTTCAATTTGTGAAACAGCAAATGAAGAGTGAATGTAGGATTAAAGGGGCTTGACAGCTTTCTACTTACCTTGGGTGAGAATGGCTGAAGCACTGTAGTGATAATTTTGCAGAGGAAAAAACCTTATGTTCACCTTACACATGTATTAAAAAGTGGAGTTTGTGAATGGTTTGTGTGGACTGTTGTGTACATGTGTTGTCTGGTTCATTTCTTCAGTCATTCATAGCAGAAAATTTGTTGCAAATACTTTTCCTGCAGTGCTGGTCCCAGGAGCAATGATCACAGCATGAGTTTCGGGAAGCATGTTCAAAGTTAGAATCATGAACCTCACTTGGCCATCAGGACAGCTTGGAGAGCATTATACTTTGTAGTGCTGCGAAGCTGGAGTTTCCGTCACTTTTCTCAGTCCTTTCACTAATACAGTATGAATGCATTGAATGTCTGTGGAACGACAGATGCCTTCCTGCTATAATCCTTTAAAGTTACCTCACTTTTTCTTTTTTGTGACCAATTTGATTTCAAGGAAGCAAAACTTTGACAAAAGCTTATTGAACAGAATTACAGTCTTCATGTGTTTAATGATGCGTAGTTTACTATAGCTGCCTCCCTAAGCCAGTTTGTTTTGTCTACCTTTCGAGTGGTACCCTGTAAAGAAATCTAACACTTTACAGTTTCCTGTTATTCATTTTGCTTAACTTTGACTATAAATTACCTTTGGCTCTATTACAAAGCTTTCAGAAGAAAACAAGAGTCAGGAAGAAATAATACCTATTTGTTTTTATTCTATAAATCTGCTTTACTGCCAGCTAGCTGGGCACAGCATAAGAAAAGAGAGGAGTCCAAAGAGCGATACTATTTCTGGTTGGCAGCGCACAGGACTTAATTTAGTACGGCCAGTCTAGAGGACTTCCCCAACAACTACCACCAAATCCTCAAAATCAGCAGAGAGAATCTTTGTTACCTTATACTTTTATTGTCGTTTTCACTTTTCTTCAGCCCTGTTTTCCGTATTTTTCAGTGACTTTGAGAACTTGCATGATTACTGGTTTATTGATTATTCCTAACATTGCCTAGGGAATCATAAAATTTGTGGCACCGTACAATTACTTCACAATTTATCATTGTTATCTAAGGACCCATTATTATAGTAATTAACCTGTGAGAGTAGTGTCGTAACAATTTGCTGGCAATAAATGTTTGTGGTAGGTATAAAATTAGATGTAAGTAATTGGAGGAAATAAAATAAATGGAATGAGACAGAGAAGGTAAATTCAAGAAACTGATTGAGCCATCGAGTTTCGCAGATACTTCACTTAGAATCTACTGGATTTTCGCAGACACTTTGATCGCTGCTAGAGGCTGTATGAAATAATAAGGTAATACCTGTCCTCTAATATAACTCTCCAATTTCTCAACAAAAATGCGAGCATGAAAAGATGACAGCTGATACAAACTAAGATTCCCCCCCTTGCCCCATTTCAGCTGAAGAAGCTGCACACCGAATGAGACAACACAGAAAGTACAGCTCTTTGGTCTCCTCTCATGTGCTTTGAGATGCAACCAAATGATCCCTGTTTGTACTCAGGCCCAATGAAATGCAAAAAACCATGTAGAGAATGAGCAGAAAAATATAACAACTTAAAAATAAAGGAAAAGCATAATTAGATCACATTACATTAAGAAAAAATTCACTAATGTATTTGTTCTTTTGGGTGGAGTTGGAGTGGTGACAGGAAAGGCCAAGTTAGGTACATTCATTTCTTCTGCAGTCTTACTGAAAACCCATTTATACAACCAGCCCTTAGGGAATGTCTTAGTGTTGTTATGTAGGTAGGAGTCTTTTGGCTGGGGGAATTGATACAATCGTCCTTTTGTTTCATTAAAACATTTCTATAGCACATACGTTTATGAATTCCATACAGTGTGGAACTTGTCCTCTTTGTCCTAGCTGCAAATGTTTGATGAATGTGTCTGCATCAGTTTTAAGCAGCATGCTCTGCAACATTGTCAGTGCAAGGAACACTTAATTTATTGCAACTTGCAGTACATCTATTGTTTTCAGAGAAAGAGTTGTATTCTTAGAGAATATCTTTTTGGCACACTATCAGAATAGCTTTATAACCCCGGTGAGTGTGTCGGTTGGCAGAACTAATCACAATTCTGAATCAAAGCATGCTGTTTATTTAAAAGTTCTGTGAAGTTTAATCTTGAGGCTTCTAGTCATTTTTATGTTGAATATATGTAGGAAAACCTGTGTTTGAAATTCCAGAAATTCATTACTGAGTTTATAAAGGAGAAATTCCATGGGTACACATTTTCTTACCCTTCTCTTTCTTCACTGTGTATAAATTCTCCTCTACATAGTTAAATTTGTGCAGCAGATTTGATCATTTCAGAGCTGTTGCATTTTATTAATAATTTTTTAGCAGTTTCCTTACTCTTTAGGAGAACTTTATAGAATATCTTGCAGGGCCTCCATGCATGTTGCTGCATGAGATAGTGTCATCCTAAGTGGGAATGTCTGTCTTGTAATTGCAGTTTAAAAAGTTGACTCTCTATGACACATCTTTTTCTAACCTTCTCAGTAGTTGGTGCTATTGTAAATCCTGTTTGTGCAAAATAAAGCAGAATACTGTTAATATAAGAAATGCCATTCCACTGTCATTCACCTATCATAAGCAACACTTGTCTTTCTTATTAGAGGGTCAGGTATATTTACTAATTCCTTCATATATAGGATTATGTACTATCCCCATAAAACATGGAAGTCAAGTCTTTCCCTCTCACAAAGTTTGAGGGAGGGATTTAGGGAAAAAATCCAGCCCTAATCTTTTCTGGGAATGACAAAAACTTCAATTTATAGTAAACAACCTTATGGTTAATTTTTAAAAATGTAATCATTACTGATATTTTTAGAAAGTACTTCTATATTTGTTAAGGTTTTTTTTCTTTTTCTCTTTAAGGAGTCTTTACACTTTAAGGGTAAGTTTTATAAATTTTTTAGATGTACATACTCAATGATTTTCCTAGAAGGGCTTAAGCTGGAGGCTAGTTATAATACCCATGCTGACGTTAACATTTTGTGTATGGTACATGTGTGCATGCTTTATCAAAAGCAACTTTCACATCCTTAGTTGATTTGCAAAAGCTGAATCAAAATGGTTGTGTAGAGTTATAGAGCAAGAGAGAATTCGATTCCAGCTTTTAAAAGAAGGTGGTCCTAAATTTTTTGCTTAAAACATTTTTTTAAATTACTTTTGAGGGAAAAAAACCCAACCCACCTTTATTTTGGGAAAAGTGGACTTGAGGTTTCTTGGTGAGTACAGTTCTGCTAAAGACTTTAGTTTTCTTTCATAAATAGTTCCAGTAGATTGTCCTTAGTATGGGCAAAATTTGTGAGATTTTATGATTTTTTTTTTAAATAGAAGTAATATATTTATATTATATTTTACTTACTTTTTTTTAAATATAAGTAATCAGCAAATGCTTTGCTTTCCATTCTGCTCAGTCTGCCTGTGGAGTGAGAAGTGGGAGCTTTCTGAGAAGAAATTGCATCTGACTGTTACTAGTGCATATTATTAATATGTGGGCATACGTTTTCTATGTATATATAGCAATTATAGTTTTTTATTGCTGATAAGGATAAAAGAATCAGTACCCATGGTACATGTCCTTTTCAGTACCTTGACTTTTGGGATTCACTACTTGAATTCCTTGTTATAGGTGGTTTAGATTCTCATGTTAGAAAAAGTATCTTTTTCTTTTTCAAGTGAAGTTATTCTCATGTTTCAGGCTAACAGATGTTATCAACAAATTTTTTTTGTTGCATTGTTTTGCGTGAAGCAATTATGTAATTTGAGGTTGAAACCATTTTAAACTTTACAGGTTTAATGTCAAAGGTAATCTACCTCTATATTCATCTTAAACATATTTTTCTCAGTAGTTCCATGCACACAAAAAAGTAATGTTTTTGAATGATTCTTTGTATTCTGGATTACCCTCAGTGCTCCAGGTAGTTATCATAACACAGAACACAGGACAAGCACACAAGAAAGGATATAGTCTTACATACCATCACTTACTTAACCACCAAATGTTGCAGATCTTTGTCCTTGCGCGTAGAGCACCGAGTTTGTTAGGAGCCAGCCTGCATCTGCCTGGAGGTAAAGGTAAGATGTGCTGCGGAATGCAAATTGAGAACAGACTTCAAGTACAACTACGCTTGAGGTTCTGAGTTTAGGGTATTTGGAGTCTGAAGAAATCAGCTGTGTTTTATTAATGAATATGACAAGTGCATTTGTAGTCTCTGGACTTGCAATTGAACTGCTTTCCTGCTTCATTGAATCATAACAAAGCCGTTGCACACCAGTTGTCTTGGAGTCATACAGTAACTTAGTCTGGAGGGGAACTCTGAAGGCTGCACAGCCTTCTCACCGCAGCAAGGCTAAGTTAGGTGAGGCTGCTTGGGGCCTTACCCAGCTGAATTTTCGAAGTCTCTAAGGATGGAGATTCACAGCCTGCCTGGGAACCTATCCCAGTGCTCGACCACTCTGTGTGAAGACTCGTCGTCCCTACGTTCAGTCAAACCTTGTGTTGCTGCAGCTTGCAACTGCCAACTCTTGTCCTATTACTTGTGCCCCGAGTCATACTGTCTCCTCTATGACCCCCCCCGCCCCCCTTTAGGTGGTGGAAGACTGCTATGAGATGCATCCTTAGCTTTCTGTTCCCCAGGCTAAACAAACCCACGTCCTTCAGTCTTTTCTCCTGCATCATTTGCTGCAAGCACCTGAGCGGTTTGGGTGGCCCTCCACTGAACTGCCTATAGTTTGTCTGCATCTCTCTTGCTGGGCACAGGTCTCTTGGCGCAGCCTCAGGAGCCATCAGTTCCATCCTCTGGTCATTTGTGCAGCCGGGTGTGTGTTTAGCCTTCATTGCCGCAAGGGTGCACTGCTGACTTGTTCATTTTGCTGCCCACCAGGACCCCCAGGACCTTCCCCGCAGAGCTGCCACCTTGTCAGCTGCTGCCCCCACTTGCCCTGGTCCCTGCAGGCCACTGCATTTCCCTGGGCTGACCCTCTGCAGGCTCCCGAGGGCCAGTCCTGTAGCCTGCAGAGGTCCCTCTGTGCAGCAGCCTTGCCCTCCAGCCTGTCCGCAGTGTCCCCCTTTTTCTTCTCACTTTCAGACATACTGAGTTTGTGCTGCTTCCTTTTGCCTAAGCTACTGGTGAAAACATTAGATGGCATCGGCCCAGATATGAACTCCTTCAAAATATTGGCTGCTGCCTTTTGAGCCTGATGGTCCAGCCAGTTTTCTCACCCACCTTGTAGTCCACCCATCTAGTCTGTATCTCCTCATCTTAGCTACGAGGAGAAATGATGACAGGGTATTTGATGTTGGGGATTGTTGAAAGCCTTGCTACAGTCAAGGTAAACGAGATGAGCTGCTGTCTGCTCATCCACAGAGCCAGCCATCTCATCAAAGAAGATGAGGTGCTCGAGAGCAAATAAGTGGTGGCTTCTGTAAGTCACCTCTTTGCTGCTCTTGTGCCTGGAGATAATTTCTGTTAGGACTTGCTCTGTTTGCTGCCTGCAAGTTGAACTGAGACTGACTGCCGTTCCCTGGCTTCTCCTCCTTGCCTATTTTTTTGGCATAGCATTCTTAATGGTCTGTTTCTGATCACAGCTGAAGTTTGACCTGGTAGTTTCAAAGGGACTCTGTGGCAATACCAGTGCTTTGTTCCTAAAGGTGCTTTGGTGGTTGTTGCAGATGCAGTTTTATCAGTCCTTAATGTGAACTCTTAGCTTCTCATGTTTGTTTTTTTTTTGTACAGATGACCATTCTAATTAACTTTTTCTTTGTTTCACTTTTCTGCTACCTTCTAAAATCACTAATACACTAGCAACAGCAGTCCCAGCACTGTTTCTTCAGGGACTACATTGATTGTCTCTTAATTAAAAAAACAAAACAAACCCAAACCAAAAAAACCACCCCAAAATACAAACTTGCCCTTTGTTTTCTGTATTTTGCTAGTTATTAATCTTTGGGGAAACCACTTCTGACCTAAGGCACTCTTATAAATGTCATCTAAAAATAATAAAAAATAAAGGTTTCTACATAAATTCTGTTAAAACAAAAATTTCCATTATTCCATTAAAGTGTTTTCACTTCATTTATATGCATGGTTTTTGTGTAGATATAAATTTACTTGTATGATTTCATTGACCTTTCTGGTACTAACTGCAGTCTTTAACATGAAGCACATGAGTAAGTGTTTTCAAAATTGAGGTTGTAAATAATGTGCTTTTTCACAGGGAGAAATGTGTCTCATTGATGTGGTTTTTTGTTTGTTTGTTTTGAGGGGTTTTGTAAATTTACAGTTCACATAAATAACTTATTAAAGTTGCCATTAACATACCATGGCATTGCAACACTGTTTATTTTTTGTTTCAGAGTGATCAAAATTAAGAGCACAGAATAATCTTCAAAGAACAAAAAGCTGCTCTGCCTTTTGCACGTGCAGGCTTTAGAGAAATAAGACCTGCAAACCAGGATCCCCTGCTAAATGCCAGCCCCCCCCCTCCCCAGCTGCTGCATGCCTCAATACTAATTTATTTCACTACCTTTCAAAGACATGGTTGAGTGTTTTATAGAAATCAGTGAAACATTTCTGGTAATGTGCAATATTTTTGTTCCAACTGTGCTTTGTATTTTGATCTCTTAATTGTTATCTCGTACTGAAGATGTTACATTACTCGTTTGCCTCTAAAGAATCTGATGTTGAGCAGTCAGTGGAAGCATGATCTGCCTCGTGTATCCCTGGCCATTTTGGGAAATGGTGGTTGTGTAGACGTGCAGCCTCCTGGAGACCATATGTTAGAAGATATTTTCATGTTGCTCAGCTAGCTCACTAATTCTGA
Source organism: Steatornis caripensis (assembly GCA_013398225.1). Lineage (NCBI taxonomy): Eukaryota > Metazoa > Chordata > Aves > Caprimulgiformes > Steatornithidae > Steatornis > Steatornis caripensis. The sequence goes on along the minus strand of VZSC01003101.1, from coordinate 138,576 downwards.
TCTTGACCGTTAATCTGTGCTGTTTTATAAATGCCTACAAGAAATCTGAGCAAAGTAGAGTTGGGAATGTTGAAATAAGATCGGCAGATTTTGTAGCAATGAGAGCGTAATTGCTGGAAGGTCAAACTAAGCTTTTCACTTGAATTGAAGGAGAAAGAGGAGGAGGAGGAGGAGGCAAATCACTTTCACAGCCAGAGTGTTGTCATTAACCTTTTCTTTTTGTTGCCCTTTCTTTGTATAACAGGCTCGTTAAAAAAAATTGCTAATTAATGACTTTTGTAAATCAGGTGCACTCAAATTCTTATTCTGTACATTTACATACTGATTCTCAAAGATCATATCCAGCATTGTATCAGTCCTTAGGATGGGGTAGTAGTAGCCAGCACCATTATTACCTGGTAGTCTTAACCTTTGGAGAATCTTTTTCAGAGAATTGGATGTTTTTCCTTAAAACTATGCTTACAAGTGAGACAAAAAAAAATAGGTGGAATAAAGTGTTCTTGTATAAAACTAGAAGCTCTCTTGGCATTAACTTGAATGATCCGAGAACTTGAATTTTTAGAGTTGGAATTGGCAAGACAAGGTTGGGATGCATATAATCTGAAAGATCTAATTTTCAGTTACGTATTTCTTTAGAATTTTAATATAGATACAGTATTGATTTTAACTTATTCTGCTACCTAACTACATATTAATTTCATTTGAAGACTGGGTATTTGTTGGACAAAACCCAATCTGCCTTTTGTCACCTCTAAGCACATAACCTTTTGTAGTGGAAATATTACTTTGGTCAGAAATAGGATTTCATATGGAAAGTAACAAATTTTTAATGCCATTGAGCCAGTTGGTAGGACCAGGACTACAAGAACTTCTGAATAATGCCATCTGGCGCTCCTGAAGTCTGCCTCAGAAGTATTTGGCAGTTGACTTCATCAGGTCATTATGTCATTCTCAGATCAGTAGAGTGGAAGAAAATTGGGCTTCTTCCAAAATTCTGTCTTTCAATTTGGAAACAGTATTTCTCTCTGTTACATTTTTTCCAGAACTAGTAAAGTAGGATAAAACTTTGTCAGATGTGCTTGCCACTCTGGTAGAAGCTTGGCAAATATTTAAAGATGGATTTAATTTCCGCCCTCCCCCCCCCGCCCCCCCTTGAACGTGGTGACATATACAATAAATTACAATCTTTGCAAGTGGAATATCATCTGAACATACGGTGAAAAAAAATTTGTAGCATAAATCTGTTACTGGCTTTGGTAACTTTCATTCAGAAGTAACATTAGGAGAAGAGATGATGGTAGTTCCCTTCCTTTTGCCTTAACAGGCTTGCATAGGATTTAGGAAACTGATGAGTTCCTAGCCTGAGGAGTTTTTTCCAGGATTTTCAAGCATCTCCATTTTCCCATGAGGAAGGTAGCACTTTGATGCCAATAGAAGTGTGTAATGCTTAGCTCTCATTTAAGCAGGAGCCCAAGTTTGGTTGTAAATGGTGTGCTCGGTGCCTCCCTTAGCGAGCTTTAGGCAGTGCCCTCCCCTGTGGGGAAGGACCACTGTTCAAAGCAATCCGCTTTTCTCCACGGCCTTGCGCTTAGTGTGGGTGTACTGGGGGCCTGTGGGCATTGCAATGCTTAAACTTACATGAGTCAAGTGGGTAATGCAAGACTGCTCATTGCAGGTTTGCACTGCGGTGCTCACTCTCATTTCACAGTGCTTCTGATGTGCCTGGAGTCCCTGCGGGCAGGGAGCTCGTCTGCCCAGCTCACCATAGAGCCGGGCACATGTGGGCATTGTGGAACGAGTTGACTGAGGCTGGATCCAGAGTAGAACAATACTACAGGGTTTAGAGCTAGAGCTTGTTTATCATCAATGGTCCAAGAAAGAAATCTTCGTCTCCCTCCCCTCCCCTCCTCATTTAGGGTACTTTTGAACTTGTGCTTTTTTTGTGACTTGAAAGCTCAAAACAGATGAATTACTCAAGTATGCTTACTTTTGGAAGCTTCAGCTGCTGCGGAGCGAATGCCAGCCTGCCTGCTGATGGGCACATCTGTTATATTTTATCTGTTTTGTAATCCAAGTCTTTCTGAGACCATTTCTGTCCATATACAGTCAATCCAGTTGCACCATTAGCGTTTGAGTACAGATGGCAAGTGTGCTCATAATAACTTTCCTGACTGTAGCCTGGATTCTGTGAGACAAAAGTTGAGTCTTAGCATTTGTGAGCTGTGCAAACACAGAATTTTTTTATTTTGTTAGACTTACGCTGGTCTTTGGGCAGATGTAGTCTGAAAAAAATAGTTTGAAGACTTTTTTTTTCTTTGAAGATGCTGTTAATTCAGCCTCTCTGATATTCCTAAGGAGTGCACCGCACTAGACTTAATCGTTATGAATAACGTGTTATTCTGAGAGTAGTCCCCAGGGAGATGGCAGAAGCTGTCTCTTCGTGCATCATTTAAATCTTGGTGAGAGTTGTAAGTTGCAAGAGTGATTACAGAATTCGGAGACCTCACAGATAGTAGTGAGAATGAATACAGGGGTAGTATTTAGACTAGAAAAGCTCTCAGATGTTTTATACAGACTTCTTTAAAAAAGTGTATTTACATAATGCAGCTATCAAAAATTATGGATATTTACATATAGTCTGACAGAAAAAAGGAGGTAACAGCAGGATGTTAGAATCCTACTAGGTTACCCCTGTTAGAGCACAGGAACAGCACCAATGCAGAACATGACATAAGTGTCCTATAATTAATCTTGAAAGTTTGAGGGTTTTTCTGCCGGGAACTATTTTTCACAAAAATATACAAGCGATCCATTTATCCGATAGCAATGCAGCCGAAAGAGAAATGACATTTGCTGGGTGAAGTACCTACTGAGAGTAATTGGTCACTAGCAGCAGCCATTAGTTAACACTGTAAGCATCACTATGATTCTGACTAAATAGCACTTGGTAAGTTTGGTTTAATTATTATAGTAGTAATTATGTATGTTACAAACTTCAGCATAAGAGTGACTGATTATATGTTTTTTGTAGAGGAGAGGAAAAGTGAAAACAAAATAGTTAATTATGACGTAGGCTTTTCATAGCTTGCACAGCTGTATTAAGAGAATGAAGACAGCTGCAAGAATAAGCTGTAAAAATAGTTTGTTTAGCTTGCCTGTTCCCTAACTACACACACATGGTAGCCTGTCCTTCTGGAAGGAGGCACCTGGTGCCAAAATGTTTCATCTTTGTACCTCTCCGAAAAGGATTCACAGCACCTTCTCGGTGGCTGCGGAAGCACCCAGGTAATATTAAATTAAGAAATATTAAACACCTGTACGCATGCATGTGTGTAGTAATCCTCCGTTCTGGCACTGTAAGACATCTATGTTAATATTTCTAATTCTTAGAAACAGTTTTGTTTCTCGGCATTTTTGGACTTGTCAGTGACCGTGGTAGTTACATGAAAGGAGGAAAGAAGGTGAACTTGTAGGGAAAATGTCTAAAAACACCTTTCTGAAACAAAGTCACAGTGAATAAACTTTGGAGTGTTACTGTTTTATCAGCCATAGTTTGAAGTTGTTTATGATAAGCAAAGGCTTTTTGATCTATATTCTGCTGTTAACTAGATTTCTATCTTTCTAGAGAGATGAAAGTGGCTTAAATGAATCACTAAAAGAGTGGAAAGCCACTTGAGGGGGTTTTGTTTTGGAAAATAGGTTTAGTTAGAAAGTAAGATAGTAGAACTCTCCCTTTGTTTGCATAAGTTTGGTTAAAGAAAAAAAGGCCTTTAACCTCTACTCTTAAATGAGAATATCTGTGATTTTCTGTGTTTTCTGCAGAAAACTTTTAATTTATGCATGTAAGTGGAAACAACAAACGTAATGAGATTTATATCTTAATTTTAAAGCAACAAATCAGAAATGTTTCAACTAGTAAAAATGATTACTTATTAAAAGGTTGGTTCTTGTTTTCTTACTGATTCATTGGGGAAGGAACGGACGAAGGAAAAATGTTAGATGAAAATCTTTTTTAATTTTTTTTTTTCCAAAAAGAAGGCAGAGGTTTTTTTCCAGAACTGGCTTCTTTCCCTTGTCATTTATTTCAACATTTTTCAAAATTGAAAGGAGGGGGAACTCATAAATATAATAAAAGAAGAAGAAAGAGTAAAGCTTCATCTTTGATATGCAAGAAATTTAAACTCCTGCTTTTGGAAATGGAAGTGGAAAGTATGTGCAATGCGATATGAAAGAGTATAATTTAGGGAGGAAAAAAGGCCTTTCATTTAGGATGCATGTACTGAAAAGTTTCACTACTTCTTAGCACTGCTGTCAGTGACTGACTGCAGTTCATACTGAATTATGTCATATAAAATGGCATTTTGTTGTAAAAAATGAAGAATCAAAAAGACTGGAATAATATGTAATAAATATAAGTTATTTGTCCCAGTAAAAACTGGTGAATAATCATGAATATGGAATTTTATGAATGTTGAGTTACATTTTCACACTTCTACTTTGTTTTCTGGAATACAATCATCAGTAAACCATTATTCTACAAACTAAAATGGTGCCCATTTTGGTAACTTCACTTACATTTACTGTAATGTATAAGGTATAATTCAGTCAATAATCAATTATGTTAAGTAGTCAGTTAGTACTTGTTAAGCAGTGTCATGGAAGGGCACTGCCCAGTTTTGCTGCTGTGATGGAAAATTGAGAACCCTCAATATCCGTGAAATAGTTTTCTCAGTAGAAAATCTTTGCAATTGACTGATGTTGTAAACCCAAAAAAACCCAGTAAAATTATGATCTAACAAAGGAAAAAAGAAATAACTTGAGACAAATTACATCTGTGTTCATTGAACAGTCCTACTGCGTGGAGACCCGTGGAAATGAGAAACGGCAGGTAGTTATCACCCTGGCTGTTTCAGCACTGTGCTGTCAGACTTTTCATGCTTCGTGAAACACATTATTCTTCTTAATTTATTGGAATCATTTGGTTTTTTCTTACATCCCCAGTAATTAGGAGATATATGCCTATCAAAGTTTTCTTCAGTTCTCTGTCTGATGTTGGTCACTCTTACAGCAGTAGGATACTGCAGTGCTCCATGTGTAGAAATGTTTCAGTATTTTCCTCCTGTAACTTAGACCTATTCTGAGTATTCAGAACTTCTCTGCAGCCTTATATTTAGCAACTGGTTTACTGTTCCTTGCATTCATGCTGACACCTTTATTATTCAGGTGTGTCAGACTGCACTCATCTGCTTATTTATGCTAAAATTCTGCAAGACCACCGCACAGTAAAAATGTGAACTGTTGATACAGTGTTGGGCAGCTTGCTCTCGTTGTGTTATGGGGAGTCCCTGGATGATATGTTGCTCACAATTGCTCCTGGGTGCGTGTGCTGCAGGCAGGCAGGTGACCTGAGCTAGAATTTAGCTAGAACTGGGTGCTTTTCCCAGGACACAGTACATCCCCACAGGCACCCACACAAACATGGTTATTTAGGATTATGTATAGGATGTTTTTATGTGTGTGTATATATGTGCATGCGTGTGTGTATATGGCAATATATAAATAAAAGTAAAGAGAGTATGTCTTAATTTGGCCAAAGTAATTTAATGGGTTCTGCATCATAAATGGCAGAAAAAGTTGTTGCTTCCTCTCCTTTCCATGCAAAGACATCAGTCTTGGGTACAAGTCTGGTATGATGACTAATGATTAAAAGTTGGCAGCCTTTTGGGTAGTTAAAAAGAGGATTCCGTAGTGCCTTTCAAGATGAAATTGCTTAATCAAAAGTGGACATTCTTTCTTTTCCTTCAGTCTTCTTTGATGGCAATAGGATTATGACAGTATCATTTTGTGTGTGAGTGTGAAGGAAAAAATGGGAATAGTTTTTTACCATCTGGATATAGGCTGTCTAATATACCAGGTTTAACAGGATCATTTAATAATTTCTCATCAGTTTACCTTCTAATTCAATGTCGGACAAATATTATTTTTCATTATATAACATGTATACGAACACTGATATTTGATACTTCATAACCTGCTTCACAAGTCTGATATTAGCATGATACTAAAGTAAAACCCATCTATGTCTTTTTTTTCCTTTTCTTTTCTATAAACTATGCTTAATATGGTGGTATTCCATCTACATATTACTGTTTGAGGTTTATTTTGTTTGGTTTGGTTTTTCTACTGTGATCAATCAATATTTCCACTTAGTTTACCTAAAAGGTGTGTTATGACTAGAAGAAATAATATGATTGTGTGTTAAAGCAATGGAATGGGAGAAAAATTTGAGCTTTCATTTTCATTAATGAACTAGGACTGCAGATTTAGATAAGACTTTGATGAACCTTAGAAGCCAACAGGTAATCAGCTCTTGTATAGTGCTGTTAGGTTTGTGTAGATCAAAATGAAAAAATAAAATGCAATGGACAATGAATTTATAGGACCACCCACCACCCCCCAGACTGATACACAAAATAGAACATTTTGTCATTGAATGAAAAACTTGATAACCAACTGGTATCCAAAGTGAAGTCAAGGACTGAGTTTGGCTGGAGATTCTTTTTGACTTTTGTTAGGGAAGCATAGCAGCTGACATTTTTTTTTTTCAGTGAACTGATCTCACAGACATAGACAGTATTAAGTATTTTCTGTGTATGAGTAAAAGCATTGGAGGCTTAGATAGAAGCGTGTATTTGCAGCTGTTTTACATAACATCTGGATTGCATCCACGTTACCAGCTGTGATGTACATGGAATAAAAGAGGGAAAGAGCAGATGAGAAGGATTCCAGTATACTGTGTCATCAAATGACTGTGATTGATTTAAACATTCAGATATTAATAGTGGTACAGTACTCTGAGTTTAAAGGAGGATGGGAGCGCTGGGGGAAGCCAAACAGCTACCTGCTCTCACCCTGCAATAGTAATAGTAAAGGAAAATCTAATGAATTTCTGATGTTAACATAATAGTAAAATCTAGACTTCAGTGGTGAACTGTTTAGTGCACTTAATTAAACATCTTTCTTTTTTCTTTAGCTTTGGAGGTCATTAAATATTTTAGGTTAATTTTTTGCTTTGACTTAAAATAAATTCTATTGTACTAAAGGTGTAAAATTTGTTATGTTAGCAATCTAAGACTGGTCTTCTAGCCCAGACTGGTTGGTAATATGAGCCTGGTGAAAAGATAATTACATGCTCTGTTGAAGAAGGGGGGGGATGGTTCTCATCATCTTTCTGGATTTATCTCCATGAATAGATAGACAAGGCAAGTATATATCATAAGTTGCTTTTTTCATTTATATTTATACAAAACATCCCTAAGCTTGTTATTTTAACTCCCGCTTTTTCATATCGAGATATAATTATTTTGGCTCTTAACCGGGATTTGAATAAATATTACTAAAATAAAAATTAGAACACAAATAAAGAAGTGGCTTTTTCTCTCCTCTTATAGTAACTGTAGAAAGTTAAAGCTTTCAAAGATGAATTAAACAAGCCCCTTGGCTATTTAATTGGAAATTGCTGATAAGTATCGATGTTGCTCAATGTTTACGTGGCATTATTTTCCAGTAGCACTAATAGAATAAAAGTTGTTTGTGAAGGGAATTATTAGAATAGGAAACCTGAATGGGTGGAACTAAACACCTTTGGTGAGTCCGAGAATATTGTCCTAATGAATGACTTCGGACTGAGCTATGAGTAGATGTCCGGTTTTTCTGACTTAAACCTAGTGACCCCGTCCTGCACCGGGCATTAGAGGTTGAGGGGTATGTGCTGGGAGAACAGCTTGTGTGTCTGAGAGTAAGGGAGTGTTTTTCTTATCAGCTTGAATTTTAACAGCAGTTGCTAGGAAAGCAAGTGATTTTGCAAATGGATAAAGCAGGTTTACTGTTGTCTGCAGGATGTACCAGAAAACGGAATGAAAACCACTTTTCCTACTGTTGGGGGTTGGAGGGAGTTGTATGTGAAAAATTGCCAAAATAAAGAAAGAAACTGTGCTTCCAGCCCCTTTATTAATGTATACTGGTTTTACTTTACAAAGGGTACTTTGTTTCCATTGAGCTTTTGCCTAACATTTTCCTAGACCGGTCTCCCAAAGTAGTAAGGCTAATAAGCAACTCCGGACAAAGTGCAAATGCAGACCCTTGTGGAAACTTCCAGTCCTCGTGGGAAGTCTCTCGAAGGAAATCCTATCAGTACAGCAAACGCCTGAAATGCGCTCAAATGAATTCATTCTTCTGTTTCTTATGTCACAGTTAAGTACCATTCTTTTAATACATTAGATAGTTACGATGTGGCTGAGGAAAACTGCACCCAGAATAGCTAATTTGCTCTGCTTGAGAGAACGAATACCTGTGTAAGTGAGGTGCTCTGTTCACACTATTTTGACCAGTAAACTTCAAGAAATTGCTTTTTACCAGTGTATGAAAAGGAAGATACTGACCAGAGTATTAGTGTTTTTCTGATGGTGTGCATATATGGTATCCCAGAGAAATGGGAACTACTTTAAAGCCAAAAGTCCCCCAGTGCAACTGGTGCCGGGCTGAACCCTAATAATGATGAAATGAGAAAGCAGCATTGGCAGCACTGCGCTGGGGCGGACTTGCCTCCCTCACCCTCGGGAAGGGCCCAGGGACTTGGGGCAGTTGGGCAGCTGGAACTGCTAGAACCACACTAAACCCTTGTAGAACTGTGGAGGAAATGGGCAACTTGACATAAGAGAGACGAGGAGGACACTTTCTCCGCTCCTGATTAATGGAATTGCTTGGCGATGAGATCTTTGTCTGTTCTTTTTGTCACTCTAAAAGTCTGTTTAATGTCTCTTGAAGTCCCTGCTGAACTGGAGCATGTTTTTTATGTTTCCAAACCAAGGCAGTGGAATGATTAGGCTTGTTAGTACTGATCTGAGGATATCCATGTATGTAAGTTGAAAAATCCTGGAGAATGTGCTAGTCTGAATCTGTCCTCGTTTTTAATTTCTACCCTTGTTTTTCTGCTAGTAATGAAATTTAATGGTATGGACTCATTTTAACATGGCTGCTAGTGTTCTTGATTTCATGTATGCCTCTGATATTTGATGTATTTCACATCCATCTCTTCTGAAGTGGGCACAAAAACTTTCATTTTTATTAGTTTTAGGCCTGCAGCTGGTCTTCAAAGATATCAGAAACAGTTTCTGCTCTCCTCTTCCAATTTTGGAAAACGAGAATCTTCGAGAGGCAAATCTGCATTCCCGTGAGCTGAGTGTATGATCACGTTAGCCTTCATCAGATTTGGCCAATTTCAAAATAAGATGATGACTTATTTTATTGTTGTTCTTTTTAATTATTTTCTCACTTTCACTTGTGCTGTGAACTCCTGGATCTTACAAGTAGATTTGATGTTACTTCCAGAACAGTATTTAGCAGTAATTAGACATGACATAAAAATTGAAAAGATTAGGATGAGATCAAATTCCAAGATTTTTTTTTTTTTTTGGTAAACCACAGAGTGAGATCTGAAAAGACTTTACAGACCACAGAGCTACTTCTGCTGAACTGTGAAGTAGCACATATTCTTAATTGATGGAAGAGCTTAAAGATTTTTTCATCAGTTCTTCAATAAATGCCCATATATGAATGCTTGTGGTCTTTCCAGGAATACAACTCAAAATGCCTCTTCATCCAAGAATGCTTAAATAGTTTGGGTGAACATTCTGTACATAAGGATTTTTTCCCGTTTTATAGATTCCAATAATAATAAAAATATCAGTTCTTTATGTATCAGCATGTGTATTCTACTATAGTATAGTCCATAAAGAGTTAGTCTAATTACTTTTAATAAAGAGCTAACTCCAGTTCTCTCTAAAATAGTGTTTTGGTTGAAATGGGATTTGAAACCAGAGTCTGTTAGTACCATATGAAGGAAAGTATATCTGTTAGCAAGTCTGTATTTACTAGCTTTAAAAGAGTAGTCCTGTTTTAAAGTGAAATATGTTTTGTCATCCCTTGTGGTCCAGCCTTTCTTTTAATAGTGACACCTCAACTTAAAGGTTATTTTGAAAGCTTTTCTCATGGCAGAGGAACTACTACAATTGCAGTTAAATCAACCATTTCAATAACATTTAGTTCTATGTAAATAGGTAATACCATGAAATACCAATTCTCCTCCTCTTTCTACTCTTCGCCCTCTCATGCCGTCAGGCTTGCTGAAGACCTACACCTAAGTGAGGTGAACTTAAGACGTCTCTTGATTCAAAAATTAACTCTGAACCTTGCCTGAATTTTTTATTTTTTGAGCATCTTCAGGAAAACTGCATGTAACGCCCATGTTTTAAAGTAATCTTCTACGAGAATAATGTTGTCAGAAACTAACTTCAGCATTCTGTCACTATGCAAACAAATTGTGTTCATTTAAATTGCAACCACCGAGAGTCAAATCGATTACTTCCCTCAAATCCGGTCAGTGAGGAAGGAGTCCTCAAACAGTAAAATCTCTAGTCGTAAAGACAGGTTAACCAAGGACATTATTTAACTTGTCTGCTTTTGCAGAAGACAAAGACTATTCACTGTACTTAGTTCCTGAAGTATTTTTAAAATGTTAATATGCTGTATTTAAAAAAAAAAACAAAAACCAAAAAAACCCCAAACAACAAGAACCCCTCCCCCCAAAAATACCCCCCGTATTCTCAGTTGATATTCACTCAAAAATCTTTGCTTTCTTATTCAGCTTCAGAATGGAGGCAGTCAACATTTGGCATACAACACTTCATATTTCTTTACAGCAGTGAGGCTTTGATGTGCAGATAATACTTTACCTGTGGCATATTAAAATCTTAACTTCAAGCCTTCAGTTTCAAACAGCTGCTATAGCACTTTGCACTTTTTTTTTTAATTGTTCAAGATTTTCATAAAATAGACTTCAGCTAAGGTATTTGGAAATAAGACTGATTTGGCTAGAAATTTCAGTAAGCGCTGAAATAACAAATTTCAGATTAGTCTTAAACATTCTGTGTATGTAGAATTCTTTTCATGCAATGCTGTGGTGAACTAAGCATACAAAATTACAGACCGTCAAAGTTTGTAGACACTGATATTCCTGAAATTCTGCAGAAGGGAACTGATTAGATAAAAATATTTACTTTCTTCTTCAGTCATCTTGTGCTTGAGATATGCACGTTTAGCTGTTGTAGACCATTTATCGCCAAATGATTCAAATGCCCTGTTAATTGTGGTGCTGGATTAGATTATGCATTTATTAATTGTTTTGTTCATTCTGATTTACATGAGCGTAAGCTTGAGGGCTTGATGTTCCTATTTTCTTTGTTTTGCAATTGAATTGCTGGCTTCACCTACTAGTTGGTGAATGCCATGTGTTGGGAACACATTGGAGTTCTTAGGCATAAAGTTATAAATGAAATGTGCATCAAGATGTGGTTATTTATAAATGCTGTTCTCTTCTGTATAGTAACCTGCTGCTATACGCTGCCTTAATATGGCACAGTTTCAGTTCATTAAAATTGCTACAGTTTTCTTCTCTTTTAAAGTATGTAATTCTCTTTTACCATTACAGCATGGGGATTAACTCTCAAGTCATTGTGTAGTGATTCCAAGTGTAACTAGGGCAAAATCCTTTTTATTTTACTTGTTTTAGTAAATTGGGTCCTGGGATTTCATTTCTTTCTTACCTTGAGACTCATGCAATGTGATGTGAACTTTGAATTCCACCGGTCCAAACTACAGTTAACAAATGCATTTCTGTGCCTGTGAAATTATTAGTTCCACCTCCTACCTCAAGGAGTTCAAGTGAGGATATGGACTCAGCATTAACAGGCATCCAAGACACCGTCCAAAAAGCGTGTGAAGAGACTGGAAAGAGGCTCTCATCAAATACCCTGAGCTAGCATACAGTTGACTACAATAAGTTATCAGTAAAGCAGCTCTTATTTATTGGAGGACAAATGAGCTTCCAATATCCATATTGGCAAGGGAGCACTACTAAGGTGTGTCACTGTTTGTTCTGCTATTGAATCTTAAAGCTGTGTTGTCTAAACTGAAGCCAGGCCCCTCAGGGCAGTCATCAAGCTGCCCTGAGAGGACTAAGGGCCTGATTTAATTTTATACTGTTTACTTGCTCTCCAGAATTGCAGGAGAATTATGCAAAATGCAGTTTAACCATTGATTTTCCTCAGCCCTTCCATATGCCTGTATGTGTTTTCCAAAGAATTTGAAGAATGCTGAAGAATGTTATGGATAGTTTGGCAAGAGTTAAAGTTTAAAAAAAAGGTAAAGTGACAGATCTGGCTGAATATTGATCTCTTACTTAAACATGATCCTCAGTAACACTGAGAATGACTGTTGTGGAAAGCAGCATACCTGGCACGCTGGGTTTTATACTGAACAGTAGCTTTTGATGTGATGCTGTGATTGAGGAAATCATGTTAAAGGAATACATCTTTGTCCAGCATTGCCAAGACACTTGGGAACACCACAGAGAGTTCCCTTGGGTAGTTTTAAAAATGTCGACAAACGGGAAACTTACCTGAAAATTGGGGTATTGGAGTGACTTAAGTTTGAAATCTCACTTTCATCTTACAACTGTGGAGATTTTTCAGATGATCCCATGTAAGGCTTCTTGATCTTGGGTTAAACATGACTCTCTAAGAAGATTTTAATATTAAAGATAGTGACAAAAAATGGGTCTTTTGAAAGCGGTTTTACTTAAAATAGGCTACCATATTGCACGTGCCATGGGACATAGGTCTCTTATGCCTGCTCTAGTATGCCTTTATGTCTGTCTTGGGGAACACAGAAAGGTCAGAGTAAAGTAAGGACAAATTGTGTACAAATGTGAGAAGATTGTTCATTTGACATCCATGAAGTCCCTGGTGTGAGTAAAGGCTGAAAGATCGGGTAGGCTCATACCACTTGCAATTAACTGAAAATGGCATGTATTTTATTTATCTAAAGTTAGAGAAAATGGCGAGGCTTCTCTCACTGAAGCTAGAAATTTTATCCTATCCTCAGAAAATTTTCTTTAGTTATTCTAAATATTGATTGATTGTCACTGTGTTCTGTCTAGGAAAGATACCCTTGGTGCTCATGTATACATGAGTTCAATAACCAGCAGGATCAGAGATGCATGTTAACAGAAGTTTTATTCCTCCACATGGCCATTTTGTACTGTACAAAACTTTTTCATTTTCTCCTTGCTGAAAGGCAGACTGTCTTTCGTAGCCGGATGTCGTGGTTTAACCCCAGCCAGCAGCTCAGCCCCACGCAGCCACTCGCTTGCTCCCCCCCACAATGGGATGGGGGAGAGAATCAGAAGGGTAAAAGTGAGAAAACTCGTGGGTTGAGATGAAGACAGTTTAACAGGTAAAGGAAAAGCTGTGCACGCAAGCAAAGCAAACCGAGGAATTCATTCACTGCTTCCCATGAGCAGGCAGGTGCTCAGCCATCCCCGGGAAAGCAGGGCTCCATCACGCGTAGCAGGTACTTGAGAAGATAAACGCCATCTCTCTGAACGTCCCCCGCTTCCTCCTTCTTCCCCCAGGTGTACGTGCTGAGGATGACACCATACGGTGTGGAACATCCCTGTGGTCAGTGGGGGTCAGCTGTCCTGGCTGTGTCCCCTCCCAACTCCTTGTGCACCCCCAGCCTCCTCGCTGGTGGGGTGGGGTGAGCAGCAGAAAAGGCCTTGGCTCCGTGTAAGCCCTGCTCATCAGTAAGGAAAACAGCCCTGTGTCATCAAAGCTGTTTCCAGCACAAATGCAAAACATAGCCCCGTACTAGCTGCTATGAAGAAAATTAACTCTATCCCAGTCAAAACCAGCACACTGGACTTGTGCTTCCTTTCTGAATTGCTTCTGGACATGCAAATCCTCTTCTGGGAGGGTACTTTTCTAGAGTGTTGCATGATTTAATCTTCCATGAAAAGGTACTAGAAATGGGTGTTTCAAATTTGGTTTTGTGCTGAGTTCTGCCTGCTTGAAGTTCTTCCAGTTCAGTAACAGTTGTGTTGCATTCATCTCTGCAGACCAGTATTGATATTGCAGGACCACCTTATGCCAAGTCATCTTCTAGGAATCAAATTTTAATGAGATTAAGGCATTATAGTCTTCCAAAAACTTGGTTTTAGCAGGCTAACACCAGCTAAAATCTTTTTTGCTTTAATGGATATTAAAGATGTAATGGGTTTTTTTGTCTCTGAATTTGGAAGTATAGTGTAGTCCAGTTCATAAAATACATAAACAAATGCCAAATAATTTCTTTACAGTGCTTCCTTTGTTTCTCTTGCCTTTTTGACGTAAGGATATGCTGAATGTACATTTTCTGTGTACATAATGCAAGCCTGTGGCAGCTTTAAGCTGGCTTTAGGAGTTTCCAGTAGCAATGTTATTTCTGTACCAAGAGTTTGGTACAAACTTCGCAGTTTGCTTAGGTCCCTCTGCATTTTTGATAGTGAACTGAATGCCATGTTGTGGTCATTGTTACAGATACTCTTGTTCTATTGTTAAAACTAGCCCTGCACGTGCTGCAGTCACACCTTTAATTGTAGTGTACACCCTTAAATTGTTGGTTTTCTTTTATGTCTTCTCTTACACAACTTTCATCACTGTAATTTTCTGACTAAAAATGTTAGAGTTATATTTTCAAATAGCGAAGCAGTAATGCTTTTCAAAATTTTCTTGAACAATGCTTTCTTTTCAGAACTTGAAATATGACTGATGGTCTTCATAAATGTTTGAATTACTGTCAGTGTAATAATCTGCTGTCTGAATAACTAAAAAAATAAAATCTGCACAAATAGCAAAGCAATGGAAAAAGCAAAACAAAGCGTTTCAAGACTGGTCTTTCTAAAGATTAGGGTAGTGGTTTTATATATTTTTTTTTTTTTCCCCTCTTGAAACATCATCAGGACAGGAATGTATTTTTCATTCTGAATAATACCTAAAATGAGATGTAGCTCTTTAACACGTACTGTATCCATAGAGTCTATTTATTCAGACTGAATTCCACATGGGCCATGAATAATCTTTTTCCCAAATGTTTGCTAGTATCTGCTCTTAACAAGTGCTGCACAACATAAACTGAAGGAACCATAAAAAAAAAGGGCCATAATAAAATTAAGCCTTGCTTTTAAGCCTTGCTTTTCAACAAAGTCTGACTTATGATCAAGAAGTAAAATTTTCAAATGGGTCAGGTTTTAAAGAATTTTTCTGTAAAGGACATTAATTACATGCTTTTAAAAACATATGGGGAGCCATAGCTAGTGTTAGAAAATGAGATACAAGGAGGTTTTAAGAGATAGCGTTGCAACTAATGCTTTTAACTGGGATGAAAAGAGATCCAGGTTCATTTCATGGTTTTGTTGAAGTTATCTTCTTGAGCTTTTAACCACTCCGTGCCGTGCACAGTCTGGAAAATCAGGGTAATACTGCTCTGTTGCCCAGACCCTTCCTACCTCGCTCGGTATGTACAATCTTTCAAGACAGACTGACTGATACCGTGTGGGCATGTGTGTGGTCTCTAATACTAACAGAGCTAATTTTGGATGCAGCTTGTAAGTGCTGTCGTAATAAAATTGAAAACAAATTGGAAGTGCTGGGTTTGAGCATTTATATGTGACATTTTTCACATTCACTTGAGTTTCTGTTGTTGCCATAGATACTGTTTTTATTTACAATTTCTGTTAATGTTTGTTTACCTTTAAGAATTAAGTTTTTTCAAAGCTTTGCTAAATCAGCTTCCTGTAGGAAAATTAAAAAGATACCTATTTTGAGTAGCAGAAGAATTGAAAAGAGTATGTATTTGAAAATACTTACTAACCTTTTTCCGCTGAAACCTCCCAATCACATAAGACTTTAAAAATACATTTTTTCTTTATAACTTTGTTATCTCTTAGGAGGTATAAACTTCTCCAGCTGGGCAACACTTTTCCTGGTTTACCGTTTGTCCTTGCTTCCTGATCTCACTCAGCATTAAATCTTACAGCATGTCTTTTCTATTGACAACATTTTTCATGTATAGTAAGTCGTACTTTTCCAACGAGACTTGCAATTCCTCCTGTCCCATACTGTTTTAGTCATGTTTTTGTTAAAACCTGAATAAGTAGCTTTCAAAAGCCCATCCCTTTCTGAGTTTCTTTATCACTGAGGACTTATTTTACCTGTTCATTATTAAACAAGACTGAACTTCCTGCTGTTGTGGTCTTTCGCAAGATGGAAAATGGATCAATTGCTGTCTGCTGTTAGGCTTTGTTTTAGCTTTGACAGTTTTCAGTATGTATTCACATCATTTTGTAGAGAGGGACTTGTGAGCGCAGACTGTGTAAAACACTTCCTCCTTCCACAGGGGAAGACAAAATACAGAAAACACCAAAAATATTATGTAGCAGATTGATGCTCTGGAATATAGCAGAAAACTAAAATGTTGAGAAGTCTTGTTGTAGGAAGGTTAGGAAGCAGAAGAGGTTTTGTTGTAGGAAGACGAGGAAGTCACGGTGACCTCATGTTGTTGATGGGTGAAGGTCAGGTATTTAGGCTGATTGTATCTGTTGTCTGCCCTTGATACTATTGATCATGGAGCTGTTTACTGTCTGCCAATCCTTGAAAAAGCAGGGGGAGTGATTCTCTCAGAATGGTGGCTTTTTCCTCTTTTTCCTTTTCCTCTCCTAGCTCTCTCTCCTCTGCTTTCTGCTCTTTCTCCCTCCATCCCACTGCCCTTAGGAACTAAAAAAATAGTTCAAGTAGTTACACATTTTGTTATGGCTTTTTTTTATCATCACGGTTCCGGATACTGCTTTGGCATTTAGAGACCATACTGTAAATGTAAATGAATTGTAAAACACTTGAGGTGAAGAAAAATAGTTATAAACAGCTGTTCTTTTGCTGTGCATACAACAGGTATTTTTAGTTCTATGGTGAATTTCGAATTGTTATTTTACTGTATCTAATACAGTAATGGAATATAGGTAAGAGTCAAATGCCCATCCATTATCTGAACCATATATGACTAATGAAAAATAGAGAATAAGAATTGTTCTTCTCTTGAGGAATATTTCTTCAGAAAATAACATTAAAAATTAAAAGTTTGTGCATCAGTGATAGCCTGATGTGCTTTCTTCCTGCTTGCAGAGTACAGATGTGGAATCAGATTAGCTTCTCAGTGTTTTATTCTGTCTGTATTTGGCAAGGACTCTTTTATATCCAGTCTGTAAGCTTTTAAATGTATATATTCTTACAGTTACCAATACTTTTGCATTTCTGTATAGCAGTGTACCTACAAAT
>VZSC01003101.1:100051-121173 GCA_013398225.1 Steatornis caripensis | reverse complement strand
GTACCAACAAATAATTCTGTTCTTACTGGAATTAACTCTAATATTGTACCTGTAAAACTTCCACAGCACTTTCTGCTGGAAATGTTATATCCTTGCCTCTTCATTTGCACCTCCGGCACAACTCATGATTCTGGATTAATTCATTAAATATCTAAATTGGTTTTGGTTGGGGAAAGAGGCCAAAATTTTCTTAAGTGATGCCTTTTCTGTCTGAGATGACTCAGGTCACTCAAGATAGCAGTTTAATGGAAGAGAACAGAGACAGGGAGCAGTCCTTGACGACAGTCTGTATGTTATGTGGTGGCTATTTACTGTTTAATATTGTTATTAGGAAAAAACCTGAGGTGAAGAAAAGATACTATCGAAAGGACCAGCTTTACACTTCTTTTATCCATAAAAGAAAAGAATAGTATTCCTATAATAAGTTTAACTGCTAATTGTTATATTGCAGAGCTCTTTGTTAATTTTTGAATGACTGAAATGTATATTTATTTTATGAATATGCAACATACTAATAATCCTATTTATTTCAAGGTAGTTATTGGCTCATGACTGAAAAAAGCAGATTATATTATTATCAGTCCATTATAAAATAATTATTCTAACAGCATTATGTATTTAATACAGATGGAATTCCTGTCATATTTAAGTCAGCAGGAGTTTTCGTATTGATTCCAGTGCAGCCAAGGCTTTGCCTGTGGACATTGGAATAAATGCTTATTGAAACACTCTAGAGTAATTAGATCTTAGAGCATGTGATAACAACAAAAAGTTACCTCATCTAACATTTAGCAAAAGGAATCCTTTATCTTGGCTAAAATGTAGTATTTATCTAGTTTTAAAAGATATTGAGAAGTTCAGGACCAAGACTGCCTTCCAAAAGAGTTTGGTCTGAAAACAGATCTCAATAGAGGTTACTTTCATTGCAAGAAGATTTACTGTGCACAAAACACTTGTTTAATTGCCATCCTCTTCTTTGAGTAGAAGCCAGAGTACTAGGCAGAGGGCTAGTGGAATTCTTGAAGATTATAAACTTGTAAAGTAAAAGTATAAACTCATTTTTGTTTCTCGATGCAATTTGGAATCAAAGAGGATTTGTTAGTGTATGATTAGTAGTGATTATCTTCTGTAAGATGTGAAGTCATGCAGCTGTTCGGAAACATTTTTAAATCTGTTACTACAGTTCCATACTGTGTGCTCCAATGATGTCTCTCCCCCACCCCACACCCCGCTTTTCTTTTTCTTCCTTTTGTCCTTCCCTGTTGGGCCAACTGCCAAAACTGAGGGTTCCTGAAGATCGGTTAGAAAGCTTTTGCTTCTCTGCTCTCTTCATCTGTGTGCAGTCCTTCACACAATGTTCTTTACACAGCTTCAGTCAGACCTTTACACAGACCTTTAGCCAGCAGTTGTGTAGTGTATGGTGTTCAATGCCTAAGGTAACAGTACAAGTTTGAACTCAAAATAGTAACTGAAGAAAAAAGGAATACATTAAATTGTAGGATTTAAAAAAGCGAATACGGTCCTCTATACATTCACTTTGAGTTGCTTGAACTGGAATTTTTTTAAATGCCTTTTCAAGTGTATGAGGTAAGTATGTGTCAGAGGGAGGGGTAATCTAAACAAGAGGTCATGTTTCTCACACATGTTTCTAATTTGTTACTTACATCCATATAATGTTTATCTGTTTGTATTTGTTATGTTTGCTAATTTAGGTAACAAGTGCCTATGTAAATTAGCAGATTTTTAATTAGAAGTTGAATTTATCATGTTGTGATATATCATGTATGTGTATCATTTGTGCATGTGTGTGTATTACCGGTATGTGCACTTCTCTCACTATTTGTTTCTTACTAATACCTGAAGGATCATGCCAAGATTTCAAATGGGTAGCTGTTTCAAAGCATAGAAGCTGCTCTAAGGGAAAACCCATAGAAAGCTAGATGTGTCTCAGAGAATTAAATTAACCCAGAAAAGCTACAACCATATCACTTAGGAAAGCTGTCTTAGGAAATACAGAAAGTCTATATGAAGTTTTCTTTGCTCACTACTTGAAAAGTTCATGATGGAAACAAACCCGGTGTGCTTCAAAAGCATTTCTTGTGGTACTTGAGCCGCAATGGTTGGGAAGAACAGACTGCTTGTTAGGTTGAAAATTGGCTGGACTGCCAGGCTTGAAGGCTCAGCATCTAGTTGGTGGCAGTAAGTGAAGGGTGAGGAGGCTGGGCTTGTTTAGTCTGGAGAAGAGAAGGCTATGGGGCAGCCTAATAGTGAGTCCCAATTGCCTGAAGAGCAGTTGCAAGGGTGACTAAGTTAAATTCTCCCTAGCAGCAGCACAGAGTGTAAAAACAAAACAAACGTTGAAAAAAACATGGCTAGAAATTGCAACTCAAGAGCTTCAGATTGGACATTAGGACAAATACCTTACCTAGGGAGATAATACAGCACTGGAACAGGTTATTCCAAGGCCCTGTGGAGCTTCCATCTTGTGAGGGTGTTTGAGTGTTGGCTAGAAAATGCCAACCCTCAAACGGGTGACCTGCTGCAGTGTGAGGAGGAACTGTAACCCAAGGAGGAGCTGGGACTGGAGGTCTCCAGAGATGCATTCAAAGCGGCATTTGTATGATTTTGAGTGTCTTTGCCCTGATACCCATTTTACTACGAAAAATGTCGAACAGAGATATTTGTCTTCAGTTTTCTGCCAATAACACCATTTTCCAGCTTCTACTTTGCACCCAGCAAAAGAGTTAAATTTCATTTTGACTGTTACGTACAGATAATAGCTGAGAAGTGCCTGGAGGCAACTGAACCAGAGACAGAGGACAGAAAGAGGTTCCCCTGTGTGCCTTGAATTACTGCTTCTGAAAGTAGCCTTACTGCTTTTTGAAAGTCTGGTAAAAGAGGAAGAAATGGCATGTTATTTTACGTTTCAAAGAATTTCTTCTACAAAGTCTCTGTTTCTGTACATATGTGGAGTGTTGTAAAAATTATATGGGAATGTTGTCAGGAAATCTTTTTGATTACTTTAATTAAAAAAACCTGCTTCCATCTGAAGTTCTGTGGCAAAGAACAAGTACTTACTGTCATCTTTTGTTTGAGTTTTAAAGCAGAGGACTCACACATCCTGCAACATTCCTGTATATCTCAAAAAATTCTAATATTAGTCTGTAAATATTTAGAGTTGAAGCTTTTTTTTTATGTTTCAATTTAGCTTTTTTTTTTTAAAAGCAGTGATAGCCACATGTGAGCTAATGCTGCTTCTGAAGGCCTGAAAGTTGATTTCTGTAATTAAGGGCTATTAAAAGAAATAAACCAAATAATGTATTAACATTGCGTGATTAGCAGTACTTTCATCTTGTCCTGTTGAGAAATTAGTGTAGTTGTGAAATTAGTTTCACAAAAAGTTTTAAAAGTTGTACCAGTACTGTGCGACCTCTTAAGTGAATCAGCCTTTTAAGTGACTCTGTGCTGAGGCCGTTACTCAACCCACAGTGCTTCTCTCTTCTTCTGCAGCTCCATGTCTGTCTCCTGAACCGTATGTCATTTGTCCGAATTTTACCCGTGACCCTTGCTAAAATGTAGTCATTACGATGTACTATGAAAGAGGTAATAGCTGTATTTAAACAGTGTCAGTGCTGATCTTTGTGAAATGTGTTGTGCCCATGGGGGAAGAGACCTCCTTTGAAGTAGGCAGGAATGAGCTTGTCTAGTCGGTGGGTTTAATTTCAGTTTACAGTGGCATCTGCTGATCTGTTTGGCGATACCGTGGTTTTTCATCTGGATTACCACGCTGGCGGAAGGGTTAGGCACTGCTGTGCTTTCAGAATGCCTGGAATCTTGTAATTTTCAGGGGCTGACTTTCTGCATTGATAGATATATAAATCTGGTGATAGCATCTCGTACCACATCAAAGATGACAGCGGCGACTCATTCTTCAACTTCAGGCTCTGTTAAGTGTGTGCTGCCCTTCCCTAATAAGCGTAACTGTGTCATATCCCAGGGTCAGCTTAGGGATTTTTCCCATCTAATGTGCCCTGCTTCCAGGACTTTCTCCTGCAGGTGATCGCAGTTGCTCGTCTTCTGATTATGCTTTTTACTGAAGATGCAAATACTTTTTTTTGGTGCTCGTCCGTCCCCGTTTCCCTTGCATGGCATTGTTGCCCGCTGGCTGAGATGGTGCCTTGCCCGCCTCAGCCCTTGCCTAAACTGATTATTCGGGGTTGTTCCATGCTGCCTGTACAGTAATAATCGTTTTTTCTTCTTTTTTTTGAGGGGGAAGGTGGGGAGGATGGTTGTTGATAGAAAGGCAGACAGATCACAGCAACAGTGTATATAGCTTTGGAGTTGTACAGCTGACTGCTATAAATCTGACTGGACTTATTACTCCCTTTTACGTGTAACTTGGACTGTTTTATCCCTAAAATAAAGCCAGGAATTGCAAAATTATTCCACAAAGAATGGAGACTATAGTCTCTCCTTAGCCACGTTCAGGTAGCTCTGCTCTTCACACAAGTTCCTCAAAAGAAATGTTCAGAACACGCATGGACTCAGTAGGAAAAGGCTAGCTTTTTGTCGTACAATGGTACAATTTATGTAGAATGGATAAAAAGGAATATTGTGGCTTATCTGAAGGCAAATAACAAGCTTCGTTCTCCAGTGACAGCAATTACTTGCCTTTTGTAATCATACAAAATAATTCTTTTGTAAGAGAAGAAATTCCACTGTGCGAGAGCAAATATTTGAAATGGAGCGAGTGTTGTGTGTGGGAATTTGATATGTTCATGGAACACTGTTGTGTGCTAAAGTAAATAGGTATTTCTCCTTTGCAAGTGGAGGAGCTGAAGATACCGAGGAGCTGAGATGACACAACTTCTGTTCAATAAATTGCCATATGCCTTCGTCCCTTTTTATTGACTTCTCATTTGATATGCCTGGACTATTTACAGTCCGTCCTTGCTGCTGTTATTGTCCTGATGATCCTAAAGAAAACACCTTCTTAATGTGTTGTGAAATGTGGCATAGTTTCTAATCCTGTATGTGCTTTTAAAGACAAAACAAACCACTGACTGTAGTGTCCTCAAACACCACACGTTGACATGTTTGTCTGAAATGGTGGTCCTTTGCATGCTTTGGAAATAGCACTCCGGTGTACTAATCTCTGGGAAAGTCACATTTATTATTGTTGGCTGCCGTGTTTAACGTGCAGCTCTCAGCTGACATACTATACATTACAGAAAAATGCTTGTGACTCAGCTAACAAAAGCCCAATGAAGTGTCTAAATTAGGAATCTGTTTCTTGTGCCCTTTTTTTTTGTGCTTTTTTACTTATTACTGCATGCTGTCCTGTCTTATTTGTACGCAAGGCAGTCAGTCCTGTACAAGGCAAGACCACACTCCATCAGTTTTATATAAGCAGCAATTCCCTTTCAAATAAAATTTACCATTTTTGTACCATAAGTAGAAGGCATCAGTCCATCAGAATAGAAGGCAAAAGTCTGTGAGACTTTAAAGTACATTTAAGTATAGATTAGTTCTTTTAAAATAGCAATGCTGTTTCTGTGGCCTTCTTTTCTTGCAGTATATTCATTTAGCTGTCAGCTTTTACATGTAGCTATAGTAAGATAAAATTGCAGCTCATCTTTTCATTGTAGACTGAATCATATGTCTCACGTAGCTACAAATGAATGTTCATCATAATGCTGGTTATAAAACGATCAGAAAAATAAGATAACGTATGTAACTGCAAGAGACATGGAATAGCTGAGAATGAAATAAGAAGTATCCAGTACAAAAAGTAAAAGCTTAGTTTTTTACTAATTAATAGGTAACCCTGAGAATTCCTATGATTTACTGAATAAAATGTGAAACCTGACTATATACAGATTTTTAGAAAAAGCCAAAGACAGTAAAAGTCATGTGCTATAGCATAAGGAGGGTTTTTGCATTTGATGGAATTAAATTCTGTAGTTTAGAGATCTCATTGTGTATGTCACAATGCTAAAATGTATCCAGATAAAGTCAGTGTCTGGTTTTTGCAGCTGAATACCCCATATGAGCTGATTCCAGCTGCTGAATGTGAATTCTTTTGAAAACTGGGCACTTGAGAATGAGGTTTCTCGAGTTACTGTGACGAGAGTTGTTTGGGCTCTGAAAGGCACGGCTGCTGCTCACTGAAGGAGTCCTTTCCTTTTAGTAACTCCTTGCAGTTATGAATCCATAACCTGAAGAGGTCTTTTTAGTAGTTTCAGTGTTATTGTGTGCTTTACAATCAAATGCTGTGGGCTTGTTTCTTTTGAATTCATTTGCTGCCGCATTGTAAAACTTTCTTTTAATTCTACGTGTGTTTAGGCTAACAATGCTGTGAAGAATTTTGAGGAATGCCCTCAGTTGTGTCTTGTCAGTAGTTGTCTGTATACTTCTTACCCTTGGTGACTTTCCCAAGTTTCCCAAGCATGTCCCAGTTTCATTCCTGTGTTGGGATAACTTTGTTCTGATACAGCCCTCAGGTAGGAGGCAGCCATCAAAATCCTTATCACTGGACTCAAAAACATAGGACGGTCTCCTTTAACAAGAAACAAACTTAAACCATCCCTTCTGCAGTAGGTGTGAGCAGACCCTGTACCCTTGTGTGATCTCCGCGTACTCTCCAGTAATAAAGAACTGAAACCATCAGCAGGCTGCATGATGTAGTCCCTTGGGCTGGGGGGCTTCTGTGAGACATCCAGCCTTGCATTCAAGGGTTTGCAGTCACGTTTCTTATCTCCACTTGAACTTCTGTTCTGCTTTCTGAACAGCAGTTGAGGCTTGGGTTTTAATAACTTTTTGCCGGCAAAGTAATACTTACCGCTTTGGGATTGTTGTTACTACATACATTTTCCAAGCAGAATTTCCTTGCAAGATGAAGAACAAGCAAACAAAACAAAAGTGTCTTTATCTGTGCATACTGTACGAACACTTAGGAAAAGGAGAAGAAATGGGTATTGATGCATGTCTTTTCTCTCTTCACTTTAGGCGTGCAGGATCCTCAGCATGAGAAGATAATTACTGTCACTACTAATGGAAGTATTCACAGCCCCAAATTTCCACACACATACCCACGCAATACTGTACTAGTCTGGAGATTAGTAGCAGTAGATGAAAATGTATGGATACAGCTTACTTTTGATGAAAGATTTGGGCTTGAGGACCCAGAAGATGACATTTGCAAGTAAGTTACTTTTCCTTTAATTTATAATAATCTGAAGCGGGATGGAACAAAAATGTTGCTCAAGTTTTGCAAAAATGTGACACATGCATGTAAATGTATTTATAAAATGCATCTTTTAAAGTATTAGTTTATGATTTTCTTCTGGAGTACTAGGAAGGATTTCATGCTTGAAAGCTTCGGGGCCCCCTGCATTTTCCTTCTGCATTCAGTATCTGGGCCACAGATCTATTATGCTAACAAAATGTGCAATATTTAATATCTCTCTCAAATCGAAGTTTTGACACCTGGGAGAATATTCTTAACAGAATGTTAGAGGACTGAATGTCTGATTTTTTAAAGAGAAAATTTGGGTAAGCAAATTACATGAAGGTCACAACACAAAGTACAACGTCCCTGTTAAAAAAACCAAACCCACCACCCTACTGCACAATATTTTAATGGTCTTTAATGGTCAAGTTCCCAGTTTTTCATGAAAAACAGCACTTACAGTATTGCATTAATTGACATTCTTCAATGGTATTGTTTTTTTCCCCAGACTTCAATAAGTGTTCTGCGTGCTCAATCACTGGCACAGGTTTCTATAGGACCTGTGGAATCTGTATTTCATTTGTATGATGTGCAGCCGAAGGCTTTGTNGGGGGAGGATCACCTCCCTCGACCTGCTGGCCACACTCTTCTTAATGCACCCCAGGATGCCATTGGCCTTCCTGGCCGCAAGGGCACACTGCTGGCTCATGGTGAGCCTGTTGTCCACCAGCACTCCCAGGTCCTTCTCAGCAGAGCTGCTCTCCAGCAGGTCAACCCCCAGGCTATAAAACCATGACATAACAGGCATCAGGACGGATGTAGTTCTGAACCAGCCACCTGATTGCTCATGGCTTTGGATATTTTGTGAGGCAGTAGGGGCTGATGTTATATGTGCTTCCTGTGGGTGGGTGAAAGGGGAGAGAGTTCCTAAGCTCTTGTATCCTGTATCTGTCTGCCATCATAGCAACACATCGTAAAAAAACCCAATGTGTGAATAGTGGTACGTTGTCTGAACTCTTCTTAGTAAATTAAGTAACATTTGTGCCATTTGAGTGGCACAGCCTCCTTAGATGTGTTCCTGGAGAGGTACTTTTACACAACATTTTTCTTTCAAACTAGTTTTTTGTTTTGTTTTGTTTGTCTGTTTGGCATTTTATTTTTTGTTATCTTGTATACACATTTGATTTGATTCATGCTTTCAGTTTTTCTAATTAACTGATATTCTGTTGGTTTTATATCTTTAATCAACTTTTGATAACAAATTTGAATTTCTTAGAAATTACTTTTGCACTTGCCCTTAATTTCGGAGCTGAGGTTCACAATAGATAGACAGCTATCTTTCCTTCATAATTCTGAAGGGAGTAATTGTCAAGGCCATGTCAAATATAATTAAATTCTAAGTACTATAAACATGTTTGCTCAGATGAGTGCACTCCCTTTACACAGTAATTCCTTTCTTTGAATGAAAACTTAGCTTGCTTTTTCTTTTCTTTGCATATGGCAGAGTGAAGTGACAAGTGAAAGAAAATCCAGGTAGGGTGACTCATTCATCCACTTGCAAAGAAAAAAGTAACTAGAATAGTATTTTAATGGGAGTGCATTTGTTTTAAGTAAACACTGTGCTGAATACAAAAGTACTGGTCAAATTAAGAAATGGTAATAAGTCACTCATAATCTTCACTTGATCGTAATCTTACTGTGCTCGTATTTGTGCAGGGATACCAGGAAGTTGTATGAATGCAATTCCTGGTATGTGTGCTTTTGAGGACACACTGGGCTTTTTGGGTTGTAAGATATGGCCCTCTTAAAAAGAGAGTTATGTTGTGGATTTTAACCAAAAGAAAAAACATAGCTATGGTTCCTGTGAAATTTAAATTCAGTAACAAACTCAGTAAAGAAAGAGAAAGCATACCTCATTTGATATGAAGGGAGTATAAATAATTGACAAGTTGAGGAAGTAACTACAACACAGAAATACATAAAACAATTCTACACAGGCCAAGTAAGTTACCAGTTATCGGAGTAATATCTCTTTATAAGTAAAGTCTTGCATTTCTTATCTCTTACAGTTCCTAATAAAATTATTTAATCTTTTTTTTCAGTACCTTCCATAGACAAGCTAAGGGTTCTTATTGACTGCATCTCATACTATTTATTATTCCACTGTGTTTCTGCCATCTTGAAACACATAAATCAGTGTTGTTGCTGTAGAGTACTCAACAGTTTCTCCAAAGGCAAGTTCATGACAAAGGACAGAATAAAGCAGGAAATGAAATTTCATGTTTTATAACTCTGTACCTTACACTGACCTGATCCTTTGGTTCTGACCTATGACTGAAACAAGGTAAAAGCTGCAGCCTGGTAATGTTAGACTTTCAATGCAACAGTGTATGCTTTGCACCACGATATCTTTCTCCCGCTTCTATAGTGTATGAGAGGACCTCATGAGTTACTTGCAGTGGTCATTGTTAGAATTTTCAGTTCCTCTACCTGCTTCTTAAGCTGCACATTCTGTACAGTGCCAGAGCTCTCTCCATCATTGCGGTAGGCTGTAACACCCTGTAGTGTCAGTTCAGTGGGACAATGAGAGAATATGCTGGAGTATATTAGTTTAAGATAATGAGCAGCTTTTAAATCTCAGAGTAATT
The DNA here is from genome assembly GCA_013398225.1 of Steatornis caripensis. Classification (NCBI taxonomy): domain Eukaryota; kingdom Metazoa; phylum Chordata; class Aves; order Caprimulgiformes; family Steatornithidae; genus Steatornis; species Steatornis caripensis. The sequence continues at coordinate 111,294 of VZSC01003101.1, read as the reverse complement.
CAAATATTGTTCACACATAGGAAAAAAAAACATTAACATATCCAGCTATATAAAACTTCTTTGCTTAACATAATTCTGTAACAGGAAAACAACAGTAGTGGTGGGTAAGAAATGTCCTAAATGTATCCTGAAGCTATGGCAAGTTTTTGCCTGTATCTGGCTGACCTGACCTCCACACTTGGATTTCTCCAAAGTCAGTTCTGACATTTCAAGCTATTCTGTGAAGTCTTTTCATCTAGAATGAGTATCGCTTTTTACAAATACACTGAAGGTACTAGTCTAGTCTCTGATTCAGGAAAGTATTTAAAGTGGAATCTGAGTGGTCCTGCATGGCTTTTTTTCCAATCCGTTTTTACTTGCAATTCAACTTAGAGTAATTACTAAGGTAGAACATTTGCATTACAAGGTATTCTATGCTTCTGACCAGCCATCCTGACCCAGCCTCACCTGGAACAGCATTAGCATGCGTAGTCCTAATCGTTGTGCTAGTTCTCACCAGTCTTAAGCGTGACTCCTGTGTTTTGTATATTTTGGAAACAAAATTACAAAATTTTTTAGACTAAACTTCTGATGTTTTACCTGTATTCCTCCAGGTGATTTTTGTCCTGGTTTTACAGTTGTGATGTGCTTGAAATTTCTGCAGTTCATCTCTCCATTGCTTAAAATACAGCTAATTATTTTTTTAAGAATAGCTTTACTTCATCTGCACTGCATCCTTTCTATGGGCAAAATTTTAAGAATCCCACCGTGTTCTTCCCAAAGCGAACACAAACTCCATTTTATGTGGAAACTAGATCCATGCCTATATCTCAGAAGATATTTAGGTTATTTGGTTGCTAATACGGATGTATAATTCTCTGCAGTATTGCAGGAATTTCAGCCTTGTACACTTTGATTTCTGTTGTGACTTGCAAAAGAAAAAGGTTACAAAGAAAAAAATCTCCCAGCAAACCAAGCAAATAAAAAATCTGGCTCTTTTGTGCAGTACTATTCGGATGATAGAACTGGCAGTGAATTTTCCTTATGTAAGGGAGTTTCTAGCTAACAGAGGCATAGTGGATCTACATTCTGTATTTCCACCCTTTCTGATTAAAAAAAGAAGCAGTTTTTCTTCTGCTAATATAATAGCTGGTATGACAGGTCATTATTTTCATTATGCTAGCCCCTCAATGCTGTTTTAATCATGAGGCCATTAGACTTCTGTGCCTGACAGCTCCTACCATCAGGGAGATGCCATAACTCTCGACCAGGAGGGACTGATTTTTGCTCAATTGTTGCTTGTTGTCCAGAATTGTTGCTTTCTGTCTCTGAGAACATGCGGTGGTAAAACCTTTGTGATAAACTCCTCTGTGTCAGGAACACAGATTTAGATTTCTTCCAGGAAGAAAGTGGATGCTACAGTTGCCTTTAACAGGCAGTCTGATGTTGCGAGTACATTGTACACTGGAGCGTTACAACACAAGGCCGCAATAGAAAAAAAAAAAATCTTTCTTACATTAGTAACGCATAAACTCGCTCTCTCCCTGTGCGCAGAATGCCTCTAGTTGTTCATCTCAGTGGTGGTTGCAGCTGTTCTTTCTGATCATCAGATGATTACAGTTTGGTTGACTTTTATAATATATAATAAAACTCTAGAAATGTATCACAAATCTAAAGTGCAATTACTGTAGATAAGATGATAGGGGTAAAATACATGGGTAAAAGAATGTGGAACCAACTGATAGTTGAATAATAGATGCCATCATCTTCATTTGAGGATAGCCGTACTGATTTCCAACTCTCTTCAGTACTCTAATAATTTAAAGTATGAACTGTAGTCTGTTTCTTGTGGGATGTTTTTGGGGGGCAGAGGGCAGGGCTTTTAGCAGCTGGATATGTGAATCAGATCATGTAGTTATATAAGTGAAGTATTTACCTATAATGTTTTGAAAGTATTCCCAAAGCTTGTCAAGTTAATGTCTGCAGTATGTAGAACTTTTGCCTGAAGAAAATTAGTAAAGCTGAAAGCAGCTGTCAGTCCCAACATGAGGTAAAATCTCTGTGAGTAGTACTGTGACTTTTTTTTCCTCTTTACATCAAATTAAATACTTAACTCTTAATACTGGGAACGTTGTTCCTCTGAGGGTTCTTAGAATGATGCTTTAAGATACATAGCCACATGCATTAAATTCACTACCTTCCTTTTCCCTAATATTTCTGTAAGATGCTTGCCTTCTCTTCAGATCTGTTGTGACTGAACTGTGCCCAAGCTATTCCCTTCCATTCAGGGAGCATCAAGGTTCTATGGTAGAAACTGTAACCCAACTGGCTTCAGCACTCATAGGTGTTCCTAATGAATCTATCACTAGGAAATTATTGATAAGGGTTAACAAATTAGATGATTTGGCTCATTCTGACGCGTCCGAAACAAGTGGATTAAGAAGACAGACACAGTCTTTAGTGAGTGGCTATGAAGAAGGAAAATACTTTCTTAGCTGTCTTTTTTTTTTTGACAAAAATTGTGTCAAATGCATACTATGCAGTGGTAAGTTATGACAGACATAAAAATGCTGAACATTTTGTTATGTAATCTTCTAAGGAGACCTTTCTGTGTAATATAAGACCCAAAGAATAACTTACACCACGTGCAGCGTCCTTTCTTGTAATTACTACAAATCTGTACATGTAGCATGTGGAATAAAGTATAGATGCATAAGTGCAACTCCTAAGTGCTTCAGTGAAAAAGAGGACATATTTCACTTCTGTTTGGCCCCTTGTCATGGAAGCACCTCAGGGCATCAACAGAGTGCATGCGTGAAAGAATAATTTTGGCATTTTTTCCTTCTGGAAAGATGAAATTCTGCCCCAGGGAAAAGAAATATATTGTTTGTTTTGCCTTGAGTGCATTGTAGAGACAGTATTGATGTATGTGCGAAGAACATACTAATATCAAGTATAGATTCAGAAAAACCCCCAACTCTTCACGTGAAGTAAATATTAATTCTGGGGCTTTTGAGAGCAGTGAGTTCCTTATCAAGGTCTAGTTCCCAAGAAAATTGTTTTCTGGACAGCTGATGAGCTGTCCTTACTGTCAGACAGGCTTAAATGCTTCTGGTGGACTGTGATTACAGAGGGTGAAGTTATCTCTTGGGTAAGTACAAAGTTCAAGTTGGCTTTGAATAACTGGATGAAGACCTTTAAATGAACTCTGTATTTAAAGAGGAACTGATGCAGACGATGTTCATGGCAACTGGTGTTGCTAAGTAGCTGGACTGCTGGGATTTGTACTTCTTCCCTCTCCCTGCGCCCCCTCCCCGCCATGCTCCTAGTTGTGAAGATGCAGGGGTTGCTGCTGCCATCTTTATTTGAAAATTCAGAAAACAGTAAGGAGTGTCCCAAAATTTCTAAGGCTTCAAACTGGAAAAAAAAACTCGTCAGCACCAAAGCCACAGGCTCTGAGAATAGAGGTTTTTTTATGGGATGCTACACATATAGGTGGGCTGGGCTAAGTTTAGGTGACTCTACGTATCGGTGATACTTAAAGGTCTGTTTCATCATTGGCTGTAAGTTCTTCAGCAAAAGTGAAGTCATGCTAAAGTTTAAATTTATTGTACCTCTGTTCTGTGAGACAGATCCGTTTGGATAGGATTGATTCCATTAATATATGGAATTATAAAAAGCATATGAAATCTCATTCCTCAATACACAATTCCTTTTTTTACACATTGGGGTTTTTTTTTTTTTCCCCAACACAGAAATTACTTGTTAATAATTTTTATTCAACGTCTGAAAGGGGGCCATATAATTTAAATGGCTGGCATGAATTCTAGCATTCAACTGCCTTAGACTAATTGAAATACTGATAGGAAAGAATTATTATGAAATAACTGATTTAAAATGAAGTCTTTGGTACCAACATTGATGTTTTACTGCTGGCATGAAGGTGGCATTTTAGGAGCAGTGTGTAGAAAATGCCATAAAACTTGTGGTAAGGGAGCTGGTGGAGTAATTTCTTCTGGTGTTCGTGAGGTGGTTTTTTTTTTGTTTTGATTTGTAGTTGCTCAATCCATTTGCAAGACAATTGAATAGTGATAACAGTTCAAGAGATGTTTGATTGCTGACTGGATTTAAATGAAGGATGAATGGAGGACGGGGATCAAAGTTTTTAAGAAGTTAGATTTATTTAGGACCAAAGTCCTTTGGTTATCTTAAAAATGTTCTTTTACATATGAAGAAAAAAGATTAATACTACAAAGGTTATTTCTTTCATGTGAGTTCAGCTGTAACAATATAATTTCAGTTTAATGAATGCAGAAGAGTCCAATACACTCACGAATCCTGCTTTTTCCTATGTTTTGAAGAAAAACAGTGATTTTTCCCATCAAAAGAAGGAACTGAATCTGTTTCTTTTCTATTCTGATTTTGTTGAACAAAAGTGTGGTTCCTTGTATGTTTGGAGTTTTTTTGTTTTGTTTTGTTTTGTAAAGAAAGCTCACTCTTTTGGCTTTTCCATGATTCCAGAAAAAATTGACTCTTTGATTACCAAATGATTCAAACACTAGCTCGTCTTTCAGCTGGTCACATTCTGCTGGTTTAGCTACTGTCCATAGTTCACACTGTGGCAGAGGTGTGTACTGTATCCAGAAGTATACACATTCCTCTGGGTTCCCTACTGCTTATTAAAATTTGCTTAATATCATTCTCATAACACTTTTGTAAATGTGACAAAGGAGATGTCGCAGGCGTAAAAGAAGATAAAAAAAATCAGAAAACAAAAACGCAGTACGGTTATAACTGAGAGTACTCTGTAACGCACATTTCTTCAGCTTCAAAAATGATAAACTCAATTCTGCAGAAAGAGTTTATAGCTGCAAAACTGTACTCTCTAAGCAAATCAGAGTGCAACATAAGAAAGGGAAAGAGAAGGAGATGCATCTCTGAGCAGAGCAGGAGGACAGCATAGTCTACATGGTGTGATCAGAAGGACGTGCTGCACAAGTTTAGGGCCTACTGCTGTATTCTTGCCCACCCACTTTTCCCTCCTTTACAGTAAATACAGCATTCATTTTTAGTATCTGATGTTTCTAGAGGACATTATAATGGATATTATTTTGCAAGTTGTCAAGCACTGGAACAGGCTGCCCAGGGAACTGGTAGAGTCAGCATCCCTGGGGGTATCTAAGAGACCTGTAGATGTGGTTCTTAGGGACCTGATTTCGTGGTGGACTTGGCAGTGCTGGGTTAATGGTTGGGCTCGATGATCTTAAAGGTCTTTTCCAACCAAAACGGTTCTATGATTCTATTCTAAGTAATTTAAAATCTATTTTCACAGCCCAGATGAGTGTTAGGAGAGTAATTGCTGGTGAGTGAGCAGTTGACATAATCCCATACTCCTTTTTCACACCAGAGACTACACTCATTGACTTAAAAAACATTTCAGGCTCCTTAAAATTCCTTCTTGGTCCTCTCAATCTCAAGCAAGCTGTTTGAATAAAGTAAACAATGTCCACAGTATCAAAATATTTTTGTAAACGATCCTAATCCTAATTTATTGCTTCTAAAATTGTTTCACGTTACCGTAGTTGGCTGTGTTTCTAATAGCGTAGACTGAAGTTATTTTCTTTGAAAATGAGTGTGGCACTGCTAGGTCTTGGTTCTGTCTAGGATACTCTGGGAACAGTTGTTATTGGTGGAGTTCCCCTGCTCCTGTGCCACCACTTACTAAAAGATAGAAGTAAATGTCTGCTGTAAGGAGTCACAAAAACACGCTGCGAGCAATCACCACCTGAGCTCAGGGATGTAGACAGACCTTGTAGCCACCTGCAGTTTCTGGCATGGCTCTCTTAAGTTTTCCAGTTCATACGTAGCGTGCACTCCGCTCCCCTCCACCCCGCTCAATGTTTTCTGGTTACTGGAAGTCTAAGTACGGTTAAGCCCATAGGCTCACCCTCAGGTTTGTAAGCAGCTTTCTCCTGTTTAATCAGAAGGAATAGCAGACATACCAACTGCCCTATTCCTAGATGAACAGTTGTGTTTTTTCACCTGTTACTCACTTTTCTTTGTTCTCTTCCTCCACTTGTCTTCCTTCCCCCTCTTCCTCTCAGTACGTGCTGTGGTCGCGTCTTTATGCGTATCATCAACATTTTAACAAAGTACGTTGCTCACATGAAATTGTAGTTAGATAGCGTTACCAGCAGATACTGTCAGTCAGACAGATCAGTAACAGTCCTGTTTTGCACTTGATGCTGCACCATTAGGATAAAGTAGAAGTGAAATGTAGTGCAATTTATATTAATCTGTTTTCATCTGATCACCAGGATATCCGAGAAGATGCATGAGCATGAGAAATTGCGAAAGGGAAGATCACTTGTTATAAAACAGGTTAGATGGTCGTCTGGGAGTGTCTTGGGGGTTTTATAAGGTAAAATAAATGGATCTTTTCCCTTTGCTGACAGTAACATGAGAACAGGGAGAGCAGTAAACTAGCAGCCGTTATTAAGAAGTACTGTTTCAGACTAACCTTTGATTCATATGCTGTGGCTGGATTAAAAATAGGTCTGCATAATTTTATGTCCATTAACTTATAACTAGGTAAACTGAAGTGAGAGGAAACTCCTTACACTCTAGGTGAAAACTGATCTCCTGCTAGGGTTGGGAACACATTTTTACTGCCTCGTGCAGTGTTATGCGGCTGCTCAGTTACAGTGTAGGGCTTTTTCACCTTCTGTTCAGGTAGCTATTACTAGCCTGTCCTGAAGCAGGATATTGGGCTTCATGACAAATGGTCTGTCCTGGATTGGTAAATCCTGTGTGCTAGTGTGGCAGCCAAGAGACCATTTGTTATTGTATCACTGAACTAAAGAAATGAAGGTGTTTTCATTTAAATAAACATAGATAGAGCCCCAGTCTCCACTGAGGTAGGCAGGAGGGAGGGAAAGGGAAGAGGGGAAACTTGGCCAGGCATGTAATGCTGCTGTATCACCAGAGGGTGCTTGAGGGGAAGGGGTGCTCTCTGCTCTGCCCTGGGTGAATCTTCACATGCTAAAAATGCTCTTCAGGAATTTTTTGTTGTTGTTGTTTTCTAAAATATGAATATTGTTAGGAAATTGCTTAGCCAGTAGTTTTCACATTGCTGACTGGAGCCATAGCTACATTCCAGGATATAAGGATTGCGCATAAAGAAAAAATGACCATTTGGGTCATAGAATAAATACTTAAAATGCTGCTTGAAAAACTGTGGTAAAAACATTACTATGGATTTGCAGAAGCAGAAACAGATACATTGACCACTGTGAACAGTGTGAGTAGAGGTAGAAATTTTGTAGTGGATTAGAAAGAATGCTTTGCAACTTTAGCTGTTAATGTGAACTCTGATCTCCACTAAAATTTTTGGTTTTGTTCAAAATATTGATCTGTGCAGTAGGAACATGTGATTTATTATTATCGTTGTAATTCCCAAGATAAAATATACCAGAGTTTACAGAGAAGTACTGGGAAAAAGTTGGTAAGGCATTTCATTCTCCAAAATCTGGAGAGTGTAGTACTGTATGATGTAGGATACTTACTGAGCTGGTACACTGTCTGGGAGCAATGGGCTGCCTCTTTATGAATGGAAANTGAGGTAGGCAGGAGGGAGGGAAAGGGAAGAGGGGAAACTTGGCCAGGCATGTAATGCTGCTGTATCACCAGAGGGTGCTTGAGGGGAAGGGGTGCTCTCTGCTCTGCCCTGGGTGAATCTTCACATGCTAAAAATGCTCTTCAGGAATTTTTTGTTGTTGTTGTTTTCTAAAATATGAATATTGTTAGGAAATTGCTTAGCCAGTAGTTTTCACATTGCTGACTGGAGCCATAGCTACATTCCAGGATATAAGGATTGCGCATAAAGAAAAAATGACCATTTGGGTCATAGAATAAATACTTAAAATGCTGCTTGAAAAACTGTGGTAAAAACATTACTATGGATTTGCAGAAGCAGAAACAGATACATTGACCACTGTGAACAGTGTGAGTAGAGGTAGAAATTTTGTAGTGGATTAGAAAGAATGCTTTGCAACTTTAGCTGTTAATGTGAACTCTGATCTCCACTAAAATTTTTGGTTTTGTTCAAAATATTGATCTGTGCAGTAGGAACATGTGATTTATTATTATCGTTGTAATTCCCAAGATAAAATATACCAGAGTTTACAGAGAAGTACTGGGAAAAAGTTGGTAAGGCATTTCATTCTCCAAAATCTGGAGAGTGTAGTACTGTATGATGTAGGATACTTACTGAGCTGGTACACTGTCTGGGAGCAATGGGCTGCCTCTTTATGAACGGAAATGTGCTTTGGAGAGTACAGTGTCCACTGCAGCAGGACCCCGACTGCTGATGGCCACTTCCATGTGGTGTTGAGCTGTAAGTACACAATAAATTGTACAGATATTCCTTTGGGACAATGACAAATAGGAGTGCTAGTGTGCATCACAGTAAGAATCCTCTGTCTTATTACTATTTTTGTTACATGCATTATTATTTCAATTCATAACTTGTGCAGGATACTAAAGCAATCTGTGGTCCACCCATGCAGTCTAGCAGAAAGCAGACAGATTGGAGATGAAACAGTACAAGAAGATGTTTCATGTAGATGTTATCCGTTTTCTAGTCCTTGAAACATAACCTTTCCAAGAGACTTCTTAGTTCTGTGGAAAATCTTTTTCGTTCACTGTGTTTTATATGGCTACAGGAGAATGTCTAGTCAAATAGGAAAAAGGTAGGTGTAGCATAGTAACCCTGAGTGATGGAAACTCATGGAAACTTGCTCCCCGTGGAACTTCTTCATTTGCATTTTAAGACGAAGGCCAAGGTAAGTAAATGGATGGGGACATCTCTTGCAAGCTGATTCACATGTCTTAGTATGTGTTTCCAAGCTCTCCAATTTTCCCAAATTCATCTTTGCCTTTGACATATAGGAATAGTAATGTCGGTATGAAATTTCGTGCACTTTTTTGTTTTGTATCTCTGTTCTATTCATAACGTGCCATTTTTAGACCAACCTTAATCCTTATTTAAAGAGAGCTAAACACGTTTCTTATCCTGACTGGCATTGGGAGTACCTGCCGTTCTTTGATACAAAGAAGAAAAGTATAGGTAGCTTCTAAGAAATCGGTCTTTTAAAAGGAGGAGTTTCGGAAACCATCTTCTTTCCTTCTTACCTCCACTTTTGATCTGCAGGATTATAGTGTCTCTTTCCAAATGATTCTTATTCAAGTGCTTGAAATGATGTATGAGTAGAAGTTACACCGGTGTAAATTAGTTCATAGCACAGGCTACCTAAGACTGAGTTCTGTGGTTGCTGTATTCCTGAAAATACTTACTTACATGCTTTATCCATATCAGTAGTTTAACATATGCTTAAATAATTACAGTTGCTGTCTGAATATAGAACTGTTTTATTTTAGAGCCTGAAGTATATTTACTAATATATCGAGTTTACAGTTTCTCATTCTTGTGGAAAAGTTAATGCGCCTTCCTCCCCACAAGGCTGAAGTTACTGTCAGAGACTATGGGATATTCATGTGCTTAAGATGGAGATACCTAAGTGCTTACCAGTTTGTCTAGATACCAATCATGATGATTTATTTCCAGGAGGTGTTTGTGTCGCCCTTTACTAGTCATCAGGGAAAGCATATGTTTTCAGCAATACTCAGTTTATCAATTGGCACTGAAATAAACTTTTGGTACAAAGGAGAATTTTGAGGAGGAGGGTGAAGAGATGCATTTCTTTGGGTTTCTTATTTTTGCATACATGCAGTGCTTTGACTCTAGTTCACCAAACAACAAAAGCTACTGCACAAAATATGTGACTCGGCTTCACACGTTGCCTCAACTTCTCAGCAGAGCCACAGAAAATGGAAATGTTTTCTGGTAGACTGGAGAGTGGTAACACAACAGTTAATTTCTCCAAGTCAAACAACCAGTGCATCCTTTTATTTTCATGAAAAGTGTTCAAATGTTTGAAGAGTAGAATTTGGCAGTTGGAATTCAGTCATGTTTTTCCCTTTCACTTGCTGTGTTGTAAGCGTATATTTATGATCAAAGTGGCTTACAGTGAATGAAGGGGAATAAAATTGAAATCTAAGGATTAAACTTTTTTTCATGTATCCCAAATAACAAGGTAGAAATACAGAGTGAGTTGTGCGGTTGTGTTAGAAGCCTTAGGCTGTTACTAATCAGTATGAGGAAAGATTAAATAGAGAGCGCCATGGCAACCATCTAACATTTGAGAATGAATCTGTGTTTCCATAGGGGAGTTCCTAATGTACAGTACTGCATATTCTAAAATAGATGTATTCAAAGTAGATTGGCGTAGAAACTACAAGCCATATTTGGTGAATGGCAGTTAGAAATGTTCTCTGTTTATACCTTGAGTATCGTTATTTCATGGAAAATGTGGACATGGCAGGATACTTGGGGTTTTTATGCTCATTTGCTGTATTGGCTGGAAGTGATGTCTGTTGCTGGAAGTGATGTTTGTGTATAATTAAACATGATTTTCTGAGCACAAAAACCTGACCTCATAAGTTACTTCTTTGGGTTATATCTGGGTATGCTGTTCCTTTCCACTGACTGTTAAAACACAGTGTGTGTAGGATCAGCAGATACAGATACTACTATAGAAATTTACTTCATTGTCAAATCATTGCTGTTCCATCATCTTTTCTCTGCTTTTACGTTAAAACATCAAGCATGACAGAAAATGTAGAACAACTCTTTCTCAATTGTTGGATAATCTGTAATGATGTTCAAAAGAATTTCCTCTTATAGTGGAAGGCAGTGCCACGTCCTCCTAAAGAGGATAAATGCTGGGGGTGAATCACCCATGCTATGAGCCTCAGGAGCTGGAGTCAATTGACTCTGGGTAACTTTTTTCAGAACTTCCCATTGGAAAGACAAAATCCAGAGAGAATATTTTAAATATTTAGAATTTTATAGTGGGTAGGTTTTGACAACCATTTTTCTTCAAATATCCTGACTCTGCTGGGCCTGCTGCTGAACGAGGCAGGCGACCTGGTGACACTGGACACAGAGAAGGCAGAGTTACTGAATACCTTCTTTGCTTCAGTGTTCACTGCTAGGACTGGCCCTCAGGACTCCCAGACTCTGGAGATAAGAGAGGAAGCACGGAAAAATGAAGACTTGCCCTTGGTAGATGAGGATTGGGTTAGAGAGCAGCTAGGCAAACTGAACACGCACAAATCGATGGGTCCCGATGGGATGCATCCAC
>VZSC01003101.1:67616-93399 GCA_013398225.1 Steatornis caripensis | reverse complement strand
GAAACCTTCTTATGGTTCTGGATTGTTTTATTATAGTGACAAAACAGACAATACATAATACTCGTTTTCCACTGCATTTTCCCTGGAAACTGTACTTTAGACTTCTCTTGAATGTTGCTTAATGCTTGTAAATCACAGGTATTAAACAACATTCATTGTGTAAAATGTGACTGTTTTCTTTGTCAACAGATTTTTGTTACATTTTTTCACCAAATGAAAGATCTGTGATAGAAAAACAATATATATAGATTTTAAAGGATGAGATAATGTTCTGAAACATTAGAGTGGAGTAGAACAGCAGTTGACTTGTTTTAGAATACGTATTCCATATTTAAAGAAAGTAAGGAGTATTTTTGTTAAATTCCTCATAATTCACTTTGTGAATCTTCTAAGTAGTCTTGTGGTCTGTGGTATTTGGTTGGTGGAAAATATCTGCAAGCTCAATAAAAAATTGATCAAAAGAATCCATGTTGTAACCCCACTGACATGCACTTCACTCAAAATGAATTTGGCTTGCTTATTGCTTTTGCCGTTTTTGCCTCTTCTCCCCATTTGCAAAACTTGAGTTACTGAGAAGAAGCAAAGACCAATTCTGCGTATCTTTTCAACAATACATAATCTTCTACGTGGTATATTTAGCATACTGATGATCATGTTAGTGAAGTGTAGTAGTGTGTGTGTACATAAACTTATGTATGTTACTTTCTGTTTACCTGTAGGTGTCTTTAAATATTTAAGCCTGAGAACTATTCCTAAAGTGATTAAAGGTTTGATCTGCATATTTGACTCTCTTGTGCATTAGATCCTTTTGTTAGTGGAATAGTATGACCTGGTAGTGATGAATTTTGAAATTAAATAAAATGTCAATCAGTCTCCAAACCAACTTGAAATATGGCCAGGTTTAAACTTTCGTATGCCTGATGGCAGAATGTAATCAGTATGTTTACTTTTAGAAAATAGTAAAAGAAAATCCCTAAATAGATGTATTTGTGGGCTGATGCCAAATTTCATTGTTGCAGCTCTATTATTACATCGCATGTGCTACATATCTGACTTATGTATGATCCAATTTCTGTGGAATGGATTAAACAAAGACACCTAAAAGTACTAGAGTGTATGTATAATTATCTTTATGCCACTCTGTGCAAACGGACAGAGTTTATTCCTTGACATTTGATGGGGAAAACTGCTTATAACAATTAAATTATCAACACTTGCAAAAAACAATTCTTTGATCTTCAAAATATTTACATCATTTCTTCAATAGACAAAAACAGAGCTGACATCTAGGATGCATTTTTAGTTCCGCATTCTTCTCCATTAACAAAGCTCATATAGCATAAGAAGTATATATTCAAACTGTTTTAGAAACCAGGCATGTTATCTCTCACATATGTAAGAGGCAAGAGCGGCTGCCTTCACGTCATAGGAATTCAGAACTAGTCCCAAAATGTGCAGTGTAACAACTGCTTATCAGTTTGTGAGGATTCATTTCCAAGTCTCTCTTTAAAAAGGCTGTGATCTTTTTCATCAAAAGTTATGTCTTAATAAGCAAAATTCAGTTTCACGTTTCAGACCAGATTGTAAATTAAATCTGTATTGGGGAGTTTCAGGAGTAGACCTGCCCCTTGTACCTAAAACAACTGAAAATTGATGCAAAAAGAAAAAAAGTGTTTTCCTTTAAAACTATAATGCTATCTCATCCAGCATTTCAGGAGAAACTGAAATTTACAACCCCCCTCCTGTCCCGCCTCCCCACAAAAAAAAGATGTTAGCTATAGGAATCAGTGCACATTTTAAATAATTCTTACAAACACATAACTGGTTCACTCAGCGATTCACTTCAATGAATTGGTCCTAAACAGTTAAATTATTATTTTTTTTCCTCATTTTTGACAAGAGGAGGAGGGGGTAGATGCCTGGTAGACTAGCAATGAGAGATTGTTTGGGGAGAAATGAAGCAAAACTGAAATAAAACAGTGCAAGCTTGTTTCTGTATTTGGAGGCCACACACAGAGAGGGTCACGGGACACATTTTCAGGTCTTTCAAAGAGCAAGAGAAATGGCTTTGTTTAAATCCGCTGTAATTTATTGTATATGTATATTTTTACTTTGTATATTATATTTCAAACCAACTTTTCACATGATGAATAAGTAGGGGGAGAATGGCTATTGATCTGATTACTTTTAAGATTTAGTCACTCAAAAGTACTTGTAGCAGTTCCAATGTCAATAGATGCCACATCATTTTCTAGAAAGGTTTACCATGGGATTGCACAGCACCACGTAAAAGGAGTGCATGTACTGTATACAAGCAGGATGTTCCTTGAGAAAAACATGAAGCTTTTCTGCAGATTCTAGCTTAATTACAGTTTAATTATTTGGATTTCTTCCATTGTGTATCCTGGGTACATCTAGAACTTTCTATAGTTCTGGTCTAACTCCACTTTTCTTTCCTGTGTTCTATAGTTGCAAGTTAATTTTGTCTGGAATCCTGTAAAGTGGAAGGAAGTGTTGAAAAAGCTCATTTTACTAAGAAAATGTAGTTTGTGTTATTTCAAAATTATTATGCTACTTTAAGCACAGCTGTTAGTCACTCTTTTCATGCTCTGCCCTGTCACTTAGTCTGTGCTTACTGGTGAGCTGCTTTATTCACTAAGGGCTGCTTAGTGGTTGTTCTGCATTTTGGCTGTTCAGCTATGCATTTATTAAAAGTCATGTTTTTGGCAGCACTATACCACCTAAATCCTCGTAGAACTTTTTTGCAAAAGCAATCCATATTTCATTTCTTTTCCCCTCCTTCTTGCTTGCCCCCAGTAACAGCTCTAATACAGATAGTACTCACGTGCAATTGAGGGAAACCTTATAAACTCTTGTATGTTTGGGCTCCAGTCTTCCTAGTGACTTGTTTAGTTTAAATTATGTCAGTTACAAGTTTGGCAGAGAAAACTTCATGTAATAAAGTCCATTGTTACTTGGGGGAGAGGGTGAATGGGATACTTGATGCCTGAGGTGCCATTAAGGAATGCATGACTGATTGCCAAAGTAGTATTAATTATTCAGGGCACTCAGAACAAAGCAGCTCCAGTTAAAGTTGAAGCTGGGGTGACTGTATTCGCCGTCTTTTTTGGCATATTGTAGCATGTCATTTGTCATCAAAGATCATGCCAAAGATCTTTGCAAGGAACAGACTTAACCCTCTTCTATGCAAGTGAAGATGAAGAGGAAAGCTGCTTAAAGACTGACTTGGTTTGAAAGTGACTTGACAGGTGTTCTGTGATTTTTGGTGCAGTACCCTGTATGGCTACTTGGATTTCAATCCAAGAGGTTTTTTTCTTTTGATGCAGAGATACTGTTAATAGTGCTCTTGCTAGTAACAGTAATGAAGATTAAATTTTATATTGTGCAGATAATCAGTTTAGTGCCATCTAATAATTCTTCCTTTATTTCATCCAAATCGGCTAAGCTTTGCTGTTTTATGGTTGAGCATGTTAATGTTGTTTGTGGAATCTTTTTGATTGAGCGTGTTTAATGAAAAAGGCAAATAAAATTTAAATACTAATAGAAAAAGTGCATACTAATAGAACAGAGATGGGAAAGCGCTTAGCTAGCATTCCCTTCCTTTCAAAAGTCCATAGATTTCACAGACAGCAGGTGTGTATCTTGCATGTCAGTACCAAAGCCCAAGAGAGGCTGAACTTTGGCGGCACTAACTGAAAATCCATCCTGAAACATCGTAAAGGACATCGTTGATCTCCTAAACAAAGGTTTTTCTACACTCTCTCAAGAAGTAATCAAAAGATTTTGGAAATAACATGATTTCAAGGTTGTTTAAGCCAAACAGCAGGAGAGTGTACGAGTGTTATTTAGCACTTTGCAATGCTACATGAAGTAAAAAAGGACTGTGAAAAATCCTTCATGTGATGGGAAGGACTCTTAAGCAAAACCTCTGTGTTCAGAATTGCCACTGATTACGTATAGTGAAACCTAAGCCTGGATAAATCAACAAACTCCTAAAGGTGCTCCAGCATGCAAATTCAATCATTCAATTTTTTTTGTGTGTGGCAAAAATGCATTGTAAAACAGAGGAGTTTTTTTGACTAATTCTGTCCTTCGAGATTTCATTTTGCATTAAATTTGTGCTTGAGGTCTAAAGAGAAATTCCTTTTACATTTCTTAAATGAGACATTAAAGATCGCCCCAAAATACATGGATAGGAGTGACATGCTTAAGGTTAATCAAAAAACTACAAAAAGTACAAAAGCAAGGATGGCTATTATCCATGGGACTACAATGATAGGGGAAAAAATCCCTTGAAGCAGAAAGAACCTCTGAAGGATATTTCCGAATCAAATCACAGCATCTTGTTTTTCTGTGACCATATCTCATTCTGTCACATGGACAACATAAAAATTTTAAAAAATTATGTATGTGAAGCAGACTCGCAGAGAGACAAGGTTAGAAATGAATCTATCAGAATTGTTCCAGCAAAATTGTGGGCCTGCACAGAAAGAAGTCAATGGAAGTCTGGCCTTGACCTGCACAACCTGAGACATCAGTGTGGATTTTCTAAGACTCAGAAAGGAAGAGAGACATTTTGAACCAAATTGGTTGTCATTTAGTTCTTAAAAATAATGAATATGCTTATATGATAGCAAGTTTTGTACTCTGAAGGACTAGGTTCCTTTCACTCTGGCTGAAAGTTGAATGTAGTTTCTCATGTAGTGTATATATAGTGTCTACTATTTCTTTTGTGTTTTTCTGTTATGTTAGTTTTACAGTGGCTCAGGCTGCAAAGAATCAGAAATTGTTATGTTGACTATTTGTAGGACAAAGTAATTTTGTGTTCTTGGACAAAAATTTTGTGTCTTACCCAATTTCACTGTGGCAAAAGAGATAAAAAAAACAGCTGATTTTCTTATTTATAAATAAGTAACAATAATTTCAAAATTAAATGCAGTTGTGTTTTCACACCTTAAATGTCATGCTTTGTTTTTTTCTATTCAACAACTTCAGTAGAATTTCTTCCTGAGAATTTCAGGAGTGTTCAACAAGTAATGTAACTAATTGTGGTTATGGAGCATTCACATAAGTCTTAAAATTGTATTTTTGAAAAACAATATTGAGGGTAAGCCAAAACAAGTGAGGTGGAGAAGAGCTTGTGAAAACTGCTCTCCTTTTAGTCATCAATAGCATTATGTAAAAGTTAGATCACTTTGGCAACCTGTTTCAAGCAGAGATGATTGCCATAAGCAAGAGATGGAGCACTGCAACTGTCAAGAAAAAGCAGGCAGCCCTTTTTGCTCCTTTCACCAAATTATGTCTTTGATCACATATTAACCCTCTTCTCCCACATGAAAGCAGATAGTAGGATGATTCCGTGCAAACAATGTTTAACCACTTTACATGCCCTAAAAAGTGAAAAAGTTTAGAAAACATACCAGAAAAGTATTTCAAATACATGAGACAATCTCTTTTCTTAATTTCTGTAAGTTACTAAAGGCTTTTATTAGGTTTCCATTTCGTAGTAAATATTTATATTGTGAGGGACTCTTTTTATTAATTGGAAACTTTATTAGTGTATCTCATAGCATTTTCATCAGAAGTTTTATGCATGCATATTTAAGTTGAAAATTAGTATTACTTTTACATGGTTTATAATTTACTTTGTTGTAGCATTCTGCAACAAATACTGCATATATAAGTTTCAATGTTGTGTGCTCTGTTGTTTTCAAAAAGTTTACAAGAGAAGTTGAAGATAGAAGAGTGGTTTTAGTCTTGTCTTGAACAATTTCAGAAGCCTTCTGGAATGCCGCGACTCTGGGAGTGGTCTGGCTGGTGTATGTGGGAGCCTACGTAACAGTATTTCTGTTTGAGAACAATCTGAAAGAACTATATCTTGCCAACTGATGAGAAAACAGACAAAAAGTACTGTGTACAAATCCAGGAAAGAGTGAAAAGAGTAATGTGGAAAATCCGATTTGCATTAGTGATGTAAGGAAGAGAATACATGGTACGTGGGGAAGGTGTACTGGGGTGAATTACCAGCCCTGTACCACCTTTGGTGTTACTTTAGTCATTCAACTTGACTTAATAGCAGGTGTAAACTTGTGTCTAATAAGGAGGGAACACATACCTAATGAAAATAACTTTCAACAATTACATTTTAGTATTATAGTCCTGAGTACATTCTGGGAGTCTGTGTCTTTATAGTAAAAAACAGCTAAATGTTGGAACTCAAGATTTAAAAATGAGTAAATGTCTTCTATTACATTTTGACATCAGAGTTTGAAGGATATTTCAGTTTCTGAGCTTTTTACTTAATGGAATTACTACCATTATGCTAACTGATAAACTTTTTTTTAAGTAGAAGTTGAGTCTTTTGGTCATTTTTTTTTTTTTCATTGAGTTCACTCAAGAAGGACTGAATTAGGTCTAATCAGAGCAATTACACAGATGGAATTAACAAAAAATAATACTGTTACTCAGTAGCAACTATAAATATTAGTCTGAAATATGTTATTCTCTACTTGTACCAACTTTTCTTTAACTTATCTTCAAAGATATTCTCTCTTCCTTCTCAAAATCTCACTTCTAAGACAGTTATTTATGAATGAATGAAGCTCAGATTGAGCTGGTTAGTCTTTATGAGTCAGTAGTAATAAAGCATTTAATATGTTATGTATATTAGCATATGGATTTGAAAATTTCTTATTCAACAGAGTCAGCAGTAATGTCAAGTTTCTAAGCCTTTCCAGTTGCCTTCCCAGTTTCCCAAATGTCAGACTGCCTTGAATCAAACCCAAGGTTGCTTAGCCCAGGAGCCTGCAACCAGTGGTGGTCATAAGTGGATGGCAGGGGGCACTATGAGGAGGTCAAGCAGATGTGATTTTTTTCACCCCTCCTGTACCTGCCACTTACCAGCTATTTTCTACAGAAGAGGAGGTTTCCCTGAGCCTGTGTGCGTTGTCTATTTAGTAATCTGTAACAGACGTTCCTTCCAAATACTTGTCCATGTACCCCTTGAACCCTGGTAAACTTCATGCCTTCACAACATCCTTTGCTAAAATCAAATTGTATAGGCACCTCATAAAAAAGAAACGTCAAACAACTCCTTTACTTGAGAGGGATATGTGTGTGTATAAATACGTGTCACTCTTAAACTGTAAACTCACTGCTCCCATGTAATTGGAGCTGTTGGATGCTACTTCAACATGAATGTTTCACAGTGATGTCCAAATGTTCCTTTAGTCTTCTAAAATTATTCTGTAGTCATGGTTCAAATTTTTTTGTGTTCAATCTTATTGATAATATCTATTCTAAAGAGAACAGTTTCTCAGTTATTTGTGTGTGATTTATTTTTATTTAATCTTTTCTAAATGTTATATAAGCTGCTTCTCATTTAATATGTTTGGTTAAAAAAAAACCAAACCCACTTCCCCAACCCCCAAAGCCAACAAAAAAAAAAAAAAAAAAACCCAGACAAAAAAACCCTCAATACCACCTTCCTGTTCTCCCAGGTCCCTTTAGCTCTGCTGGTTTGGTTTTGGGGGGTTTTTTGCTACATTTGTCTTTATTTTTTACGTTTTAAGTATTACATAATTGTCTAGTTGACTATCCCTTTTCCAATTTCCAGGATCAACATGTTATTCACAGCTTTTTGAGAAAGCACGCTGATGGCTTCTCTACAAATTCCAAAGCAAAGTGACTCTGTCCCATTCTCAAAGTAATCCCCTGTGTAACTGGCACAGTCCTAGATTTTTTGTGCTTTCAAATACTGAGACGTTGTGTCTGACATGCTTGCTAGTGGAAAAAAAGGTAAGCAAATGTACATTTGATACTAGGTTTCAGGCAGCACCGTAATTTCCAGTTATGCTATTTTAGCCGCATTCATGTCGTGTCCCCCTCCATTATTAATGTCTTAGTCATGCAGCAGTCCTATCCATTGCTTCATGCCAACAAAACGGGCAGAAACTAATTAGAGTGGTCGGTGTACACTAGAGTGTACGGTGATAATTTTTCTTACCATAATTCTGATAGAAAAGATTAAAACAGGAATGAAAGGAAATAATTTGGGACAGAACACAGTTACTCATTGCAAATTCCCTATTTTTTTTACATATGGTCCAGATCTGAAAGGCTCTTAGGAACAGCGGAATTGCTTGGAAAAAACGGAATGATAGGTGCAGCTCTAGACATTTGAGATCAAATCAGCTCTGGAGCAGCTTCTGTAGATGACTGACTGCACAGCCTTAACTCCACAGGCTGGTGGAAGCTCCTCTTTAAATTCAGGAGAAAAATTCTTGACAGAGTAATAACACTTTATAGTAGCTTCAGGGTAAGAGTTTGCTTGTGGAAAGATTAATGCGGGTATTGTTATTGGTGTTAAGAGAAATCTTTTTGTTTCTAAAAAGGGATAGATAATAAGCACTATGGGAATACCAAAATTTGCACCTGTCTTGTCCTCTTGTCTTTGCAGTACCTGGCCTCTGGTGTTACAGATGGGGATTATGAGCTGTCATTTGTTAGCTTCTCACAAGTGCTCAAAACTCGTTTAATGATGGTGATGAAAGGTTTGGCTGAAGAAGCCAGGATTTTTGTTGAAAAAGTTTTGGTTTTGTTTTCATGGGAAAGTCTAAATAGATGCATTGGTTCTTTCGATTATCTCTGGCTAGGGTGGTGGAGAAGGAATTCAGGAGGGTCATTTCCATGTTCGCTCCTGATAGCTGGTGTATGTTGTTGAAGAACTGTAATTGTTTAAAAACCAAAATGAAATAAGCAAAACCTTACATGTGAAAATGGAGGGCAGTTTGTTTGGCAAAAGACATTTTCAGAGGCAGAATGCTCAGACTGCTTGAGCATTAACTTCACTCTGCTTTTGAGCTAGGCAATAAATCATACGAAGAAAAATAGTAAGAATCATTTATGAGGAGAAATAAAATGCTGGGCTTCAAACTGAAGAGAGTGATTTAGTGTGTGAAAAACCAGGTTCAAAGGCGCTTGAAAATTGGAGGTGTGAAAGCAGATGGCACAGCCTTTGGAATAAATTTTGCATGTAATCCTACAGACATTGTGAAGTTGGTGTTTCCTAATACCCCTTCCCTTTCAGCTGCAAAAGGATTTCTTGGGGGAGCTCCTTAATAACTCTACCCTTACATCATATACAACAGTTCTCAGGTCTCATCTGAGTAAGTCTGTGAAGTGATTAGGGGAATTTCCGTGTAGTAGCGTAGATAATTAAGTCAATCTGATGCTTTATTGTCCAGTGTGTAGCCCTAGTGTCTTTTAGTAGCACGTAGTTAACTTGAGAGTTTCTCAGTAGACATCTCTTGTCCTAAATGTTCTTCTAACAGTGTGAAAATACCCTTTAAACAGCATGACCGCCTTTAACAAGACAGATGCTGTGCTACAGTAATTTTGTTAGAAATCATATCCTCATGGTTTTGTGAATAGCTAGCGTAGTAGATACAATTACTTAAATTTGAATTTTGAAATGTTTTATTTTCAGTATTTTTCTTTTACTTATTGCGCCTGCATGTGAATGTAAAAAGGTGACTATTTTTGAAACTTCAAAACATCTAAAATCTAAGATTGTTTTCTAGACAAATTTTGCTGCCTCTGTGCAGCTGACCCTGAACTTCCCTGCTGGCTGACATGACCAAAACAACCAGGTAGCCAAGGACAGTAAGATAACTGAGTTGAGCCAAATTATCAAAGTCACTCAGTCATCACCTGTATTTCTTGGGGCCAAGTGCCAAATAATTTTTAACTTGCTAACCGGCAGGACAGTTAGCCACATATATGTAGGCTTTTAATATGTAAGCTGTTAATAAGGTTGCCCTTACTTATCTTCTGAAAATCACTCTGATCTTCTGAACTCTTCTGACTTGTGTGTGCATATTTGTCTTTGGGCTTTTCAATGTGAGGTGTTCTGGGTAATTAAAAGTTAATAGTAAAATACTTCCCGTTCTTGAGTCATCTGTGTAATGCCTTTTTGGCTTGGAATTCTTGTCTTTTAGTCAAAGTAAATTCTGCCATTGATCTCTTCTTGTTTGCACTCTGTCAATATATGTAACTTTAAATACTGTGTTTACTTTTTTTAATTACCTTTCTGCTTCAGAAAATCATAGGCACCTTTCATGTAGGAAAACCACCTTGCGATTACGCGCCTAAAATAGCAGTACATCTTTTGATGCAACATAAATGTAGAATTAAGGCTTGTAAGAGTGTTTTGAAAATGTTTGTTGGTATAAAACCCTTCAGAGTACAGTCCAGCTTTTCACCAAAAATCAGAGATAGATGGTCAAGTAACCAGTACAAGGATAAATGAAAAACTGGCAGAGGGTTTTTGAGTTACGTTCCCAGTCGTCATTAAGAATAAAAAAAATTACCTTAGAGTTACTTTTACAGCTAGGTATTTATGTGGATGAAAGACAATAGAAAATTTGAAAGTAATTGCTACTTTGCTAACAAAACATATCTAAAAATATTATAACTTAAGGAACAAACCTGCACATCTTTGATGTGGTAGAGGTTATCAGATTGAATGCCCGATATTTTGCAAATGTGAGAGAGAGGTGAACCTGAACCTTGTGCAAAGCCCACTGTACGGAGGCAAAGGACAAGTGCAGGTCTTCGGGCAACTGTCAACCCCACAGCAGCCTTCTGCTCTGCCGTAGTAAACCAGGCTGTTCTGGCTGTGTACTACAGAGCAGCACTGCATTCCTACGTAATTTAAAGCCTGAGAACACCTTCGAGGTGATGTCATGACAGAAGAAGAGCAAAGTAAAATCAGCTGTTACTTTTGTGAGCTTCTGGCACGTATCTCTATGTAGTTAAGGCTTTATTTATACATTTTCTTAGAGTTAAGACTAAACAGAAGAGGAGAAATTAACCCCTAATGTTTGTATGTAACAGTGCTACTAAATAGTGAGGGATTTTTGCAGATTTTCATTTAGGTAATAGGCAGACTTAGAGGGACTTTTATCATTATTTTCTGAGACAGTGGTTGCTGTCCGTTGTGTTAAGTCGGCACCCTTTATAGTTATTGCCTTCTTTTCTGTGAACTATGTATCTCTTACTAGTGCATCTAGCATTGGGAAGGTGCTTCTTTAAGTTGGAAAAGAGACTTGCCATGCTGTTAAAGAAGAAAAAGAGTCATAACATTTTCATGATAAGGTTTGAGACTTTGTTACCTGAAACTGCTTACAAATTATAGGGGAATTTGGAAAATCAAGAAATTAAAAGCCGCCGAAGTGTGAATAGACCCAACTTTTCTCTGCAGGCTGTATAAAAAATCTAGTGATAATGTTAAAAACAATAATGTGAGCCTAAGGAGCGTCATTAAGTAAGCCATACAAACCTAATGCCATACAAAAATGCTAGTGGATTATTTCTAGATAGAGGCTGGCCTAAACCTTGTGGTTAATGGAAGAGTGGCAAAATACTAAGATGATGCCATCGTAAACATCTGAAACCAGAGGAAAATCATTTTAATAACACAGTTTTAAGGAAAAAAAATTACTTTCCATTCTGAATTTTTCTGTAAATGTAAGTCTGTAATAAAGTATGAGAGTATACATACTTACGAAAGACTCCACACTGCCCTCTCTAATTAAATACTTACAAAAAGTAATCTCCTAATCAGGCAGAGAATCCCCGAAGAGAACCAGGAAGAAACACATCTTGCAAAGGGCACAGCATGTGAACTTTTCAGTATGGTTATTTTACACCCTGCTTGGACTCGGTCGCATGCAGTGTTCTGTCTCCAATAACAGTCTGTCAGAAGCCGTGGTTCCTTGCAGTAAGGCACTCGTACCTTCAACTGATGTTTTCTGCTGCAGGAAATGAATGGCAGCTCTCTTCTGTTTTCTGTCGTGTATTGGGATTTAGAGAAAGAGAAAATAATAGGTTACCTGACAGCGGGTAGCTAGCAATAGTTATACTGCCAAATTGTCATGGTTGGATCATTCTGTTTACAAATGGTATTCCTGTGTGTTCTGTCAGGAGAATAATTGTATTTTAAAGTTATTCTAACAATGAATCAACTTGGACTTATTATATTGCATGCAAATTTAATGTTCATTATTTCTATTCATATAGTGATAAGCACACTATTGAAATTGCAAGAGCAGATAATGTTATACTTTCCAATTTATAGGCTTCTGAAATCTTTGAATGTTTTGATTCTAGTTCTTCTTTGTCATACATACAGTGTGACCGCTAACAGACAGATTTTTAAAAAAGCAGTTCCCATTACCTTCAACAGGAAATATTAGGTATTGGAGTCTGAAAAACATGGTCATGAAACATTGATCATGAAAAACATGATCAAAATAATGGCCATATTACCCAAGTTTATATAGATTACTGGATTTTTAAAATATATTGATAAATTAATTGGCAAATAATGCATTTATTACACTGAGAATAATGTTCTGTCCAGTGAGAATTTATTTCACAGTTGCTACCTGTTCCTCTAATTTTCTAATTGAGTGAATTATACACCATGGACCAGTTTCAGCAACGAAGGTAAAGATTGCCTGGAAGAAGTACTTTGATGATAATTGAGTTAAAATCAGTATTGATGTTATCCTTCGGAGATCACAATATTTATCTAAAAAAATTGGTTTAACTTTCTGTGGGAGAAGTCGAATAGTGGGAGAAGAAAAGAAGTGTCAGTGGTTTAGTTGCTTATTCAAACATCCTAATTTCTCAGAATTCTCTTTTACAGCACATAATAGTTGCTAAGGTAACCCGTATCTAATACTAATATATTGTTTGAGGAGAGAATAGAACCTTAATTGTTCAGTAGCAAAATGTCCTGTTCTGACTTTTAAACTGGAATATAAACCTACAAAGGGAATTTTCTAATCTAAATTCAGTCAAATTATATTGTTTATGGTGATGTACTTGAAATGACAATTTATCTCTCCTCCCCTTCCACAAGCGCTTTGTGCTCACACATCTTAATTTGTTGATTCAAATTCTCGTGTTTGTCCAGTGGAACTGCACAGGTAATCTGAAAGATGCAAACCAGCTTCAAATTAAATATTAAATAGTGGAAGAAGACTAAGAGTATGATAATACTGTCTTCTTGGCCATTAAGTATCTTAAATGTTTACATTAATTGTTTACAAAAACAGAAAATATTTTCTCCAAATACTAGATTGAGTCTTTCTTCCACAAAGCACAGCAGTCATCACAGTCAATTTACCCAACTTGTTTGACATTACTTTGTAAGTGTAATTCATGCAGTACATCTCAATTTCATTTCATTTTTGGTATTGAGAGCCTTCAGAATGGGTTTCTATTCTTACTTAAACAAAAACAGATCATCTCATGGGGCTACACTGTGCGTGGCAGGTAGGAGAAATCCCACCAGAATAGCCTCGCAGATCTCTTCACTGAATGTTCTTGACCAGTGTTTCCTCACAGATTTGCTTTTTCTTCCCCCTTCTTTTTTCCTCTCTTCTGCAGCATGCCCCTCATGCCCAGGAAGAAACAAAGATACATACTTAGACATCAATGCTTTAAAATAATGCCTTTTTAATATCATCTTACTGTATCTTCGTATTTGGCTTAGTTGTGAAATGGTGCGTTGTCAAGCATTCAAATGGGCATTTTTCAGTCGTGTGGTTTTGAAGCGCACTTTCTGTCTTGGTCAAAGGATAATGTGTGGCTAGCCAGTGTCTTTCAGTCTTGTAGGCTAATGCAGCAAAAAACTTGGCACAGCGTTGGGTTCAACAGAATGAAAAGTGTCTGCAGTTCGCAGAAAATCCTATTTTTTGTGGGCTGGAAAATTCGGGTGGAATCAATGCCTCACGCTTTGACTCTTTATTTAAACTGATAATAAACCCCCCATCTAACCACTTCCTAGACTGCAATGAATAGCAGCCTGTGAAACCACAATTAATTAAAGCTTAGAAGACCACAGGTTTTTATGTTTATGTTCTATAATCAGTTCCATATATTCTACGTGAAATCATCAGAAATGTTCAGTATTCCTGAATCAGTGAATTGGAAAATAAGAAACTGAGGGAAAAAATATAAATAAGAGCAGAAAAATATGTTTCAGTGTGTAAATATTCATTTTCAAGTGGGTGTTAAAAAGTCTTTTATAAAAAAAGTACATGTGAGAAATAGAATGGCAATGCCTCTGTAGAAGGCTTTACAACTCTTTAAAAATTATACTTTTGAAATTAAAAAAAACCCCAAACCTCTCACCTTCTTCAAGAGTAATAGTAAGGTAGAACAGTAGTTTGTAAAGAGTTAAGATTAGTGAAGCGTTAGTGTGTGGCACTTCTTTTTTTGTGCAGGTAAGTGTTTTGACTTTGCACCTTTACGGCATGGTGAATGTGCAAGAATAGCAATACGTGACAGGAGATGCAGCTGTGTGCACGAAGAGGGAGATCCCTTTAAGTCAGTGTGATGGCGCTAGTGGTTCTGGTTGCAGGACTGGGGCCATAACCAATGCCTGAATAGACTTGTTTAAAACATTACAAGGAAGATTAATGGCCTGGTTGAGAACATAAGTCACCATGATTTTTCCATCATTTCTGTTACAGAGAGTGCCACCCTTACTCATATTACGTTAGCAAGCCCAAATTAGTGTAATTATATATATGTATATAATAATATATATATATGTATATATATATATATATGTATGTATAAAAAGAATTCATCTAGTTGACCAGCTTAGTTAGAGATAATTTGGCCATGTCCGTGGACAGTGACAGTGTTACAAGTGAAGCTCTTTCAGGCTTAATGGAAGTCAATTGATTTACTAGCAGTCTTCAGGAGAATGAAATTTGCCTTACGGCATACTGGATTTGTTAATGCTGTGGGGTTATTACTTGACAGACTTCATCTTTCCTACTTTTCTTCTTTTTCTTTTTCCACGTATCAAGGAAAAGACTGAGAAGGAATAGCATGTACAAAGGAAAACATATATTTATTCATTACAATAAAAGCAATTAGACTGTTTCAAAGATTTTTGTTTTGTTTAATAACACCAAGAATCAGATGGAGGCAAGTTACTTGTAGGGGCGCTTTAAAATTCAACTGGTTCTATTTTAATAGATTTGTTCATGCTGTAAGCAGCACAAAATTTCATGGGAGCCTACTAGAAATAGAATGAAGCAGTCTGCTTTCAAACAGTCTTTGAAGGATCCATTTTAAATAGCAACCATAGAGATTGAAAAAGTAGAGCATGGCAAAAATGTGTCTACTTGTATTTTATAGCTGATGCTAAAACCATCTTCTTAAATGGGTTATATTACATACTATTTTGAGGCTTCAAAGAAATTGTCAATGATACTGCCAAAGGAACTTCTGCTGCTCCAAAGGAACCAACTTTTATTAAAAACCTGTGACTCCCCAGTTTTCTTCAAGAGAAAGTAGCTAAACTGAAGTCCAAAATTGGAGCAGTTTCATTAATTTTCATATTCTTAAGTGAGTTAAGGACTTGCAGGCTGACACGCAACAAAATAACCCAAATGTATTTTTCTACCAAATATTCTATATTTAGGTATACAGGCAAGCAGTTATTGATTTTTATTACAGCATTAATAGAATAAATCTCAAAGGTTAAAATGTACAAATGGAGAAATAATCACTGAGGGAAAAGGTGTATTAGAGCTTGATTATGTATACAGAAGAGTTTGGGACATAGCTAGTCAATAGCGCAGATTTTAAAATTATTTAGAATTAATTTGCTTGTAGAATTCAGCATTTCCCTCAGCATTTTTTTGCATGATTTCTAGAAGCAGCAGGGTTACCAGATAGATGCTGTGTAATGCCATCACAGAAATGCAAGGTTGGAAGGGAACTCCGTGGGATCTTTTCTGAGCCATTGTCCTGCTCTAAGCAGGGAGTAGATAGACGAAGCCAATTCTTCCTAGATATTTGTACTGTTCCTGAAGTTCAGGGACGAAGATTTCAGAGGCTCCCCAAACATCTGTTGCACTGCTTTACATAGTATGAAATTTTTTTCTGACACGTAACATAAATCTTTCCTGTCGTTGATGGGCTGGGGAACAGCTGATCATCTGATGCTCTCTTACATGTTTGTTATCACATCTCCTGTCAGTCTAGTCTTGTCGAGATTAAAGAAACTTGCATCACTCAATCTTTTATCATAGTTCATGTTTTCTTTTTCTTCCTGCTCTTTCCTCTGAATATTCTCTTTCTCTCTGCCTACATTTTACAAGTGCTGGAGATAGATCTGAGCACTGTATTTCAGCTGAGACCTCTCTGGCAGCTCAGTGGTCTGGCTTTATGGTGCTGCTCTGAATATATCTGAATGATATATTGCCTTTTTCATAACAGGATCACATTGTCGCATTTCAGGTTTTGGTCTCCTGTAACACTGTTTATTCTACTTCAGGACTTCTGTACTTACGATTTTGCATTTGTGCTTTTAGTGTTTTACTCCTAAATGCAAGGGGGTTTTAAGTGTTTTTCTTAATGTTTTCTTATTAAGCATATTTTCCCAATTAATGTTGCATTTTCATTGTTGTGTAATCACCTATATACTATACTCGTGTGCGTAATGTATGTGAAAGTATAATGAGGTAACATGAGATGGGAATTAAGAGATACAGATAGTGGAAAATATGTAGGTAGAAGCGATGCAGCTGAATGTTAAGAGTGTGTCAGGACAACATTATGGTTAGCAGTACAGAGCTGTAAAAGCTAGCTCACAAATTATAAATCTGGCTTGTTCAAACAGTGTGAGAATCTTTATGTGGGCAATGTAGCCATAGTCTGTACCATGCTTTTTGTGTTGTGATGTGTATGCTACGTATAAAACAAATTTAAATATGACAAGTAAACAATACAAAATATTTTTCTTCACAAATCTTAAAATGTGGTAAATCTCTTAACATGTTTGATGACACTAGGAATGGATACACGAGGACAGAGCTGAGCTTCCTTCCTTCTAAAGTAATGTTTTGTTCAAGGACTTTCTACCTTCAAGGCAGGACAAGCTGTGATTTGCAATATCTGCTGTACAGGAATGTTGGGTGTGTTCCTTTTATTGTGATATGAAATGAACAGAAACCTGTTGTGGAATGCAATTTAACATGTATACTGAAGGATCAAATTAAAATTGCGTACACTGTAGACGTAATTTTCATCATCTTTGCCAAATACACTTTCCAGTTGTAATAAACAGTCATTCCTAGTGTTTAATGTTTGATGAACCTCTTGTGAACCTACTGGGATAAGTAAACATTTTCTTAACAACAACTACCCATTTCTAATGCCTAGAAGGAACTTAAAAAGCAGTTTGTTTGCTGAGTCCAAACACTTGGTGTTGTTCCATTTGGTTAAGCTTTCTGTAAGTATCCATGTATTTTGAGTAAAATGAGTAATTTAAAAAAAGGTCTGCAGACATGATGTCCTTTAATTATGGACGACCACATCCCCTGCCATAGAAGAATGTACAAAAACTTTTTTCTATTCAAAACAGCTGCACTGTTGACTGTTTATTCCTTATAAACATCTGTCTGTCAAGTAAGAACTAGAGCTTTGTGTACAGAACAAAAACAAAATCCTTCTGTAAATCATAAGGGTAACAGATGCAAGTGCATTTCCTATGTGAATTTTGGGTGTGTATATAAATTAAGTGATTAATAACCACGATAACCCCATTTGCAATAAGATTTGAGCGAACTTTTGTTGTAGTATATCTGTGTGCTCACTGCAGTCTGATTGTGGGAATCTCTTTTTGCATTGACTCATTTGTGCGCTGAGGCTCTTACATTACTGCTTGTCCAATTCCTCCTTTTATATGGTAATTTCACATTTCAGATTGTTCTGTTGCAAATCTTTCTCCTAGCTGAAGTAAAAGCTATTCTACATCTCAACCTACAACAGATGTGTATGCAGGACTTGCAAGGTATCAAAGTTTCAGTGAAAGTAGTTAATCTGTGGTGGGACTCTTTTGGTTCTCCCTTTGTGGTAAAGTTCAGCTAAACATTGGAGCCAGGGGGTCTCTGTACACTAAATATGGCTTTTGATCTAAACTGTACAAAAATGTATTGGAATCTCATTATAAATACTGATTAGTATTATTTATTGCTCTCCTTTCAGTATTTGAGATATAGATAGATATATATAGAGATATATATATATATAGATAGATATAGATATAGATATATATATAAGGTTTCCCTTCTAGGAAGGAATTGCAGGTGTAACACAACATTTATCAAAATAGGACGTTCTATAAAATACCATTTAATGGACAAAAGTATATAAATTGCAATGCTACTGTACTGTATGTAAAGAAGAAATAATCAGCTTCATCCAGTAGAATTAAGTGTTGGATAGGGTGTATAATGATGTTTATACATCTCTATTATTGACCCTACTCGTTTTTGCATTTAAGTTTATAGTCACAAAGTGAAGGTAAAAGGTTTACTTGTATCAGTGTTTGAAAAACACTTCTTATTCAGCTGTCTGCTCAAACATGCATTCAAGTATCTTTGCATGTCCATGAAAGAATATTTTAGTGCAAATTGTTGTTAGTACTGTTATACACAGTCATGAAGTACCCTATGGCCTTAATCACAAGCACGATTCAAGCACAAAACAAAAACCAAGTTACCTCAAGAGCTTATAGTTGAAATATAAAAAGGTGATAGTGTACATATACAAAAGCCATAAAGCGATGAAAGAATGAAGAAGTTGTTTTAGAAGGGTCTCTGAGGAGTTCTACTTTAGCTCCTCAGTGAGAGCAGTATGAGGAGAAAACAGCAAGTAATCAATACAGAGCTCTGTCCTGGAAATAGGTGTGACACTGTAGATGGCCTTTACCAATGAGAGATTATTGATATGCAGAGGAAAAACTTTAAATGTCCTTAAATACTACGATGAGTAGTTTCTGTAGTAAGGCATAGCTGATAGGAAGGTGCTAAGATAGGAAGGACAGAGTTACTCTTTAGGAAAATACTTCATGTTTTCAAAACTTAGCATCCAGGAATCAGCAGCAGTACCATGAGTGTGTTAACCTACTGTCCTCAACAGAGGTTTGTCAAGGCAGAAGGCTGCTGACGACGTCTGCTACAAGTGATTCAACCAAACTTTCAGCAAATACTTGTGAAGGACATGCATTCCCTCACATGTTCAACACATTGAAATGATTCATTGCAGCTGTTAATTTGTTTAGGACAGTTCTGTGAATATAAAAAATATGCTGTCAGACTTGGAGATGATGATTTCTTAGATGTCAAGTTTTTTTCTGCTTTTAGCACCATACTGCAAGCAAAAGAGACGTTGCAGGACTTTCTCCAAGAAAAGATTTTATGAGATTGGGGTGAAAGAAACTGTGCTTCAGGAAATTATTTTAGGACTTCGTTTTGCCTGTGCACAGTCTGTTTTCAGTTGTTTTCATCAGGNTCTGCTTTTAGCACCATACTGCAAGCAAAAGAGACGTTGCAGGACTTTCTCCAAGAAAAGATTTTATGAGATTGGGGTGAAAGAAACTGTGCTTCAGGAAAGTATTTTAGGACTTCGTTTTGCCTGTGCACAGTCTGGTTTCAGTTGTTTTCATCAGTTTTTGGCTGTATAAACACACACACACACTTTGACACTTTAAAATGTGTATATAGATATTAGTATTGCCCACAGTCTGAATTAGACTAAGTATTTTTATTAAGCGTTTAAATAATACAAGAAAGAAAATTATCTACTGGGTTTTAACTTTTTTCAGTTGCAGTTATAGTCCTTCTATGTGCACACACATGTGGTAAATAAATGTCTAGTTAGTTTGAAATGTATTGCATATGTTTGGTTTGAGAATGTTATAATGCAAGTTTCTCTGAAGTTCAGAAATCAAAATATTTTGCAGTTGTTACTAGGATACAAAAGGTAGACTCACTTTTTCTTATGGCATATATATATACTTGTATGGAGCAGGGAGAGCTCACTGTAAATTTTGGTTAAAGTCTCACTTAGAAGAGAGAGTTGTATAAACAAGAAGATCATGCTCACGAAAAATTAAGGTTTTGGAAGTAGTTACAGTTTAGATATTACTCTGCTACAAGTATACTTTATAGGAACCAAAACCCAGCGATTATATACCTAAACTTAGTTTGCATATCTATAGTAATCTGAAAACAACAAAAAAGACAGGTTATTTGAGGAAGGAACTCTAGATGAATTCTGACATACTGATGTCACTTTGAAACTTTTTATGCCGTGGAGACAGTCTATGCCATACCTTGTTCTATACTATTACACCTGATTCATTACAGGCAGGGTGTTCTTAAATGCTCCCTGTTCATTCAACTCAGTACATTAGGACATGCTTTGAGAATAAGGCCGAGTGTTTGGCCACTGAGTCGTAGTATGTCTTGAGTCATGAGAAGTCTTGCCTTTCTTTGAGTCTTGTATCTAGAATCTTATCATTCAGTACGACGGCTCCAAATCCCCAATGTAAGCAAATATAGTAAAAACCCATGGCAAAGGCATCAAAACTTGACTCCTCTTGCAGCTAGCAGGCTGAATCTCCAAAGGATTGCAGATGTTTCAGGGATTGTACACTTCATGGCTTGAGACCTCTGCAGTTGCCAGAGATGCTGGCGACACAGCTTTCCAGCAGAATTGTTTATACCTTTTCTCTCCTTAATTAACAGAAGGAACAAACCAGTGAATCAGAGTTCTTGCTCAAAAGAATGTAAGAATCACTGTATCATTTTGTAGGTAACGAATACTTTCAGTAGAGAGAAAGGAGAGAGAAATTTAGTAATTTTGTAGTGCTTATGAAACCCTCATGAAGTAGTGTGCGCTATTTTGGTTAGACTTACCAGATGCACTGAAAACATCCGTAATTCCACGCAACTGCATCCAACAAAGATAGTTCTCTACAAATACCATGATTAATTTTATTGACAGTAAGGTCTTCCATACAATACAGTACTGTGAGCATTAGTTTTCTTCTTTTTGCCTTTAAAGTGAGGTAGTGTGGATTATTGCTGATACACGTGATCACAGGAAAAAGCATTATTCTCGTACATATATACACACACATATACATGTATACACATGTGTGATTATAGATCAGTGATTTATTGAGAGAATTAACCAAATAATTCAAGTCTTTTTTTAATGGCTTCCAGACATTATTGCTATTGATACTGTCCTCTGAGAGTTTATGAACTTGCTCTAGATGTGTGTCATCTCTGCCTTCACAAGAGTGTCTCTCAAACCTATGCTGTGTAATTCAAAGGGTGTCAGGGTGCACAAGCTTTAGGCAAAAAGATGCAGTTTGCAGGAGAAAGCTGATCATTAGTGACATCCTGTGCTATTGTTATGCTGCTAGTTTCCTTGAGAGCATCTCCCTGTTGTTTCCAGCACAATGAGGATTACAGGCCTTCTGTGTGAACTGCACAGAAACTCTGTGGGAATATTTAGAAGTTTTTAAAAAATAATTTTATCTCAAAACTTTAACCTGAAGAAATGTTAGGCTGTTCCTGGCGCTACGTTTACACATCTTTGTTCCTTTAGTCACATCTGTGACAGGCCAAGACAGAAAGGCAGGAACACATTCACTTTCCCTTGTGACCTTTCTCCTGTTGGCAGTTACAGGAAGGAGGGTAAAAACGATGCATAGTTTGGGAAGTGATGCTCAAAGTGCTGTAGTAACAAAAACGCCAATGTAGAGTTTAGAAAGACATCTCTGTCTGGCTTTAAGATGTAAATTGGTGCAAGTGCATGGATACTCAGCAAATAAGGTCCTCAGTGAGATAAAAGGAAAGCCGTGCAGGCATATGAAGAGAGGCTGGACAAGCTTTTGATAATCAGTTGTAGCGCAATATAAGAAAAGAAAATTTAGGGAGCTTGTGAAATGCGGAGAGCTGGAGGCTCTCAGTAAGGAGAGAAGGGGCTGTCATCCTGCATTCTGGATCTCATATGCAGAAGCTGATTAAGTTGAGGAGGATTCGTACCCCTGTCTATGTCATTTGACTGGCAGAAATAACATCCCTGAAGTGAGCATACCCGAACAACATGCATGTTTACTTCAGTGCCACTGGAGCTTACCTGTTTAGCAGCCCTGGAACTGCTGTGTCTCTGGTACAGCCATCCTTGCTGCTGTGCCAGTAACTTCGGCTACAGAAGTGAGGAGTGCTGCAATGGATGAGAACTGCGCCGGTCTTCCTGGTTTCCATCTCTGTCACATGCAAGTAAACATCCTTGCCTTATTCCTCGGCTTTGGCAGTCTAAATTGATTATCTGCCTTTGCTCCTTCTTTTTTTCATTCCTTTGCTGGAGGCACAAGAAGAGGATCCTGGAACTTGATTTCTCTGCTTAAGTGGTTGCGCGCAGGCCCAGCTACAGATCATCTCCACTTCCTTCTACAGTGCTACTTGAACAGGACTAAAATTTTGCATAGCAGTGTTGCAGGTTAATGTCGCATAGAGAAGATATCTTTACAAGTGACAGACTTTCACAAATGGATTAGCTTTTTCATACCGTGTACATGTGAGCAAGTAAAAGTTTGTGCTTTTTCAGGTAGGTCAGGATTTCTAGAGGCTTTTCGCAGTGATTACTGCATTTACTTATGGGGGAAAAGAAATAGCTGTTGTTATGCCAAGCATTTCTATGTCCTCAGGGCAAACTCAGGAAGAGCTGGGTATCTGCTCTCCCTCATAGCTTCTAATGGTGCTAATAGGAGGGCTGCCTGGATTGTAAAGGAAGAAAACAAGCTTGCTTTATCATGAGCGTTAAAAGAATGTGCATGCACTATTAATTTCAAGAGCATATCTCTAAATCTAAGCAGGACTTGGAGTGTTCCTGAATAATAACAATAATAAACTGTAAGGCTATTTCATTAGAAGAAATATGTTATTCCTTTCAAAGTACTGATCCGAGTTGGTTTTCGGAGGAGGGGAGGTTCCTCTGAGGTTTTCTTTGTTATAGAGTCCCTTCTAGTCTGGTTAAACCATACTGATGTTTAATAGTTTCTCCAAACTGTGCCAACTAATGAATGGGTTTTCACTCAGAAACTGACAATGTTTTCTTCAAGACAAGAAATGAAAAAAATGGGGATTTCTTTTGTGGGGAGGGAATTATTTTAGACGTTCACTACTTGCAAGTGTCCTGTCATGCCAATTATTTGACTCACTTGTTTTTGTGGTTCCAGTCTTAACTCAGTGATTGCGTTATTAAACATGAAATTGCTCCTGGCTGCAACAAACTAACAAAATTCTTGCCCCTCCTTTAACTGGAAGAGAGTAGTGTCAGTACCTTGACAGTCCTATCCTATGAGGCAGGAGCAAAAGGTAGGCTTTGCTTCTATCATGATGATGCTTAAGAGCTGATCTTGTGTGGATTGTAGGTGAATGCTGTTTTGTTCTGAACTATTTATCCTTGGAGGAGGTTCAGTGCAAGGGAAGAACAGATGGATAGTAGCAGAATAGAAAAGATTATAACATACAGTCTCATATCCAAAGTTTTACCCTTTATCTATCAAAAATATTTCCAGATTCTTCAGATAAACCAATAATGAGCATCTCATAAATGTTCGTTGTATTCATTCTCTCACAGACCTTGTGAGATCAAGGAATTTCCTTTATGCTCATTTTACGGATTTGATAAGGCTGTGATACAAACCTCCATGCTATGAAATTCCTGGTGCCAGAGTAAATGTAAAAATGTTTGTGTTAGTGGCCACTGTGCTTTTAGTTGTGAAGACTCGGCTGTCACCGGTCTGCGCTGTGAGTAAGATTGCGGTTAAAGAAAAAAGGAAATGAGAAATCTTCTTTTTCAGAAAGATTACTTCTTGTTTGTGATGCAGCCACATACGCAGTCATGCTGGCATAGCAAAGAGGTGCCACCGCCAGATACTTTACGCCATGAAGCTGTGGCCTGAATACTGTGCTCAGGATCGCAGAGGAAATACATGTCAGAACAACAAATCAATCACAGGTCTTCAAGTTAGGCTACATAGTAAGTCATCCTTTAGGTTTGAGTTTCAACTAGGTAATTTCAAAATTATTTGGTGCAGTTTTTGTTCAGATTTACTGCTTCACTGATGGTCACTGCCTTATTCTACATGTAAGTGCCCTACCCTTTCCCCTTTGAGAAAGAGGCTAGATGGAGTAGCTTTGAATCCTTTAATAGGACACAACTAACATTGTGAGCACCCTAAAATGCATTTTACTCCCTAAGTTTCTTCTAGGGTACTGGTTTTATATATAATCTTCAGGACTGGGTAGTTTTGTGAAGTTAGTCTTTACATTATTTCCTTCCTTTTTTCCAAGGCCATATCTTAAACTGTTGACTAAATTTGATCTATTTGCCTGGCTTACACTTGTAAACATCTTAGAGGATTTCTATAAGGTATTTGTTTTGATAGAGTGAAGTACACATACAGAAATACAATATAAACGGACCTAATGAAAATTCTGTTTGATCCAACACTAATTGTCATTCTTGGCTGTTCTACAGGGTAGCAGAAGCCCTATGTTTTCTACTCTGGTTTTCATCCTGAGTCATTTTAACTAACAGTAAAGATGCAACTGTTTGGCTCTATCTTGGTTTTAAACATGTTTATGCTTATTAAAGTAAATTGAAATTTTTTCCTGGGCACAAAAACAAAAACCGTAGAGTGTTTTCTAGAGGAATCACATTAAAATACAGAACTCATTGATGTACTTTTCAAATCTGTCTTGACAGAAATCATTCATGCTCAGGGAAAAAAAGGTGGTGTCAAACTTAAAGCATGGTATTAATCGAGGATGTGCTGCTATGACAGAAGAAGTGTTTACTGTTGATTAGTATTCATTGTAGAAAAGCTTGGAGAACATCACTTTCCAGCAAGTGGTCTCCATCAGGAGAGCTATTTTGTATAGCTGCTATACCCAAGCAAGTGTCTGTTGTCTTGGATTATGTCTGCCGTGTCAGATAAAGAGATGTCTGTTATATCAAAGGTTGATTATGTGCTGGCTGACCTGTTGGGGGAGACATGATACAGTTCTGTGGAGTAAGTTAGGTGATGCCAAATAGCAGAGATGTCCAGTTGACAGATAGCTACTTTGTTCTAAGATCATCTTGATTGTTTCCATCAACACTGCGCAGCAAAACAGCTAGAGCTTGGTGGTGGTCCTCTTGTGAGGCTTTCACATCACTGGTCTGTGGTGAAATTGTATCTCTGAGACCTACTGAGTACTGATGCTGATAGCACTGCACAGAGAGTGTCTTGACAACATCAGTTTGTGTCAAGCATGCACAGGGAAGCAAGGGTTGGAGTAGGAATGTTAAGAGAGATGTAGATTAAATTCTAGGAACATGGATTTTTTTCTGAGATCATTTAATTGCAATGAATTGTAATAGAAGCGGTGGACTTGATAGACAGTTAGGCAAAGCTCCATTTAAGGAGCAATTCAGCGTTTCAAAGTTGCAACTATGCTGCTACATTCCAGAGTTATGCTGAAGTTTTGTATTTGCTTGTTCTAAAAGGTATGTTCCATCAATGAAGTTGAGTTTTAATTTCTTGTATTAAGTAGTTTCTCCTGTTATCTTCTCTGAGAGTAAAATCTTAATGCAGGTGTAGACATTGCCTGTATAACACAAAAAAAGCCTTTGAGAAAATAAAGTGAAAATATAAATTCTAAGGTATAATTTTATTTAAAGGGAGGAATACCGTTTATGCTGCCCTGGACATTCTGTCCAAAGGGTTTAAATTATAAAATAAGCAGTACCTATTAGCAAGTAAAAGCAATGTGGAGTATAATTGGAAATACCATCTATATAAAACAATTTATTGAAT
>VZSC01003101.1:31957-67530 GCA_013398225.1 Steatornis caripensis | reverse complement strand
TGAGATTCCATTAAGGTTATTATGTTAAAAATATAAATTACATCATTTATAGCTTTATGATATCAATTATGTTTAATCTTTGGTACATTTTAACTGTCATTTCAGTTGACTAAGAGATTATTGGGAAAAATATGCTTAATCTTGAGATTTATTCTAAAATTATGATCTTTGAAGCTGTGCAGTTTTGCTGTTTCAATTACTTTTTCTTTAAGTTTTGGTTCGCTGTAGGAATGATTAGAAAGTGATGACAGCTTTTATTGTGTTACCTTTACATGCAGTGATTCACGGTTTCCTCATAACATTTTAAGTCAGGTGAATGCCTACTGAATCCAGAATTACATGAATTGATGGGTTAGTTCCTATATGTGCATTGCTAATAATGCATGTTCTAAGTTGCAAATGTGGAAATAGATTTGAGACCAATGGATTTTCATCTGAAATCGATCTGTTTCATTGGCAACAAATATCCCAGTAGAAGTGAGACACTGAAGTAAACTCTTTAGCTGGAAACAAAATAGAAGATTTTTTTTTTTTACTTCAGCTACTAGTTCTACCATTTGATCCTTATTTTGGTTTTCACCTTAACAAAATCCTACAGCTTCAAACCAGGAAATGTGACTGTTACAAATACATCATCATGAAGAAAAACAGGAAGAAAATTTTTGGAATATTTATTTTTTTAACCTTCTGAATTATAGTGTCGCAGCACTATTTCGAAACTTGCTGAGTAGCATGTTTTGCTAAGAGCAAATATTTAAATTATAGACCAGAATCTGTTGCTTTATTATCATAACCTAATAGATGGATCAACATGTTATTATTTTTAATGTAGCCAGTGGAGAGAAGAGGAAAAGAAATATTTTAACTTTTGAAATCCGCATTCGTCCACAATGGGAAGAAACTACTTCACTCTATTGGAAATGCTGCTAGATTAGCAAGATGAAAATATGATAAAGTTAATGGTAGCAGCACACTAGAACTGTTTTGTATTATCTTTGCAAGACTCCCAGTTAAAAAGCAGTACAAATCATTCTAGTGACTGCATTTCTTGAAGATGGAAAGAGAAAAACCCTTGAAGCAAAAAGTAGGAAGGGCATGGTGGTTACTTCCATTTGCTGCCCTTCAACCACACATTTAGCTGAAACCAAAAAAGCATATTTAATAGAATTGAGAGCACAGAAAGGAAAACTATAATTATTGGTATGAAATACAGCTATGACAGGCATATGTATTTTAGGAAACTGCTATTTAGTATGTAGTGTTGCGAGGATTATTTTATTAAATATTTTTTTCCTTCATAACTGTTACATTTCTCATCAATTTCTCTGATCATTTTGAAAAGGTAAATGAATACAATTGGTCTGACATTATAGACGGAAAAAATTACAGTACATATACACTTCACATTAGAGTACTGAGAGTGCCATTTTGACACCAAGTGGTATGAGGATTTTTAAATATGTATAAATACATCTTAGCAGATATAAATAAATATAGATATGTAAATACTGTGCACTATTAACTGGCACTGCACAGGGAAGGGACAAGAGGCGTGTTAGTTCACTTATTGGAGGAACGCTCGGTCCTTCATTCTTAGCGTTATGTTGTAGGATTGTTGTAGGAAAATTCAACAAGGGACGTCGGGAGGTCTCTAGTTTAACCTCCTGCTCAGGATAGGGTCAGTTCTGAGGTCAGTCCGTTGTCAGATATTGAAAGCCTCCAATGATGGATACTGTGCAGCCTCTCTGGGCAACCTTTTCTAAAACCTGACTGTACTTATAGTGAATGAATTTTCCCTAAATCTTATACGGAGCACACTTGAGAGCAGAGATGCATGTAGCATTGCGCATTTAAATTTGAGATTTCTTGTCCTTCCCATCCCCTAAATTGGTGGTATGTTCAAATCTTTCTTCACCTGTCTTACATGGTGCAGGTAAACTGCCCTAGTGCAGTACTGTGCTCGTAATGTCTGTACTGATGTCTGCCTGTATAAAAGCCTAAAGAAACTTACGGTGGTGCAGCGGCAAGTTCCTGCTTAGGCTTCCCTTCCCACCTTTTTTTATTCTTTTGAAAATATGATTCAATGCATAATTTTTAAACAGATTGTAGAGTGAGCAAAACCAGAAGCCTTACCTTGCTTGAATTGCGTGTCAGTGAGTAGTACCCTGATCTAGTGAGTTTGTCAGTGAGATTTGTGCTGTGGGAAAGTACATAGACTTTTTCAGTGCTCTATTTCAGCATTTAAGCACTTTTGATATCCTTGGGAACATTTTTTCTTCTTAAGGGAGAAATAATTATAGTAATGCCAGATGTTATTACTCTGTTAATTATTGTTTGGCCAGAAACAGAATTCTTAGTACTGTGTGAAACACAACTGGTGCTTTTTGTCATCTATAGATGAGAGTGGGAATACTTGCTATCTTCGTACTCACGTATGTTCTTATTTTGCTTTGAAAGGCAAGAAGATGAAGATTGTGGCTAAGTTTCATAGGAAAGGCAGCATGTGAACTATATGTTTCCTCAGATTTCTAGAGGGTTACAGTAATTGCCTGTAATGGGACCATATTTTCAAATCGCTCTTTGTTCTGTTTCTGAAATCTTGTCCATCACTCAGTGAACTTCTTCAAAGAACAGGTATAGTGGCATGCTGTCTTCAAGGCTAGAAATGTAAGAAGTCTGTTTACACTTATTGCTGAAGAATAATTAGGTACTTTTTGACTCTTGTCATTTGTCTTATTAGGTGAACTGTACGTTGGAAACAAGCTAGCCACTTACAAACTTTCCCAGCTATGTAACTTCATAAAGTACAGCACTTGATCAAAGCACATCCATTAACCCTCTGACTGGTACTACTCTTCTCTTTGCAGCACCACACGGAAGCACCTAGCCCATCATTGCTACCCCCATCAGCCCTACCATTAGATGTATTAAACAATGCCGTTGCTGGATTTAGTACTGTGGAAGAACTTATCCGGTACCTTGAACCAGATCGGTGGCAACTGGATTTGGAAGATTTGTACAGGCCAACATGGCAACTTCTTGGAAAGGCATACATTCATGGGAGGAAATCAAGAGGTAAATTGCTTTTCTGTCAGGCCTCTCAGCTTTCTACAAGTGTGTTTCTTAACAAAGAAACCATCATTAAGAGTGTTCTTCACCTTGAATTTGGGTTCCAAGAAAGGAATATGTTAGAAATACAGCAGAGATCATTGTTGTTATCTATTCTCACCATTATATTATCTTAAAAAGGACAATAACTAAACTCTAAACTTAAAGGAATTAAGCAGGTTAAAGTAACAAAGGGAAAAAAAATTAGGAGCAGACAGTGTAGTTTTCTATAGGGAACTTGGGAGATCTTTATTTCCACAAAGTAGCAGGGTGTCTTGGCTGGGTGACATAATCTGACTTTGTGGGTCTCTTTTTTTATGGAGGGCAAAAACTATTTTTTGTTTGAGGGAGGTAATTTCTTACACTTACTGTGTCATGTGAATGATTGGTTTATTTCCTTAGAATTGTTCCAGCCTCTACACCATATGAATTGAGAGCAATTAGCGAAACGTTTCTCTTCCATGATACCTCATGAAATCCCTGTGTCCATGTTCAGTTTGATCATGCAGTTGTCAATTTAATCAGATGTAAAGTAGATTATGTATTTCAAGACTTGTGGAGCTATTTCTTGTTCAGCAAGTAATTTTCTTCTGTCTGCATTTGACATTCATGAATTTTTACCACATATCATCCAGATGCTGCCCGCTATCTCACGTTCGTGGATTCCATGTGGATGGATAGCATTCAGGCAATACCTCCTTCCTTGCCCACCATACAACATGACAACAGAAACATATGAGCATAACTGAATATACTCCTCTGTTGATAAACGCGAACTACATTATCATCTGATCAGGAATAAAAGGGAGGAAGCAAAACCTTTCATAACTCAAATTTAATTTTTTGACAGCTAAGTCTTGGATCAGAGCCTAAAAATCAACCCTTCTACCCTACCTGTATTGCTACAGCTATGCACACAGTAACTACATCAAGAGTCAAAGAGGAGGAAATCTCTTTAAAAGCTTTCAGCAATGGACCATGCCTTTCAGATAGTCATTTAACACTTTCCTAATTAAAGAGATTCAGTATTTGCCAAATGTATGCTATATGCATACCATAAGTGGGAGAAAAACAAAATGTGATTTGTGAAACCTTACATAAACTAAAATGCAGGTGTTGGATACATCTATATAGACAAAAGCAACTCCTTACAAGACATATCTTAGAAAGAAACTATGAGAGTAAATCTTTTAAAGGCTTCTAATTAGATGCTGAAATAGATTTTTCCACCGAATAAACATATCACAGTATTGCCACTTTTATCTTTAAGAGACCACCCTCAGACTGCATTACTGAGTGCGTAACGTAATAGCCTGAGGCGGAAAATATGTCCAGTTGAGATGACATAGTATTAACTGTTAGGTCTATTCGATAGATAGGGAAAGCAAACCTTTTTTTTTTCCCTTCTTTTTTAAATGTTATTCCTTCTAGTAGCATGTTTGCTGTATTTAAAAAGGTTTTCTGGAAATGTTTGAGAGAAGTTCATGCCCTAAAATATTTGTTTTTTTCAAACTCTTTGATTCTATAATTAGATCAGTTTTATTTTTGCAATATTTCAGAGTAAAAGCTAAATTACTGTCCTGCTTTCGTAGACAAACATCATTTTACATCTAGATTAAATGAAAATGTAATTAAAAGTATATGTTACTTTATGTAGAGAAAAGTATTGTCCTCTACTCCTACTTAATAATTCATATGAAAAAGAGTATATTTAGACAACCTAAATTCCACAGAACTTCTATGTCTGATGTTTTCTCTGGATAAAATGCTTCCAAAAACTTCTAGCCAGGAAAGAAGCACCACCAAGTTCAGAGACTTTGATGTCTAAATATGGACCTAAATTCTTTTATAGTATTAAACATACTTAAAAATAAAATATGTTTTGCTGTGCAAAAAAATGATCCCATCACTTCCCACAAAAATCTATGCGTAATCATTAGACCATATTCAGAAGTCTACTTAAGAAGAGTAGTCACAATCCAACCAGAGTCCTTAGTGGATACTTTTCTTGTATAGGTCTGTGACTGACTTTTTTTTTTTTTTTGGTACTCCTTGTCTGGGGCTTTGTGACAGCCC
Organism: Steatornis caripensis; assembly: GCA_013398225.1. Lineage (NCBI taxonomy): Eukaryota > Metazoa > Chordata > Aves > Caprimulgiformes > Steatornithidae > Steatornis > Steatornis caripensis. The sequence goes on along the minus strand of VZSC01003101.1, from coordinate 62,346 downwards.
TATCCTATCGCAGCAGCCAGTATGAAACTTACACTCCCAAGAACATCTCCAAGGTACTTAGGAATGAAAACCATCCTGTTGCTATCTGTGCCCACACAGAAGTGACTCAACTAGAATTTAGTTTGTTTCATTGACTTTGAGAGCAGCATCCAGTTTGAAAAATAGTTTGGGAAAGAGAGTTCCCCATGGTTCATGGTACTCAATACACATCCCAGAAGATGCCAGGCAGTTGCACTGCCAACTGCAGAATACAGTTACTTTCAGGCTGCTGTGAACATGGATTACTTCAGTTGGATGTGCTAGTGAAGGCACAATTTTGAAACAGACTTTATTGTAGACTTGACTGCATCTGCATTTTTTCCCCTTTTTTTCCCTTCTCCCCTTATTTTTATTTTAGTGTTTTCCATTCATGTGCTACTGCAGAGCTTTCCATTCCTCCTGAGCTAGTGCTAGACAAAAGAACTTTGACTGTTGTGTCAAATGTGATACATGAGTGGAAGCCAAGTTGAAGGAGTGTTTAAATGTTCACATTATAACAGGTACTGTAACTCAGTGCACTTGGGAAATCCACATAACCTTTTATTGTGGTTAAGTAAACACTTTTAAGGGAATATATACATTCTCTCATCTAGCTTCGTGCCCACAGTGTGTTAAAATAAATTTTGGACAGACAGATACTCTTTGAAAAAAGTAACAGCTTCATTCACACACTTCAAAGAAGTGATTATATAAGCACTAGATAAATTTGCCACAGACCTTTTAATGAAATTGAATTACATAAGGTAGGGCAAGGGTTCATTGTGAGGCATAATAGCAATATACCTTAGTACATTGTAAAGCATGGAAACCAAACATGACATTTTTCATCTCCCCTGAAGCCTGTTGTAACAGTAAGGCACACTAAAATCTACCTGCTAAGAGCTGATTGTGTGTTCTTCCACAGAAACTGTTTAAAATTTGGGTCCACAGGTCTGAGGGGTACAGTTGAAATTCATTCCAGTTTTGTGACAAAATGTGTAATACACTTGCTGCTCATTTTAGTGCATTGCCCTTTACTCTATAACTACAGCTAGTATCAGGAAATGGACGCATTCCTCAACTGCTGCCAGTAGGCAGGAGGTAACGGAGAAGCACAATGCCACATAGGCATCTCTGTCCCGCTGGTCAGTGGACCTGCTGGAAGAGGCATCGGTGCCCAGCTTCCGTTTTCAGTTTCTGATGGTGAAGGGCTGAGCAGCAATTTTGTTAGGATGCATAAGCTTGGCTTCTTGAAATTCACTGTACCAAGCATGTCAGTCTCTGTAGAAATCTGCCAGTAGAAAGTATTAGCAGAACTAGCATTTCTCACATTGTGTTTTAGGCATTTTATCCTCATTCAGACAGTTCACTTACTGTATGTTTTAAACCATAACAGGAGAAAGAAGTACTCCATTCCTGTCCACAGTCCTTGATTAATAGAGGTAATGTCCACCCTCTAAATGACTCAGCTTAGAGCTATTAGCCCATCAGAAGAGCTTAGGTAATTTCTAATTTCTCACATTGGAACTCTCCCCCAGAAGCTTTGTCTCTCTTTTCCTCTGCTCCCTTCTCAGCTTTCTCCAAGGAATGTTCTTGCAGTGTGGGAGGCAGGCTGGTGTCCTATCAGTAACTTTATTGGAGTTATTACACACTCCTTGCTTTTAAAAATCAGATTGTTTATTTAGGAGCCTGTGTTAACCTGATAGTGATGGAATGAAGTGCCCGAGGTTGGCATTCACTGTAAATGCAAGCAGAGAAAAGGCTTCAGTGTGTTTAACTGACCTTTCACATCAATAAACCCTTACTTATGGATGCCAGTATATGGATATGGTCTGCAAAAGAAACGTTTGAATAAACATGGAATGAAATAGCTGCCCAAAGATCTGCTTTTAGGACAGTACTAGTGAGCATTTCTACTAGAGAAATGCAGCTTCTAAATTCCATTTATTTCTTACATGTTTAAATAGAATTGAGAGGTGTTATCTTCCCTGAAGATAGGCTGAAGTTCTCCTTGGTGACCTCTAGAGGCTCTTTACAGAGTCAGTAAAGGGGGAAAAAGACATTTCTCTAGAGGGTGATTCAGATCAGGAACACATTTTAGCTTTATTTGATATCTTTTTTATTTACAAACTGCTAGCAATAACTATAAAGTATTTGTCAAGTAATATCAATGCATTGGGATATTTTTTCCCTAGTTTCTTCTTGAGCTAACTCAAAACCAGTTGGTTTAAAGCTCTGCTGCTTTGTTCAAGACCTCTATTTCAGTCGTCTCAGTGGCCATATTATCATAGGGTTTTCTTTTTTTCTTTTTTTTTACCAGATAGAGCACCCCTGTGAATTAGACATTACTTCTGTTCCTTAATGGTGGTAGGTTTGGAGAGAAACCATTCAGATAAAAGATCACAGATCATGATCATTATAGTCTGGCTTATTTCTGAAATAAATGAAATCACATTGCTTTTCACCAAAGTACAAAATGTATTAATTTTTTCACTAAACCTATCTCACATTTTCAGTCTTAACTGCCTCATTCAAGGCCTGTTATTTCTTGGCTATGCAGCTAAGGTGAACCTAAAGAAGCTTTCCCTGTTTCAGATCTTTTCACGAGCTTGCTGTTCAACCATGGGCACAGTGAAACTTTAGTGTGATACAGTGCAATCAGTCTATAGGGAAACTGGTGCCAAATATCTTTAACTTGTACTTCAAGTTAGGTGCTTACAAGGAGGAGCTGTATTTCACTTAAGACACATTGAGTGAAAACGAAACCTAGGGAAGGAACAGAAATTCATATATATGCTGCTATGAAGGAGGAGGGGGGAAAGGGAGTCTACTAAGTTATATAGATACACATACTTGTGCACTTACTGTCTGTACAATGTTCACTGATGATGACATAATTTCTTGAAGTCCATAGAAGTCAGTTCCTCGTAGAAATAAATGGTTTGATTATTTCTTATACTTACATCACCCTTGCAAAGAAACACTAATTGAAATTTTAGCAAGGAAGAAGCTTGAATGCTTTATGCAAATGAATGAAAAATGTGTTTGGAGATTTGCGGGATTCTTAATTGCTATGTGTTTCTCCAATTCAAAATTAATATAGAATAGCAACAGTAGAGCTTAAGAGTATGAGTGTGGACAAAAGGGATGCCATTAGAATTGATTTGATAAAATATTTATTGGACCATAGTAGCCAAAGCTTGCTTTGTTTAATTTGAAACAGCTCTGTCAGAGTTATAAAATAATTGGTGAATACTCCTATACAACAGTCATTCCATTTAGGTCGCATGGTATTCATATAACTGCAGTATTATACTTGTGTGCTGAACCTGTAACACCTGCACAAAAATGAAGTTTCCTCAAGGCTTCTGCACTGCTGAAGTTGGTTTACCAGTAATGAAGTTGGATTGCGAATCAGAAAAGCACCATTTTGTTTGTCTTTTTGCAGTGGTCGACCTCAACCTCCTAAAGGAGGAGGTGCGGCTGTATAGTTGTACTCCTCGCAACTTCTCAGTGTCGCTGAGGGAGGAGCTGAAGCGAACTGACACCATCTTCTGGCCATTGTGTCTTCTGGTTAAACGGTGTGGTGGAAACTGTGCCTGTTGTCATCAGAGTTGCAATGAGTGCCAATGTGTACCAACAAAAGTCACCAAAAAATACCATGAGGTACGCACTTTTTTTTTACATTTGTATGTTTGGAAATACTGAATGCCAATTAAGGAATTTACTTTTACTGTAAGAATGCACCAATATTCATATTTTTTAAAAAATATGTATTGCACTTATAGTAAATATTTTTTTACCATTTTGATGAGTGTTGCATAAAAGAAGTATTATCTTCCTTGTTAAAATATTTTCCTGTGGAACTATGAAGTCATTCCTGAGGTATTTGTTTACTGGTGCAGTTCGGACACATCAGAACCACACCTCTCTGTTCAGCTTTCTCTAGTGGTAGATGTGAACTTTATGAAGGAACGGGTATCTGTCCATTTCCGTTGTTATAAATCTGTAGCTGAAATTATTTATTATAGAATTACCCAATAATTCCATTGGGTTAGCTATATAATTAGCCCTTAAACAAAATGAAGTAGAAATACGAAACAGCAAGCTTCTCTTCTTTGATAAAAGCAAGTATCTGCTCAACATGTTTTAATCAGTTTTGTAAAGGGCTTGAGGTAAAAGCAAAAATAGTAATTAGTGGGTGGAATACATGAAGAAATTCGGCTGAGGAAAGCCTGTTTCTTTTAATAAGCTTCTTATTATCGAGTGTGTTTCCAGTGCAATCTGAGGTGTGTGTTGAAGCGCTTCCTGTTTTCTTGATGCTTGGCTGCTTCTCCTTCAGGTTCTTCAGCTGAAGCCAAGGACTGGCGTTCGGGGATTGCATAAGTCATTGACAGATGTACCCTTGGAACACCATGAGGAGTGTGACTGTGTGTGCAAAGGGAATACTGAAGGATAACATGATTTAATTGTGCTGTTTTCTTTCAAAGCACATTCAATCAATGGCTGATTCTATTATGGGGCTTGTGCATTATCTCCTTCTGTAATCTCAGTTGTTTGCTTTGGGGATCTTCCGTCTTCAAGATTTACAGTGAGCTCTAAAAAGAGGAGAAGCCAAACTGGGATTATAAATTGTGTGACAGCTCTGTTTGGAGGCCCAGTGAAAGGATGGGAGAAAGGCATCAATGAGGGATTTAAAATATATGTATTGATTTTGTCCCCCACGATTTTTTTGACAATACATGGATTTATAATTTAGGAGTAAAATTAAAGTTAGACGGCTCACATCATGGAGACTTGATCCTGCTGGTTGTCTCATTCCTACAGCTCCAGTACATCTGGCCTCTGGTTGAAAACACCTGAAATCTTTCTTTCTGTGTTCAACTACTCCTGTGTACTCTAAATCGAAGCGTTCCCTGTTGTGTAAACTTGGGTTAAAGCAGACTGTCCTGTTCCGAATCAAACTTAATTTGTCTAATGCTGGTAGGAAGGACTGGATTTTTCCACATGCTCCAATAAAGCTCCTGCCTTTTAGAAAGAAGAACGGACAATAATGTGAGCTAAGGAAGCAAACATTGAAAAGAACAGCGCCTTTATTCTTACTACTATGGCTGATGATTTTTTGTTTGTTTGTTTGTTATTTTTTATCGTGTACATTTTTATACTCTCCTTTTGACAATATAACTATTTGCTTTTCTAAACTTGTTAAATATATCTATTTTTACCAAAGGTATTTAATATTCTTTTTTTATTACAACCTAGATCAACTATTTTTTAGTTTTGTGAGACTTTAAAGCCAGATTTATACAGTTGGAGGAACAGAGATGTGGTTACAATGGGAAAGAAGCATGATCTCTTTGCAGTTTGTTGCTACACAGTGAAAAAATACGGTTTTTTTGCCTGGATGCACAGTAAAAATAAAGAGAGATGTGTGGCTGAACCTCTAAGCTTGCTAGCTTCATGACACTGAAAATATGAGAGACAGACATTACTATAAGTGGTTTCAGAAGCTGACTTTAAAAATTCCCTCTCTCCATTCTGGTCTTGGTTTTGGTAGAAAATAATTGAGCATATATAGATGCATTCTGGCTTGTTTAACTCTTTAATTTCTTTGAAGTAGGATGATCTACAATGTAAGAAAGTAAGTCCAGTGGCTTGCAGCCGTCATGATGCATCATGGTCATAGGAAGGCAGCCTTGTTAATGTTGAAGTGTATGGTTTTCCATTGACGGCTATAGCTGTTCAAGTACTGTTCACTCACAGGATCGTAACACTCTTCAGTACAGTTTGATGAACTATGGTTTTGTTCTTCTGTACATTATATTCTTTAACCAATACACTTATTCCACCCTATGCAAATTGAAAAGGAAACAGTAAAGTATTTTGCTTGTAAAATGCTTTAACATTATGCCTAGTTTATTTTTTTGACTATTGAATTTGCAGATTGTAATGAATCACCAAATAAAGTAATAATGCTAATTTTGGGAGAATAAATATTTCTTTGTGGTTGCATATTTGTATCTGTTCAATATATAATAACAGGAAAAGTTAGAGGATTATTTTCTACTTACCGTTTTGAAAGTCAGTTATGAAAACACAAGTCTTCTGTTACCAAGACTTCCACTTGCGTTATTAATTCTGCTTTTCTTTACACACAAGAAGAAAAAGAGAAAAGAAGGAATGCGATGCTATTTGTATAAACATTCAAAATGTTCAAAATTGTGTGGATGAGAAGCCATCAAATTGAAATAACATCTTCTGTTATTGTTTCCATTGTGAAAATGAGTTCTGATGAAAATGTGGAGATTTTTACAAGTTGGTATGACTTTCTGGTATCAGTTCTGGAAAATTCTCAGGTGGCTTCTGATTCTGTCTTAGCTCGTCTGTTTTGCTCCACCCTCAACTCCTACTGAATAAGAAAAATACCTGGTGTAAATGTGGCATATAATTATCCAGTCTGAACATTAAACCTTGTATCAGAATACAAAATTATGGTCACATAAAAAACCTAGTTTACTTGAACTTTAAGTCTTTGACCAGAATAGTGTTTTGCAGGGATGTTGGGGATTTTTTTGCATTATAGTCTCTGGCATCATAATTCAGCAGAAGAACTGAACAGTGTAATTCTGTTAGAGAAACTTGTGCTGTAGGAAATGCAGGGGGCATCATCCTCTCTGTAGACTTGCCAGTGGAAGAAGGCACGACGCGCATTTTGGGGTAGGTATTTGGTGGCAGCAGAGGAATGGGGAGTTTCTGGAACCATACAGGTTGTGGAGGGTAATGTTTTTTAAAAGTCACAAGTATTTCTTCTATTGTCCGCCTCTGCCTTTGGCTCACTTTCTTCCTTGCCAATTTCTTGCACCAGTTTCCTTCCCAATTGCATGCTGTAGACCTGCATAAATATCTAAAGGGTGGGTGTCCAGAGGATGGGGTCAGGCTCTTTTCAGTGGAGCCCAGCAATAGGATGAGGGGCAAAGGGCACAAACTGGAGCACAGGCAGTTCCACCTGAACATGAGGAAGAACTTCTTTACTGTGAGGGTGACGGAGCACTGGAACAGGCTGCCAGAGAGGCCATGGAGTCTTCTTCCCCAGAGATACTCAAAACCCTCCTGAACGCGTTCCTGTGCACCCGGCTCTAGAGGAACCTGCCTTAGCAGGGGGGTTGGACTGCATGATCTCCAGTGGGCCCTTCCAACCCCCACCATTCTGTGATTCTGTGATTTGAACTCCTTATCCCTTTGCTTTTTACATCCCCCTTCACAGTACTGCCTCTCTCTTCTGATCCAAAATCACCATCCCTCCTGTTTGCCATGCTCTTGCTGAGCATTGTTAAGCTCTTTCCCTCCTCCTTGTCTCAGCTGAAGCTGTGTCTTCTCACTACCATTGCCCAGACTTTGTTTTTCCAGCTCCCCTCCGATGTTCAGGGGATTTAGCACTCCACCTCTTCCCTAGCTTTAAAAAGCCTGGATGGGATCAGTTGTTTTGAAGGACAAGATTTGGGAGAGATACCAAACAAGTGAAGCAATGAAGGTTGCAGTTTTCCTGCTTTGTGCTACGTCCTCTGTCCTGCTGGGTAGCGCAGCTGCCCCTCAGCAGTGGACAACTTCTGCTGGTGGTGTGGTGGGATGCACCCGTGCTGCATCCTGCCTGGGTACGGTAGGCTTCGTCTAAAGATCCTGCCAAGTTTGCCGTGGTCTTTGCACCCAGAAAAATCTTAAAATATTTTGAAGATGTCCTTCTGACAGTGCAGAGGAACTGCTGTCACAACAATAAATCACGTTGGTGACCTCCTGTTGGCGGGAAACGGTGAGGTGAGGTAGGCGAAGATAGGTGAGGGGGCACGGGTGGGCCGGGCTGGGCCAGGCCAGGGCCACTGGGGGGAAATACGGCAGAAAAGGGCAAGAGGGAAACTGCACTGATGACTGCGGTCTCCTAATTTGCTGACAGCTCCTAATTTGCTGACAGCTTCCCCACGGCGAGGCCTGTAGCTCCCTGACACCTTCCTCACTTGGGAGGTTTTGTCAGCCCCAGGTGCAAGGCTGTCCTCAGCAGGCAGGGCAGGGACGGTGCCAGCTGGCAGAAGGGATGCAACAGGGACACGTGCGGCTCTGGGATGCCTTGATCATTGCTGGTACTTGGTCTTAGACTGGAAAATAGACTTGATCTAAAACTTCAGAGTTGCACGTAAGAAATGTACTAATTAAGGTAGATACAGTTTTATTGTAAAGGGATTGTTTCACACTATACTTACAGAAACAATTGCCTAACTCTACCTCTCCTAATTTGCTTAAAATTCCTCCACTGAGAGGTTTTAATTTCTCCCTCTGAAGATTTTCTTAACCGAAGATGAAATTTTTTAGTCAGGCATTTCTGAGGAATATTAACTTCCTGCGGCGTCGAGGTGAGCCGAGGTGAGGAAACACTCCTCTGAGGGTTTTGTTTCATTATTATTATTTATATTCTGCTGTTTCTAAGAAAAAAAGTGTAAAAAACTAACTGAAGATATTAATCGTTAATTGCTAACAAGCAAACAACGGTGCCTTTCACAGCTACAAATCATCACAGCCAGGGATGCCGTATGTGTAGGAAAAGAATGACAAAAGCGGGTAGAAAGTCCATGATTTTCAACGTGGAACAGAAGTTGCAAGCTTTGATCTCACATCTTTGTGGAGATTTTTTTAAAATTCTTGCTGTCTATTTTAAGCCATGAGTTGCTGAACTGCATTAATGTAAGCATCAGTGTTTGGGAATAAAGAGGGAAATGACTGTTTCCAATGGGCCTAAGCAGTGGAAACAGCTGAGTGGAATAAAGTAGCTCCTGTAAACAGACAAAATCCAAATAGCGTAGGCTGCTTTCTGCAGGTTTTATTGTATTCCCAATAAATGGCTTCAGCTAAAAGTAATTATTCCCCTCAGAGGAATAGGTAGGGAGCTGCCAACGGTAAGCCTTGTTTTTATGGATTCTGTAGATATTCACATTCCTGGAACCCTTGTTAGCCGTGGCCAGCATGGGAGTGATGTGGAGCAGCACCAAAACTTTAGTCACCAAGGGCGTTAACTGCAGATCTGTTCATTCTTAAACTCATTTAAGTTTCCTTGCTCTTTGTCTGCCCTGTTGCACAGGCTCACAGCTCCTTTTCAGTGGAAGAGGGAAAAAAAATAAAAATTTGTGGATCATACAACATAGTGTGTGGAGGGGAAAGATAGACAGAAGCACTGCTGTAGCTACTGCATCAACTAATGTAAACTTTTACCTGATTTTCTTTCTAATGGAGGATTGTTGAAACTCATAAATTTGCAATACAGATACTAGCTGCTTAGTCTCATTTTGATTGCATTCAGTAAACCGTAACAACAGTCTCATTCCATGTTATGTTATGTAGTTAAATCTCAGAGCTTAAGCACAAAATTCTGACGTAGGCAGAAACAATCACCTCTTGGTTAGGGGTTAGGGTGAGAGGACGTCCTTTCTTGACTGTTTTATGGCATCTGGCTCTTTGAGGAGCAGTCTGTATGTGTTGTTGAGAGGTGTGATCTGCATGTTGTCCTTGGCCACAGGCCGGCTTCCATTTACGAAACTGGTTATCGATTATGAAGAATTAGGAATCTGTGAATAAGAAAGCAAGAGAAAGGTCTGTGTTGCTTTAGACCAGATGCTCATCTAGTTCAGCATTCTTGTCTCTATTCATGGCGATGGTCGATGTTTATGAAAGGGTACAAATACACTACGCTTTCCAAATTCCAGAAAGCAGTAGCTTGGGACTCCCTTGAGCTAGCGTTTGAATTACAGGCCGTAACATCCTCGTTGGCAGCTGTGAAACATAGCTCATTTAAATAAATGAGTGTGTCTTCTGTATGATGTGATCGGAAAGAGTTGAAATTCAGCACTGGTCCTGCCTAAGGGGGAGGAGGTTATCGTCATAAGCTTGGTTTCCTTTGCCACACCAGAGCTTGATGTGTTCAAAAGGGGCAGATTACCTGTTTCACTACCAAAAAGGCAGGGGGATAATAAAGTACAGATGATTTACATAGGAAAAGCAACACACTTCTTGCATGCACTATGAAGTGTTTAGTAAAAGCAGTAGTGTCATACAGGCTATTTACTTGCTGGAAGGATAAAAAATGTTACTAATTGTTCTTTCACAAAACGTTGTTAATGTGCTATATATGTTTTCCTCTATACATTTCATTACTCCTAAGGCATTGGTAAGCTTGGACAATCTTTTCTCATACATTTGGTGTACTCTCCTTTTCTTTCATCAGTTTCAGATAAATTAAAATTTTAGCAGTTTTTTGAAGCTGGTTCTGGTTTTCCTATTGGTAACAATAATTCAAGAACTATTAAAAGCAAACGTTAAAGCATAGTGATCTCTAAAAGGAGGTGAGTTGTTCACACCTCAAATAAGAGAAAAAATTATGGCCAAATCACAATGGAAATCTGTGGCTGTGAGGAATTCCTTCCAGTCACCTCAGCAATTTTACTTTCACAGTAGTTTAGCAGCGTGGCATGTTAATGCCAAAGTAATATAGCTCTTTTTCTACTTGTAAAAATAAGGATTTATTCCATATTGTTTGTGAAACTAAGCTAGACAGCTACACTAGAGAAGCTGATGAAGTGTGGGCTGGATGAGCAGACAGGGAGGTGGATTGAAACAGTCAGACCCAGAGGGTGGAGGTCAGTGGAACAAAGTCTAGTTGGAGACCAGTAACTAACCGTGTACCCTCAGGGTCAATATTGGGTCTAATCCTGTTCAACATGTTCATTAATGATCTGGATGTTGTGGCAGAGTGAGTGCATCCTCAGCAAGTTTGCAGATGACACAAAACTGGGAGGAGTGGCTGATACACCAGTGAGTTGTACTGCCATCCAGAGGAACCTTCGCAGGCTGGAGAAATGGGCTGACAGGAACCTCACGAAGTTCAACAAGGTGAAGTGCAAAGTCCTGCATCTGAGGAGGAGCAACCCTAGGCACCAGTACGTGCTAGGGTCTACCCAGCTGGAAAGCAGCTTTGACGAAAAGGACCTGGAGATCCTGGTGGACACCAAGGTGACCATGAGCCAGCAGTGTGCGCCTGTGGCAAAGAAGGCTAATGGTGTCCTGGGGTGCCTTAGGAGAAGGGAGCAGGTCGAGGGAGGTGAACCTTTCTCTCTACTCAGCACTGCTGAGGCCCCACCTGGAGTGCTCTGTCCAGTTCTGGACTCCCCAGTACAACAGAGACGTGGACATACTGGAGAGAGTGCAGCAAAAGGCCACTAACTTAATTAAGGGTCTGGAGAATCTCTCATATGAGGAAAAGCTGAGAGAGATGGGACTGTTCAGTCTGGAGAAAGGAAGGCTCAGGGCGGGTCTCATCAATGTGTACAACATACCTGAAGCGAAGCTGTGAAGAGGATAGAGACAGGGTCTTTTCAGTGGTGCCCAGTGACAGGACCAGAGGCAATGGGCACAAACTGAAAAGCAGGATATTCCCTCTGAAGATGTTTCCCTATGTTCTTACTGTGAGGGTGACTGAGCACTGGAATAGGTTGTTCAGAGAGACTGTGAAGTCTCCTTCCTTGTACATATTCAAAGGTTACCTGGACATGTCCCTGGGCAACTGACTTTAAGTGTGCCAGCTTGAGCACGGGGATTGGACCAGCTGATTTCCAGAGGTCCCCTCCAACCTCAGCCATTCTGTGATTAGCACGCATAGAATTCCTACCAAAATTAAATCTACATCTTAACACTGAGATATTCAAATCGTCATGGATCTAAGAATTAACAAGCACAGAATCAAGTATTTCCTTACGCCGTAAAGGATATACATAAGCATCAAATTGCCTCATAATGTTTACGATCTGATAGATGACAAATTCTTTTACTTCAGTTTGGCCCAGAATAGGCTTCTAAGCGTTTATTATCTGCTTTGTTAATCATTACTTTCAAGGTAAAAACTGAAGATAAGGATGTGAAATAATCATATGTTATGTGATAGGAAGAGGCCTATATCCAGGCCAATATCCTGTGTGAAATCACACCTTTATTTTTCAAGTGAGATCAAGTTTCTTGTATAAGTGATAGCCTTTGAACTCCTACCGAATAGCTTACCTAATAGTCCTTCTGCATTTCAGTTTTGCTTTACATACTGCATAAGAATGTAACCATTTTCCTCTCAAATTTGTTAATGGTACTTTGCCCTTCCAAAAGGAACTTTATAATTGCAAATAAATGTCGGGAGTGGTTAGCCATTTAGGAAATTACATCAGAGCAGTTTTATAGCATGTTGTCCAGAGGCAGCAATGCCAGAACGGTGCCGCACAGGACGATGATAACCACCAGGACACCGATAGGCCAGTACGTAAATACCTATAGGATGCAGGGCTGGGGACCACTACCCCTGGGAGTCAGCTGTGGAAAGGATCCACTTCTTCAAAGACTTACTTATCCGTGTTATTCTGTTTGAGAGAATATATAAAGGAAAATGACATCATCCTAGTCTCTTCATGGAAAAAAAAGGAATTAAGATCTAGTTAAACTATCCTAATCCTAATACTTATACATTCTTTTTGCCCCATGGGAATGTGAAACAACAAATAGAGTATTTATTTAAGCAATGCTGCGGTTCCCCTTACCCGTGCTCCAGGGTGGCACTTAAATCAGTGAGAGCAGCATTCTTTCCAGCATGAAAGCAGTGAACAAGATCCTCTATATAAATAATTTACTCTATAAAGTACCTGCATTAACATATCACTGCTATACTAACAACACTCGATCATGTCAAACCACTTTGTGTAGTGGGGTAAAACTGTTGCCTAAAATATGGTAGCTTAGTTTTCAACTATTTTAAGCAGTCTTAAAGGATTTTAGAATTTTGGCTGCCCTCATAGTCTCCTAGAAGGTCACTGAGAGATGGCTGCCCTGAAAAATTTCTTCTCTGTGACCTGTAGGACAGTTTTAAGCAGTGAGGTCATGAAAGCACTCTTATTTAAATGCAAGAGAAGAGGCCAGGCACAGATTTATTTTTAAGTTTCAGGAAAACAGTTAGAGAAATCATTCCCAATTGGCAGAAAGAGGACTCCCATTCTTCAGCTAGGATTTAATTTCCTTCTCTCTCATAGGAAAATGTAAGAAGATTAAAATAAGGATCCTATAATCTAATANCGATCATGTCAAACCACTTTGTGTAGTGGGGTAAAACTGTTGCCTAAAATATGGTAGCTTAGTTTTCAACTATTTTAAGCAGTCTTAAAGGATTTTAGAATTTTGGCTGCCCTCATAGTCTCCTAGAAGGTCACTGAGAGATGGCTGCCCTGAAAAATTTCTTCTCTGTGACCTGTAGGACAGTTTTAAGCAGTGAGGTCATGAAAGCACTCTTATTTAAATGCAAGAGAAGAGGCCAGGCACAGATTTATTTTTAAGTTTCAGGAAAACAGTTAGAGAAATCATTCCCAATTGGCAGAAAGAGGACTCCCATTCTTCAGCTAGGATTTAATTTCCTTCTCTCTCATAGGAAAATGTAAAAAGATTAAAATAAGGATTCTATAATCTAATATTTAGCTTTATTACTTTCATATATTCTGTTCATACATGTCCTGCAATACACGCAGTGAATCTGGACCGCCTGAACCTAAGCATTTTCTCCCTGCCTTCAAGCTGTGCTAATGAGCCCCAGAAAGTAGAAACACTCAGTCTTTCTGGATGTTTCAGATCAGTGTCAGTGCAGTTAAGCAACAGAATTAGTAAACAGAGAAGAGCAGTTACTCTGTGCAAATTAAAAAGCTCAGGATCTCTACAGATGAAAAATCTAATAGCCAGAGGAACTCTTTCTACGGACACAAATTCAAGGTAAGAATCTAACACCTCTTGGAGCCTGTGAGCTGTAGAGTCTGACTTTATTACTGTCTTTGAAAATCTCTCCTTTGAGCGAAAGGACAATGAGGGCAGGAACATATCTTTGAAAAGGGACCCAGGTGTGGGAGAAGAAACAAAGGAGAAACTAAGCGCCAGGTGACAAGTGGTGTTTACAAAGGAAGATAGCCATGCTTGGCGTTCATTGTTTGAGGAGCTCTGGAGGGCTAGAGTGTCTCTCAACCGCAGGCAGACGAGCTGAATTCTACAGTGGTATGCCTCAAATGTCATGGTATCTCAAGGTAGTGCATTTCATTTTGCATCCGTGCTAGCTACAAGTGCGTCCAAAGTCGATTATAACTCAGTTGATGGATATTAATTTCTCTGTTGGTAATTTGTTCAGTTGCTAAAACCTGATTGTTTTCAAAGGCAGCGTAAAGAGAGTGCAGGAGGATGAGTGGGCAATTGTTGTGGTTTAGGTCCAGTCAACAACAAAGAACAACTCTCACTCACTCCTCCCTTCCTGGTGGAATGAGGAGAAAATGCAACGAAACCCGGTGGGTCGAGACAAGGACAGGGAGGGTTCACTCACCAGTTATGGTCACAGGCAAAAAACTGACTCAACTTGGGGAAAAAAATCAATTTAATCCATCATCAATCAAATCAGAGTAGGATAAGGAGATACAAAAAAAACAGATCGCAAAAACAAACACCTTCCACCACCACCACCCCCCCACACTTCCCGGTCTCGAGTCCCCTCGCTCCCGATGTCTCTCCCTCCTCCCCCCTCAGTGGCGCAGGGGGACAGGGCATGGGGGTGCAGTCAGTTCACCAGAGATTGTCTCTGCCACTCCTTCCGCCTCAGGCAGGGAGGGCTCCTCTCACGCTTCCCCTGCTCCAGCACAGGGTCCCTCCCACAGCAGACAGTCCCTCACAAACCCCTCCGACGGAAGTCCTTGCCGTGCGGTGCAGCCCCTCAGGAACGCACCAACCCAGCACAGGCTGCCCACAGAGTCATGGCCTTCTTTGGGAGCAGGTACCTCCCCTGGGCTTGAATCCTTCACAGGCTGCAGGTCCCTCTCTGCTCCACCATGGTTCTTCATGGGCTGGTACACCGTGATCCTCCGTGGGCTGCAGGGGCACAGCCTGCCCTCTCCCCATGGGCTGCAGGGCAATCTCTGCTCCAGCCACCTCCTCCCCCTTCTTCCTCAGTGACTGAGGTATCTGCATAGGTATTTTCCACACATCTTCCTAATCCCTCTGCTGCAGATCTCATCCACAGTTTCTTTGTCCCATTCCCTCCTTAAATCCGTTACCGCAGAGGCCCATCCGCTGTCTCTGAATGGCCTGGCCTCAGCCCAAGGCGGGGCTGCCTTGGAGCTGGGGGAACTTCAAGCAGCTTCTGACAGGGGCTGCCTGCCCGTGTAGCCCCTGCCCCTGCTACCAAAGCCCCCGCACACAGACCCAACACAGCTTGCAGAGGGTGCCTGTCAACCACTACCCACCATTGGCAATTGCAGGCTTGAACATGGAGGAATGAACTCTTAAGACAGTGAAACAAAGGGTGGCTTTGGTGGGACAAAGCTGTGGTGTGTTTCTTGCTGGAGCAGGGAAAAGTTCAGAGACCTGTTAGGAAGACAACTGCTTTTGGAGTTAAATGGCAACGTTTGTAGCTCAGAGACATTGCTCATTGAGTTTTGACTGTGGAGAAAGAGAGTGGAGGGGAAGGCTGCAGCCTGGCAGTGCCACCTCATGCGTGAAGCACTGGATGGTTACTTCTGTCTTAAAGAAATGCAGTAGTGGGTGTTACTACCACCTGGATACTTGAAAATACTTGATTTTGTCACCTTACACAAGCTTCTAACTCTTGGCATGTATTAGGCTATAGTAGGATTACAGACAAAATTTATTGGTTGATTTTTGGTTGCTGCACCTGGCTTTTGACCAGGTAAATTGAAAAGTGAACTTTTCTATAATTGTAGCAATGTTGTTTAATCCATGGGTTTTATCACTGATACTGTTATGGAGGAGGAGAGAGAAAGCATTCATGATGTCTGTAGGCATAAAGCTTTCACAGCCCCTGAGCAGAAGCATTTTGCCCTGTGTGAGCAGATTTACTTTGGAGAGGGTAAGCTGTAATTCTTGGCGGCCCGGCCAACATGTTGTTTCCTTGGCTTGAAAAGCAGTATACTGGGTACCTGAGCTGCAGCAAGGAAACAATGAACAGCCTTTGTAGCAGATTCAAGCTAACTGCAGAATGTCCATTTAATAGATTAAAAGGAGACATGCATTGTATTTAAATTCATTGAACCAAACACTCCAACTGTTCCCATTTCGTGTTGTGTTTTGCCTATTACCTGCAAAGCATAGAGGAAAGCACTGCTAGGTGGAGCAGGGATTTGGAGAGGCTGTCTGCTGTTTTTTGAAAAGCCATTCAGGAGTGTAATGACACGAGCTGGTTGTGATTGCGTGTGGCTGAGGAAGACTTCAAGAATCTGAACATTTACTTAAGAGATACAATACTCACAAAAACTTAGGATCAGGCCTGTGATATAAGTTTACTGGCTTATTAAATTTAGCTTTAAACAAAAAAAATGTTTGAATATATTGGCTATTTCCTAATTCTTGTAGTATGTCTTCTTCAGCTCCAGTCTCTTACTATTTAATTCAGCAAATCTTATACCTCAGCAGCTGGAGTGAGCTGCTGCGATTGCCATTTATGTGACATAAGTACTTTGAGACTAAAGTCTAGCAAGCAGGAAATTAATTTTAAAAGAAACTAGCTTAGGTACATCTCATAGCAATCTTCTCCCACTGTGCGATCAAGAATACCTTTACTTTGAAAGTTTACTCCACTGTTTGCTGTGTTAAGTCTCTTGGTATTCCCTTAGCCTATTGTGCTTGATTTCATTTTTACTGTGGGTGTAGTATTTTCGGTAATTGGAGTCATTATATTTCATTTTCTACTGTTTTAAACTTTTTCTTTTTATTGGAGATCCAGCAAAGTTGTTTACCAGAGGTACATACTGTGAAATACATTTTCCTGACCTTTCCATAGGTGAAATAAATTGCTTCATGTGGGAAGAGCAGGAAAATAATGTTATGCATTTATTCTGCAAGATATATTTAATTTTTTTTCTATTTATTGTGGAATATTCAGCTTTTTACCTAAAGTTGGAAGAGTTTTTGACATTAGTATTAATTTTTAAAATTTTCTTATTTTTTTTATTCCTAATACCTTTGTCCTTTTAGGAGACACTAAAAGAGAACTTAAAACCATTTCCAAGTATGTTGGCAGTCAGTTTAGTTGTATCACCCATATGAATATAGATTCATTCACCCGACAGCAAATCAAACAGATTCTCTTTGCTGCTAGGTAGGCACAAAGGCACACTGTGGAGCCACTGAAGGAAGGGCTGTGTGATGTGTGGTCCTGCCTGACCCATGCACTTCTTCACCTCTGGTGCATGACACCACTGAAACAAAGAGAAATTTTAGTGCTGTTACCATGCGCTCCTTCAGTCCGGGAATGCAGGGCTGGAGATGTCTTATCTCCATTTTTAATGCTTTTGCCGTCCCTTTATATGGACATTTTTCCCTAATGTGCAGATCTCCAGGACATCTTATTTTCCTCTATTTTTAAGAAGTGCATAGAGTCCCATCAAACAGTCTGTCAACTGCTCAGTTTTCCCACATGGTCTTCTATGGATGTGTCTGCACAGTGCTTAGTGCAGGAGTGCGCTTTTGAAGAAGGAGTTGCATGTAAATACCTAAACATACAGATTGCGTGCAGCAGATCACACTGTTTACATTGTGTTACACCTGTATAGCTCCTTCACAAATATGTGTGCACAAAAGATAGAATACTACCAGTATGAATATTTGTTACTAAGAGCTCCTTTTAATGGTAATCTTTTCTCACTATCATGACAAAGGAAGAATTGCCCAAATTAGTACTGATCTTTGCTTCATGTACTCTCTGCTAAGGTTGCAGTTAGATTATTATGAGCTCCAAGTGATTTTAAAATCTAATTTTCTTTGATGATAGAGACATATTCTAAACTATAATGTGTGCATATTTTGTGTCTTGTGATATTCCAGAAACACCTTTCATGAATCAACAGATAAACAGATTATATAGTAATGAATTTCCCTTTCATTTTACATGAGAAATCTTCTCCTCCTTTTTTCAGACTAGAACACTAAGGATTTCGTGCATTGCAAGAGGAGAGAATTTGAGACTGTGATTCTGAAATGCAGATTCTGTGCTGTTGTAAGCAAATACTATGCTTCCAGGTTTAACATAATAATATCATCTCCTCTTCCCCTTCCTTCAAGTTCATAACCTATTGGACTAGAAATCAGCATTATACTCCTGGTGCTGCCACTGATGCCTCATATAATGCTGAGCAAGTCAGTCTCCCTTTCTTAATTTACCCTGTTGGATGTAGGTGATGGTACCTTCTTTTTACAAGGCACTTTGAATTCTGAATACGGAACACAAAATGCAATTTTAAATACAACTTTATTTGTCTTAAGATCGAATAATGCCCTGAGGAGAAGGACTTGGAGATGTTGGTTGGAGAGAAACTCAACATGAGCTGGCAATGTGTGCTCACAGCCCAGAAGGCCAACCGTATCCTGGGCTGCATCAAAAGAAGTGTGACCAGCAGGTCCAGGGAGGTGATTCTCCCACTCTGCTCCGCTCTCATGAGACCCCATCTGTAGTACTGCCTTAAGCGCTGGGGCCCCCAACATAAGAATGACATGGGC
Organism: Steatornis caripensis; assembly: GCA_013398225.1. Taxonomy (NCBI): domain Eukaryota; kingdom Metazoa; phylum Chordata; class Aves; order Caprimulgiformes; family Steatornithidae; genus Steatornis; species Steatornis caripensis. The sequence continues at coordinate 43,725 of VZSC01003101.1, read as the reverse complement.
CTGTTGGAGACAGTCCAGAGCAGAGCCGCAAAGATGATCAGGGGGCTGGAGCACCTGTGCTATGAAGACAGGCTGAGAGAGTTGGGGGTGTTCAGCCTGGAGAAGAGAAGGCTCTGGGGAGACCTTATAGCAGCCTTCCAGTACCCGAAGGGGGCCTACAAGAGAGCTGGAGAGGGACTTTATATAAACAAGGGCGTGTAGTGACAGGATGAGGGGTAACAGGTTTTAAACTGAAAGAGGGTAGATTTAGATTGGATATTAGGAAGAAATTCTTCACGGTGAGGGTGGTGAGACACTGGAACAGGTTTCCCAGGGAAGTTGTGGACACTCGCTTGCTGGCAGTGTTCAAGGCCAGGTTGGATGGGGCTTTGACCACCCTGTTCTAGTGGAAGGTGACCCTGCAATGGTAGGTGGGTCAGAACAAGATGACCCTTAAGGTCCCTTCAAACTCAAACCATTCTATGATTCTGTGATAATACCATGTAGATGAACCCAGGGGTATACAGAATGGAAAAGAAATGGAATTGCAGAAGTCTTTGGCATGTAGTTGCATTGCCACTTAAAGGACTATGGTTCACACAGGTAATTATTCCACAAAGTGCTGGGATCATGCGTGCAGCATTTATAGTGTTGAAGCGTCTGCTTTCTCATAGTAACCCGGGCATGCATTAAAACAGAAATGTAATACTGTGTTGTTTTTGTTGTTTGTTTGTTTGGGTTTTCTAACACATCTTCATTAGTGCAACTTCCTTCCCAAATGAGCAGGACTAGTGTTGTGCCAATTAAAGATTGCAATGGATTTCACAGTTTTTGTTTTTATCTGTGTCTCCGCTGCTTCAGAGACAATATAGCCCAGCAAAGATCAAGTTTTACAGCATGAATTACCTGAAAAGCCAGGACATCAGGAATAATTTTCTTTCAGCAGTTGTTCTTTGCAGTTATTTCTTGCCACCTGTATCTGGAAGGAAAATAAGGAAAACATTTTATTGGCTATGGATGATTTGGACATGTGAGAGTTAATGGGATTGAAGCGAGTTGTTTTTCGCATTTGGTCATTGCTCATAATCCTGAAAGAAGCCGGGTTAAGTGTTTTTCCTCCGCTTTACTGTGTCTTTGATATGTTAGAAATCCATGTGCAACATTTCACTAGCAGCAATTTTGATTTTTGGCTGAATTTGCTAATGGCATGTATTTCTGGGCTTAAGGACTTTTTCTGAAGTAACTAGGAGAATTTTATACTCCTTAGTCTTCTTTATAGATATGACAAATGCTTGTTTTCAACCTAACACATCTTATGGTATCCAAGTGCTTTTCTAAGTGTCTTTTTCTTCTTCCTCACTCTTCATATTGCAAGAAATCCCAATTTATAATCCTTTTGGCAGCTACAAATGTCAAAGCTTATCAGTAAAAATATAAAATTTGAGGCTGATTAGCTAAATTAGTAATTCAAAAAAGGCCTAAAATTACACTGAGTTTAAATACCATATGAAATTAGTAATGTAACTCCAGATTGGCACTGGCTCATTGAAAATCTCTGGGGTCTAGTATTGACATTTCAAAATGGAAATCGATACTTCTTGATACGTATATGTGCATTTCCTTATTTGTGCATTCATAGGCTAAAATTTGTTCATTTAATGTAAAAACATCTCTGTTTCCATGTGTGTCTGTTTCAGCTGTTACCTTTTACATGAAATTAGCTCTGACTTCCTACCTTATATTCTTGTTTGCAATATACATTGTGCATTCAACATTTTTATTAGTTTGCTATGCTGCCATTCCTATCATGTCGGTAGTTTCATGAAAATACAAAGCATATAAATATTAACAAAAGAAATACTGGTAAGGAGTGCAAATTACATGGAAAATAATATCTCAAACATAGAAGCCTTCAGTGCTGTCTATTTTACACTTGTTGAGAACAGGAAAGCTGCTCCCTACCCCCAGTCTAATTACCATGGGCTTTATAGCTCTTACAGCACCTGGTTTCTTCTCTCGTTTCAAAGTTAGGATTTCCGAAGTAAATCCGTAAGTCCAGCAAATATTAAATCAAAAGCTTTGAACATTGCTTTGTTCCTGTGCAACATCAGATTCACTGTTGTCACAGTGAATAGAAGGCACGTAAGGTAGAATAGAGGAAGGATGGTACATCCGCATTCATACCATTTATGCCATTTAATCTGCCTTCTGCAGATGTACGAGGACTGTTTTCTCCTTCATCCCCCACACTAATTGTAGAGTCTCATTTTTCAAATTGGGACCAAAACATAATTTTGTAACAGATATGGATTTAGGAAAAAACCCCAAACAGCCACACAACAAAAAAACCAACCTAGTCTTTTTCCACAGAAATAATCTGAGTGGTAGTCTGTTAAATTATAAAAGGAAACAAAAGAAACAAACAAAAAAAAACCCCAAACCAGTTTTGTATGTTTTAAAATTCAAACACACTGTTGCAAAAATAAACATTTTAGTGATCAAGCAGTAAGGTTATTTTCCCTTTTTCGTCTTTGATAATCAAGACCTTTGTTCATTTAAAATCAGTAATATCACTGCAACAATGTTATGCTGTGAGACAATAATATTTTGACTTATTCAGAAATGAAGTGGGGCATGCAGTATTTATAGAGACAAGTTACGNAAAAAAAACCCCAAACCAGTTTTGTATGTTTTAAAATTCAAACACACTGTTGCAAAAATAAACATTTTAGTGATCAAGCAGTAAGGTTATTTTCCCTTTTTCGTCTTTGATAATCAAGACCTTTGTTCATTTAAAATCAGTAATATCACTGCAACAATGTTATGCTGTGAGACAATAATATTTTGACTTAATTCAGAAATGAAGTGGGGCACGCAGTATTTATAGAGACAAGTTACTAACTATTAAAAACAAGATTTTATAATGGAAGTGTTGACACAAGCTTAATTCTGCTGGCATAATAAATTTCATTATAGTATTCATTATAGGAATTTCCAGTCCTTTTATAGACTATGGAGTCTCTGCAAAGCAAATGAAATAAAGAATCACTAGACTATCACACAAACTCCTCACAGTAATTACTTCTTAAAAGTGGCATGTGTTTTGAGAGTGTTACTTTTGTTTCCAGGATCCTTCTCCTTCTCTCAGGAGACACTTTTTTCCCCCCCTTCCTTGTTTTGCCTTGAACTCATTGTCAAACAGACATATATAAAGAAATTTTCTAGGTGATTTCACCAAGTTGCAAGAAAAGTAGAAATTTCAAGAACATTCAAGTGAGTCTGCTAAGTTAATATGGTACCAGTCATGTATTTTTTATCCCTTGTTTGACCGATAAGGCTCACATTTGTACTAGGAAGTTGGTGAAAGGTAAATTCCAAAGACTGAAGTGAACCAGACCACTTTCAGAAGTTTTATAAGGCCACATCCACAAAAAGATTCAGCATCAGGTACCCAGTGCTAGTTACTTGATGTTATCCACCCATTTTGTGATGGGGCATGGTGGAGAAGGGCCTGTTAGGTCCAATGTAGCACCTAACACGGCATATGATGTCAGTGCAGTCACTGGTTTGGGTCTCGAAACAGTGTAACTACATTATTGTGAGTATACATCTGAGCTTATATGGCCAGAGGTAGGGCTCGTTAACTGGGAGCGGGGCCATGATGATATGGCCACATTATTTTTGACTAAAGGCAGGTCATTCAACCAAATCATAAGAGCCTAGATCTCATGTCTTCCTAAAAATGAATGGTTTCAGCTTCCTTATCTAGCTGCTTCTCTGATGCTGCCCTAAATCCTCAGGCTAATGGCAAAAGCAGGGTGAAGTTGCACTCTGCTGTTTCAGCTGGATCTATGTTCCCATTCAATTAAAGAAAAAAGTCATTTGCTGCAGGGTAAAACTAAATACAAGGGCAATGCTGGTGACATTTCGCTAGGAAGATGAGAGTCCTGGATCTGGACCTTTGCCTTTAGCCTTTTGTGAAATCAGTCTCGCCTCAAAGCAGACTGTGACCCTCACAGCCCTGCTAGGCTGAGCCTCCTGAAGAGCAGAGGAGCCAGAGCCCTGTTTGTGACTCTGGTGTGGCCTGTGTGAGAGAGGCACCTGAGGTTCTGCCAGTATGTGTGTCCCACAGACTGCTGTGTAGGCTGAGCCTAGCGTTTTTGTACCCAGCAGGGATGCTGGAAAAATCAGGTTCTCCAGGCTCTACCCTGCCCAAGAAGGAGGCAAGTTTCTTTTGTGTTGATTGCTCTCTTGTAATTAGGTACGGAAATTCTGCCTAGCCCATGCTTTTAGGAACCCAAACATTTTTGTACGTCTGAGTCTTCAGTATGTCAAAGTCTAAGGACATGCCTGAGTCAGCAGAGCTAGAAGGTTTTGAGCAGAACCCGTTGAGCCATTAAACCTGGAAATGAAAGTGTTAGGAAAAGCTGTGAGACGATACCGGAGCTGATGGGAAATGTAGTTTGAGCACATTTGTATAGAACTGAGTGACAGGTAATGAGTGCCATCTCTTGACTGGTTGGCTCAGAAAAAAGGCGGTGCGGCCCTGGTTATATTGCATTCAAGCCTCAGCTAGTAAATCTATATGATACTATACAGATTTGTTGTATAGGTTTCTGGAAACTTTTAAATCTTAGGCATGTCCTAAAGTCTATTAACTTCAAATCAAATTAAGGGTGGGACTTCAGTATAACTTACATTTGTTTGAAGTTGTCTTTATTTTGAAAAAGAAAATCAATTTGATATAATTCTATCGTTAGTTTTCTGGAAAAAAGATATGAAAGCCTTCTCTGAATGGCACCTTTTGATCTATCTCACAAATGTCTGAGACCTGAACCATGTTTCTAATAGTTTTGGGGTTTTTTTTTGCAATAGGTGCAATCTGTGAGCCCTCTTTCTTGTGTGATTCATGGTGTACTACTTTCTTGAAGGGATTATATGCATTTTCACCTACAAAGAACTTCACTATGTGTAAAAGCCTTGAGTACTAGCAGTAATTCTGTCTTACCTCGTCCGACAGCAGTTGCAGAAAACAGTAGAAGACATTCATTAGCATGCCTTTTACTTGGCATTACAGGAAAGAGGCTGAACTGAATAATTTGATTCTCCTATATTTTTCGGTAGGTTCTTTTCACTTGCCAGACCTGAGCAGACTAAAGGAGAAGCTTTATTGTAAGGAGTAGGAAGCCTGAATCCTCACAGAAAATGTGAAAAAACCTCAGGTGTCTTACAAATACCATCAGGAAGACGAAGGTGGACACGTTTTATTGTTCTTGGATGGGTATATAGTTGTATATGAAATTTCTGTTAAGAAACTGTGCATTTAAGATGTTTACTTCACAAAAACTGTAGCTCTAAGTCTTCTGTAAGTATTGGGTAACTCCTTGAAATAACTCAAGCATCCACCTGGAATCAGGTGGATCAGGTGGACAAGACAAGATGTTAGGACAGAGGAAATGTTTTTTTGTTTGCTCTTTAATGGATGTGAAAGTATATTGTGGCTGCGGTGACAATCCTATCAGAAGACAAGGGGAGGATACTAATGCTAAATGCAGCACTGGGTGACAATGCAACTAGTTGTCCTAAGGAAGTCCATGGCAAGCTTCTCTCGTCAGTGGGAATTCTGCTTTTTATGTCTGTTAAACAAGAGGGAGGTTTGAGTTTGTACAAAGAAGGGAGATAGGTGAAGTGTACTTTCTTGCTGCTTTTAAGTCCCAGAGTTCCCTTTCTAGCCGTTATTCCAAGAAATGTCTCAGGAAGTTCTGGGCTATAAATAACATTCTTTTACACTTAGGATATGAGAAGAGGGAAGAGATGTTTAGATGATTTGTCTTATACTGAAGCTGTTGAAACCTTCGTTTGCAAGCTGTGAGAGTTGGCTGAATTTAATTAGGCATAGACAGCTGACAATTTGTGAGCTGTACATGCAGGCCGTCTTTAGGTCACTGAATAGCACTCGTATTTGTTTGACTTGGCAATTACAGTATTTCTTTCACCATTCTGTAATACACATCCCTTGCCCATTTACATGTGCAGACACATTAACTGAAAAAAGAAAGTACGCTGTAATAATATGCGTGATGTGATTGCACGGCAAAGAAATATTAACCAGCAGAACATCCAGCAAGTGTATTTCCATGGACATTTCTGCATATTCCTTTATTATCAAAGGCTAATATTATAGTTCTGAAATTTCAGGGAACAGTACTTAAATATGTAGATTCTTGGTTTAATGTGTGCTAAAGCTTGAAGGTCACACAGTATTTTCAATCAATGTATTCAGTTTATTAATACATACAGAGATATTATAATGATACCCTTCAAGCTACTTAAGACCAGGCCTCTTCAGAGACTGAGTAATTGATGTATTGCATCATCGTTGTGTCTGAATGCTATACTATCAGATTTCTTCAGACTGATTGCTCATCTGCCTATTTTTTAGGAAATGTATAGTTAATGGACCTAAAAAGATAAAACTAGAAATGCGAACTACTTCAGGTGAAGAAAGGTCTCACTGGGAAGTTTGGGAAAGAAACAGTGGTTCTTAAGAAATGTATTTTCTTTGACTAGGCACTATAACCTTGATATGCATTGTGGTGCATATTTCAGTGAACCACTTAAAGGAAATAATAACACAGGAAACTGACTGAATAATGCACATGTCAGATTCTGTTTACTTGTTTGCCTTCTTTGAAGAGAAAATCAGGAGCTTAGGGGGACAGGGGAGATTGATTGATACCTTAAGGCAATTGAGAGAAAGCTTAAGTGACAATAAAATATAGAGAACAAATTTGAATCACACATACTATACTTCAATAATTTATATGATCAGTGAAATTTTTAAGAGACGTTCAGTAAGTTAATAGCTGAATAGATTATTTAGGTAAGCATGCATGCAAATGTGGTTTGCAGAAGTTTTTATTACTCATAATTTTATGTTCAAAGATGTGAAATTCCTTTTGTAAAGAATCAGAATAGGCCAGTAATGAAAATCATGCACATAATTTATGTTGTAATTGTGATAATTAAATAAAAGTTTTAGTATTTATATTTGATTTATGTACTTTTAACATTTATTTATCTATTAATACATCTAATATGTTTTTCTCTATTTAAATTTGAAAAGAAACTCAGAAATAAGATACGGGACAAGTCTTCAGAGAAATCGAGGAAATATTTTTTTCTTCCTAAACTGAGCCAATACTCATTCAATTACATTGTGAAGAGATTGGAACTAATACAGACTTTGATCTGAAAATTCTATTTGCAAACAAGAATTTGATAAGAAATTATGATGGATTTTTTCATTTTTTCTCACACTTATTTTTATCACTCCTTAGGAGAAATTACATCTAGAGAAGAGAGAAACCAAATTATAAGAGCTTCTAGCTTCAGGAGTGAAAAATGCTTTAATCGTTCTGAGTTATGATTAGATTCTGCTGCGCCTACATGATACATCATTGCCATGCCAATGCCTTTTTTCCTATCAAAGTGATTGTATCAGAGACAACTGATTTAACTGTCGTATTTCAATATGTGACCCAGACATTGAAAATCCCACCTACACCAAAGCCTTAATAGAATATCTGACTCATTCATAACCATGAACAGCAGGCATTAGATGCGAACACTTCCTCCACAGTTCTATTTATAGATTTACATGGCTTTGAGGAAATTGGATGGAAAGCACAGGGTCTGTACTGCAGTTTCTTGAATTTCTGTTCTAGAGAACATCAATATGTGATATAAGTAATTAGTGCCACAGAACAATTATCACGTTTGTGCTTGTGTGCCATTTCATGCTCAACAATAACATCAAATTAAGACTGAATGTTTGATTGTTGGAAGTTACTCACATCCTTTTAAGATGTGATGTGTCATCAGGTAAGTCATAAAATCCTTGTGATTTTACATCTATTTTCTACATTGAAAATTACTATAATTATTTGTGTCACGGTGGTGGTGCTATTATTATAAAACTTCACTGAAATGAAGTTTATCTGCAACTGTTTGTTGAGTTTTTTCATTGTAGCTCATCCCTGTAACAGCTGAGCATCTTGCACACAAAATTAATAGGAAAATCTTACGTGGACCTTAAAATAATTCAAATACTCTTGACAGTTCCAGAACTCTACTTGTTATTTTTCACTTTGTTTTCATAGGCCAGGGAGACAGGGTTGTCACATGGTGGTAATAAATGCAGTACTTGAATTGTGAGTGTTAATGATGTTGGCACGTCTTTTTCAAAGAAGGCTGTACAATGTTTTCTAAAGATGATCAGGTCTGGATCTGCCTGCTGTCCTCTGACAGAGGCTTTGCTTTATTCCCTGCACACAGAGTATTGATAATAGCGCTAACAACAATGAATCCACCTTGATTTGTTACATGGTCTCCCTAAGGATCACAGTTATGGTACTTTACTAATATATTTATTGGTTTTCTTCAAAGATTCTGTAGCTGCTTACCCTGAGGTGGAGAGAAGTCAAGGTAGCCACTGACACCAAACTTCCCAGGTCAGTTTTAAATTGCTTGTATATGGTTATATATAAGGTTTTGATGAACTTCTTTATATTGCAGAATTCTTGCAGCTCTGTTGGCTCTATAAAGCTATTGTTAATGGAAGAATGTATTTTCAAGGTTGTCTAGTCTGTGTCTTGTCTTCGAATATTTCACTCTGCATGCCAAGTGACTGACGCTACAGCAATAGCTGCCAAATACCTGTCTTTTGTATCAAGTGTTGGCTTTTTCTGTGTTTGTTAGTTACCAGTAAATTGTGAAGGAATGAAAAATAACCTCTCATATGAGGTCATTGCTGTTTGTGCAGAAGATCATAGCAACTTCCTCTGCCGCTTTGTTTCCATGTTTTTCTACCTGTGTCCCCTTTCCTGCCCCCAGTTCTCATTGTAGGTTTATAAAAGCTGTTTCATGTGCAACGACTGCTACCCATCTGTTGGTAGCAGCTGGGTAGTATGGCGTTTGATCACAAGTCCTGTCCCCAATGAGTCTCTCCTAATGCTCGGTTCTGATCTAAGTTTCTTACAGAACTTCACTGTCAGCAGCTCATTGTCACCGACGCATTTCACGTACGTGCCAAGATATTTCTTCTGCAAATGCTTACAGATGGGCTCAGTTTAACATACATGAGTAGTCCTACTATAGTCGATGAGACCTCTTAGGTATGTGAAGTGCCTGTATAAGCTTTTGAAGAAGGTTAATTTAAAAACTATCTGAATATACATGTTTTTATACACAGCATTTGTCTTCGTAAGGACCGCTGCTATGAGGCAGCTTATGTGGCTCACGTTGCTTACTGGAAGATACCCAGACCCCTGCATTATCTGTCTGCTCTGCTCTTTCACACAGATCTTTGTCTTGTTCACCCATGCAGATAACTGAGGTATGCCTCCTTGCTCTTCATATATTTCAGTGAGCTCTGCAAGGTAGATGAGCATTGTTAAGAACTATTCTCAGATAACACATGCTATGGATCTCCATTCCCACAGGCTTAGGGGTTTTCTAGGCAATTGCACCTATCCACTCCATGTTAAAAATCTAGCATTCTGCTAACACACGTCAGTAGCACTATCCTACCTCATGTCTGGTGTTGCCAGTTTGCAAAAGGAGAAATATGAGTATCTTGTTTCCCAGTATTTCTGGGAACTTTCTAATTCCTTCCTCTACAGAAGTCTTGTAACTCTTAACTTGTTAAAGATAGTTTGACCCTTCTTCCAGTCAAATCCTCAATTGTTCCTTTTGCTTTGGAAAGAAATTATAATGTCACCTAGACACGGCCAAATGCAATTATTGTCTGCTCAAATAGTAAGCAGAATGGATTGGATAAACTTGTCCAATTTACCATTTCTGGAGCAGAGGTTTTTTTTTCCAGGCTAGACATAACAGCAAACAAATCACTTTGTGATGAAAATATCCTCAAGGATTGGTGACCTCTACTTCTAACTTTGGATTAGTAAGATTTTCAAGGAAGTCCTTGTGGTTTTCTTGGTCCTATTATTGCAGATTGCGCTGTTAATCCATCTATAAAAATACCTATTAATAGTCATGATGAAGAGCGAGAGTATAACTATCCTCCAGTGCTTTCAAATATTTATCATACTCTTACACATCTGCTGAAACACATTCCCAGAAGCCTTTAATTTTAACACATTATTGGCAAAAATCCATTTGTTGACTCCTTTTGCTGCCTCTAACATCATTCCTTTAGTGCTTTTACGCATGTGGTCTTTATGTATAGCTAATAAGTGTCCACAAATATTTGCAGGCCTAACCTAAGATGGATCACTGCTAAAAAAAAAATAAAATCTACAGATAACAAATTAGGATAAGTATGGAGGAAAGAAAGAGGGAACCAACACTAAGCCAGTGTTACAGGCAGAGAAATTGAAGCTGCTGTCCCATGCAGTGTAACTAAGTCTCAATTAGGGCTGTTGCCATTCATGTTTGTCTTTGCTGGCAAACCAGCGGTCCTCTCTGTATGCTAGCTCTCATGTTTGTCCAGCCTTGCTTTGGGCTGTTTCACTGCCTTTCACTGCAGAAAACTAACCTGAAAAGCAGGGAGGGGAGAACAGAACCCTTTCATACAGCTTTTCGTACCAAAATGGCTCAACCAGGGTCAGAGCTGAGACAGGGAGGTTAGCAGGACTGAGGCAGCCAGCAGGCAGGTCAGCTCGAGGAACTACTGCCTCAGGCAGAAAGGAGATTAGATAGCTTGTCCCTTATCCAGTCTGTGACAGAGCCAAGAATGAATAAAAATCTGAGTTGAAGCTCAGTGCCTAACACACAGAAATAACTCACCTCTTGATTTTTCCATTTCATGTTCTTTTTCACTAACAGGTTTGACGTTTGAATGTATAACTGTGCTCAAGAAAAGCTTCTTTCTTTCTCTCTTATGTTTCTATTTGTAAACAGCTTTGCATGCTTTTGTTTTTATTTACTTAGATTACAAAATAAGACAGGAATATAGGTGTTCAGATGAAAAATGCAGTGTTTCAGTTTTCAAGCACACAATAATACACAGCTTGGTTTAAAGATATTTTTATAATGTTAGAAAAATATGATAAAAATATGTAATTAAAATCACATAAAAACTGGTTGTGTTTCAGTTTAAAAGGGCTATTTTTTGGATAGAGAAAAGTTATGTTCGAACACGCATACAGTTTTGTGTGGCCAAAGTGTAGAGACACCACATAAATGGTTATATATCAAAGGAGACATACTATATAATATACTTGCACAAAAGAAAATACTATCACTAGAAAGCTGATAATAAATGGCTGTCCGGAGTGTTTAAAAATGGCAAAGTCTAGACTTCAAAACTATGTTAACTGAAACAGGTCTTTTTTTTTAAACATGTAAGAAATAGAGTTGGCATTTACTTGCAAAACAATGCTAAAAAGTATTCCGAGTTACGTGATTTAGAAGAAATGGCTCTGGATTGTGTGCCTATCAGAGTAATAAAAGGAGAATACTAATTAGCGTGTCAAATCTTTAATACCGTACCAATCCAATTCTTTCTTTTGGTAATTCTTTACTGTAGCCATAGTAACAAAAGAAGGAAACTTAAGACACCCAGGCATTTGCAGTTCCTTTTATTTTTTCTTAAATAAGTCTTAATTTCTCTATCTAAGAAGCTCTGTTTTCTACTTGTAGCACTTGTAATTATACTTTCCTATATTTAAATATGACAGAATATCCTTAGGTATTCATTCATTCCTCCATAGCTCATCTAGATTTCATTTTAAAAGGCTTGTTTTGCTTTAATTATTTTATGA
>VZSC01003101.1:0-31828 GCA_013398225.1 Steatornis caripensis | reverse complement strand
ATTTTATGAAGAGGACTTCAAAATAAGCTGCATTATTCAGAATTTAAATATATATATATATATAATGAAAGTACTTACCTAGAACAGAATAGTTATTTTGAGTGATATACTTTTAGAAACAGCTTAAAAGATGTTCATGCTAAAGCAAAAGAAAGTTAAAGAAGGTAAAGATTAGAAAGCCCCAGGAAACTTCTTAAAACACATAATGAATCATAGATTAATTCAGGATGGAAATGACCCCAGGAGCTCTTTAGTCTAACCTGCTACTGAAAGCAGAGTCAGTCCTGAGGTCAGCCCAGGCTGCTCAGGGCTTAATCCAGTTGGGTCTTGAAAGCCTCCAAAGCAGGGGACTGCACAGCCTCTTTGGACAGCCTGTTCCACTGCTTGACAACCATCATAGTAAAAGAATATTTTCCTATTTCCAGTGGGACCTCCCTTGTTTCACTTTATGCCTGTTGTCTCACCCTCCTGCCATGGACTGTTGTGGCTGTGTCTTTTTGCTAAACTTACCATAGGCACAGGGGGGCTGCTGTTAGCTGCCCCTGAAGCCATCTCTTCTCCCAGCTGAGCAAGCCTCAGCCTCTCCTCACAGGACACCTGCACACCTGCTCCAGCCCCCAAACATCTTGGCACTGAACTTGCTCCAGTTTATCAATGTCTTCCCTACCTCCATTTAAGATCCCTAAAACTGGTCACAGTATCCTAGATATGGTCCAACAAGTGCTTAGTAAAGTGAATAAACAGCTCCTTTGCCACAGTGATTGTTCCTGATGATACAGCCCCAAAGAGTGCTGCCCTTCGCTACTGCCAGAGTACGTTCATCTTCAGCGTATGGTCCACTAGGATCTTCACTGCAGAGCTGCTGCACAGCCAGTCAGTCCCCAGCCTGCACCAGTGCAAGGGTTTCATCCATTCAAGGTGCACAACTTTGCATTTATCCTTGCTTTGTCTCTTAGGGTTCCTGTCAGTCTCTCCCTCCAGCCTGCCGAGGTGCTTCTGGATGGTGGCCATGCCTTCAAGCAGATTGACTGCCTGCACCAATTAGGTGTCATCTGAAAGTTCAGTGAAAGTGGACTCTGACCTCTCCTCCAGGTCACTGAAAAAGATACTACACAAGGGAGGTCCTGGGGTAAAGCCCTGAAAAAATCGTAACAGCTCTCGAGGTAGAGCATGCACCATTAACCACCCACCCTTTGGGCCTCAGGGCCTATACAGGTTCTCACCCATCTAGTAGACCACCCATCCATACCCACCACCTGTAATGTCCCAACTCAGATACCAGGATGCTGTGGGAAAGGAAAGAATACTTACAGATTTTTTTTTTTTTCCAGAATCCATATTTATGAACTACAGAAAAAACTGATTACTAAATGATACTGCAATATTTTAAAGTCATAGATCTATAAATATTTACTCTGATAAAAGCCATTTCAGTTTTTTGCACATTGTATATAATGCAGTTTGTTGATTTCTATACAGTAGTCTTTCTTCTCTTTCTATCTCTTCTCTTTCTTCTCTATCTACTAGAGCAACAAGAGTGAGAAATACTCGGGAGAACTGTACTCAAAGAACATGTCATTATCATAGTTTAAAACACCGTTAAAAATGCAGCATCTTGTCACGATCACAGTGGTTTTGAGAATAATTTCTATTGAAATCTACTTGTATTGTTCCTATCATAGTCTATGAAACTGTGTAAGTGTGTAGAATAGTAGAAGTTAGGGAAAGAGATTTTTGGGTTGGGAGATAATCTGAGCAGTTTTCGAGGCAAGAGCCCTATAGTATTTGATATGAGAGGCAGGATAGTTTTTTCAAGTTATAGAGAGACATCTCATCTTCTTGATGAGTGGCATCCCTAACCGATTTGTTGTCAAGGATGCACAAAAATGTGTTCTTATTAGATTTCCGGAAGCATCTCCATCCGTATACAATTTCCTTTAACTGCCACAGTTAAATGCACTTGCAGTTGTGACCTGGAGCCAGGCTGCACTGAGTGGCCCAAGAGCCAGGTTTCTCAGTGCAGACAAATAGATTTGGGCCACGGGAGGCTGTCATACATTTATACTGAGCCCCTTGTGCAATGTGCTTGTTTTAGAGCAGGTGACTGGAAACGTGGAAAATACACTCTTTGCCATCCTTCCCCTCAAAAAAGAGCTAGTATCTGCATAGCTGAGTCATGTAGGTTCAGCAGTATCCCACAAACAACGGAGAAGCACAAGAAGTGCTGCTCCCCACTCATCAGAGGTCCAAGCACACCAGTCTTAGATTTCAATCTCCCCAAATACTATTTCTACATTCGCACCACTGTTTCCTTCTTAAAGCTTTTCCTTCTTTTCATGTGATATATGTTGCTACCTGAAATGGCTTTTCTTTCCTAACCAAAAAATTCGATTGCAGGAGCATAGCATGTCGAGCCTGGCACAGATTATGTCAAAATGAAGGAATGCAAAATTACATGAGAAATATAGGTATACAAATTTAAAAAATCCTTAGTTTGAGGTAAAGATTTCTTTACATGAAAAGCCCTAAACAAAATCTTTCACTGGCAACTTAAGAATTGTATCAAAAGAAAAACCTCAACTTACATACCACACAAATGTTTATGTGTGTCTGGTTTTGTTTCTTTTTTAATGTAGAGAACCACTTCATTATTCTTCCTTCACACCACTACAAAACTTTTATTTTAATTTCTTAATAATAAGTTTTCCAAATGTTGGGACTGACCATTTTCACAGTGAAGTCCACATAAATACTGTCACTGAGTCTTCTGTAGTGTTTCGGGCCTTCTCCTGTAAAGTGTAAGACAGAGTCTATAAAGTTTAGATTTTAGACTGTCTCGTCATTGCAGAAGCATGTATTTGTCCTTCTTTTACATTCGTTGCTCACTTCTGAAAGGTTGTTCTCTTCTGCACCACCATCTTTTGCAGTGTGATTGTGTAATTCTTTCTTCTGAGTCATTTGAAGTCATGTGAAATTTTCCTCCCTAAAATTTTGAATTTCTTTTACCAGGATTTTCCAACATATAAATAATCTGAAGAAAGTCAAGAGAGGACAAATCTGAAAGGACAAAGGTACCTAATACTTGCTTTAAGGCTCTGTGTCCCAAACGACAGCATTTATAACTACCCTAAGTGGCCACATAACTTTGGAGCCACATGAATTCTTTAGTTGTCCTGCATTTTTCTGAGCCCCTCAGCATGATGCCATGCTGGCATGGCTGTCCAGCTTCTCAAATGGAGCAGGCTTAGGTGGAGCTGGCATGGAGGGAGTACAGACTGAATCTGCATCTGTCTTTAGCCACCTGTCCATGTAAAACCCCCAGTATTTCCTGAAGGCTTTAAATTCTTTTTTCCTGGGCATCCCAGAACTAGCTTAGTGTGGAGTGGCCCAGCCATATTTTACATTTAAGCCTAACTTGGATTCATAAGCAAGGCATTCCTCAGTCTGTTTCACCTGAGGGGCTCTATCCAGCTGGCATGCTTTTAGCATGACTAATGGTGCAGGCTGCATGAAGTACAGCAGCAGCAGGAGGTGATGGGAGTTCTCATTCATTCATCCAATAGGAGTATGAGTAGGCAATGTGGGCAGCCTGGGTTCAGTCTCTGCCTGGCAGAAGGGGTTTATGCCCACCTTTCACCCCAATCTTCCACTTAAAAGCTATTCTAATATGGCTTTCCTCTGTGAAACAGCTCTCTGCATTTTAAAGGAATACATACTTATTTCCATAAGTAAATGGGAGGAGGTGGGTAGGAGTGTGCACAGAATTTGTGCCAGAATAGTCATGTTATTTTGGTGTCCTGGGGCAGTTAGAACTCTTGCCTGCGAAGGGAGAGGGCTGACTTCTAGTCCTTGCTAGTGGTTATTTAAAAGCTTTACCTGATGACTGATTAACAAAAAATTCATGAACGTTAGCCTCCTGGCTGTTGTAAATCTGAACTGGATGCCTAGTGCTACTCACAGGTCGAAGAGGAAAGGGATGTACCTGCCTTTGTAGGAAGTGTACTCGCCTGCTTGCCTCTCTCTCCCACCCTCTCTTCCTCCCTCTAAGAGGTCTTTTATGTCTTTTTCTGGATTTAGACCTTGAATTTAGGCTTCAGTCCTTGCATTCCCAAACTATACTGATACCAAAGAGCGTAAAATGAGATTTGCCCTAAGGCACTGAAGCCAGCATATGCATTTAAGAAGATTTGTGTGCACACAACTGGCTATTACAGTGGTATTTGAAATTGAGCAAAAATGGATGTCATTATGCAGATTTGACAGGATTGTGTACAGAGCATGCAAAGAAGAACAGGTCCTGCGGCTTGTGTGTCTCGTTCAGAATGCAAAGCAGCAAATAGGAGAGGCTAAATCAAGATAATTCGGACACTTCAGAGTGTTTGCATGCCATTTGGTAGAATCACTTTTCTTAAGACCTTTTAATGTAAGTGTTCTTGAAAGGCAAAAGGCACTTAAATTTCTGATATGTGTATAAATGTAAATTTTTGCTTAACAGAATGTGTGTGCTGCTTGTTTTTTAAAAATGCTGTTTAATAAATACTCTTACTAAAGCTGTACACTCAGTACATGGAAGATAGAAGTAGTACCTAATCCTTATAAATTTCCCAGCATAAAACTTGAACAAGATATTACTGCAAAGTAATTACATCAGAATAAAATTGTAGGGGTTAGAGTAGCATTAATCTAGCTCTCTGAATAAGGGCTAGCAGAAGTTATTCTTTACACTACTGAGAGAATTATCTAATCTTTATACCGTTGTCTTCAGGTATGGGATGGGTGTGCAGTGGTTGATAGGCTACATAGCAGGGTGGCAAGCACAGGACAGATTTTTGTGCAGTTTGTTCATGGCAAATTCAGTATATGATCTAGACTTTTAGTGTTGTGATGAGACAACCATCAGCGACAGAGACAACATTTTAAAAAGAGACTTTTTTTTTCACTAAAGTAGGACTACACATGCGAAAAACTCAAACATACAGGATATCTGTAGGTTGTAACAGAGTAATTTAGCCAACAGATTGTTTCTAATCAGGTTAAAGCAGAAAAGCTGTGAATTGTGAGGCAACTGAGGGGAGGATAAAGATGTTGAGAGATTAAGATTTATCACCAAAGTATATTTTCCCAGATTTGAAAGAAACAGAGAGGTCCTTTTTTCGCTTGTAACACCACTGTAAAAGCATCTAAGACAGTCCATTTACTAGATTATCTTGAAACTTCAGAAACTTGAAAGTGTGTTATATGGGAAGTATAGTACTGCATAAGCCCTCAGACTTCAGCCAGCAAAATAAAAGGGAAATTTAATACCCCAATAGTATTAACATTGTATTTACAGCTGCTGCTGCTGCCCACATGAAAAAATGTTTCCCAGGGGCTGAGATCAAAGGTACTGCCACAGTGTGACATACTATGGGACTGCACTATAATAATATTACAGATTTAACAGATTGTTTCCAATGAAAATGTGTGTGATATAAACTGCAGGTGTTCATAAACAGAGAATGAATGATTTTTTTTTTAAATACAGGTTAAATTTTAAATTAGCTACTTGCTTCAGCTGTGCAACAGCCTCATGTTTGATTCTAGAAAACTACCTCCTTTATCTATAATTTTCAAGGAGCACATATAATCCAAATATCCCAGAATTTTTGTGGGACCATGAATCCTGTGTAACTGCTAGCATACTCTTTCATATTAACATAAGAGGTTGCTAGCAGCGTGTTATCTGTGTTTGCTATGGGGTTTTTTAATTAGTTTTTGTAATGCTGTTAGATACCTTATACATAAGGAAGTTTATACACAAGTGGAAGGTTTTTTGTTAAAATTGACGTAAAACCCCCACAGTTATGGTACTTTGCAGAATGTCTTAGCTGAAGGAAATTAGGCTGTCCCTCTTTGTTTTGTTTTGACACCCTGGTATAGATGAGGGAAGTATCATATCCAAAAGGACTTTGAAATGGCAGCAGGCTACTTGCCAGACACTGTGGGTACGTCATCAGAATGGTGCACAGGCCTTTAGCCTCCTGACTCTATTAATGTTAATGGGAGTCAGGCAGTTCAACCTCCACATACTGTGCTCCAAACATACCCATTGAAGTCTGGCAAATAAGCCCTGAGGCTTCCTTGTAAAAGTCTTTGAAACTGCTGCGCTTCTCCTGTAAGATTTGTGATGAAAAACAAGCCAGAAATCTGCCCACTATACAGACATCTCCATGCCAAAGCTGTGCCTGAATATAGATAGGTCTGATATTTCGGCATACTACTAAAATCAAAGCACTGTGAGGGGAAGAAGGGTGATATGAGAGAGCCTGCTTCCCATGGGCAACGAACTGGCAGGCATTTTCTTTACACTTCATGCTGAAAGCTGCAGAGAACCACCTGAACCAGGCACCACAGTTCACATCCCCAGCCCTGACAAAGCATTGCTGATTTGTGTTGTTGTGGTCTGGTGCAAAGTGGCTGTACAGCCAGTTTATCTTTCTTCTAGGAGTGTGGAAGAATACTGATGTATTACAGAAGGCTGACCATAAAAATCTCCCTTTCAGCGGGGAGAATGACTGCATCCCTGCGGCCTCCAGTTATGTGGGGAGCAGGAATTGGGGGAGCTGCCTTTACAGCAGCTGATCAGCTGGTTACCTGTGAGAGGAAGAGACTCAGCCACACCTGGGAGTACAGCCTCAGGGAGCTCGTTCTTCATGCCTTCTGCCATGTGTGGTCTTATCTACAATAAAGTCTGAAGGTAATATTTATTCCCACATAGACATTGCAACAGGATCACAGATGGTGCAAAAACGGTTTCTAGAATGCAAATAAAAGGGGGCAGGAAGGCAGCCTCCATTGCTTTCTTACTTACACCACCAAGTTTGAGATAATACTGCTATCATCGGAACTACTCACTGAAGCTTCTGGGAGAAAAGAGTCAAGTTCTTTCTTACTTCCAAAGACACCCCAAATTCCTTGACTCTTTAAATGGATAAGTGAAGAAAGATGGTTCCAGGTTAAGCCAGTTTGCAGTTACTCTCATGCATGCTCAGAATCACCGAGTTTTTCACAGTGGCCTAGTTTTTCACTTCCTGTATTCCTGCAGCTGTGTGGTCCCCTGCAGACTCGGCTGCCTTCCACAAGCCATAAAACAACTTGAGGACTTCCCTGATTTAGACTTTGTTTAAAATTCACCTTGATTGCAGTCATTGACCAGAAGCACAGCAGTGCAGGGTGGCAAAAAGCAGCCATATCACAACTAAGAATCTGCCCCTAGATTGCCTGATTTTAATCAGGTGCGGTGCAAGATATGTCAGGTAACTGCTTTCCTGTTAGGAGAACTTGGTCAAATTTTTCATGGTAGCACAAAGGGATATTTCTCCATTTACTTCTTTGTCCTCATTAATACAAAGTATCTTGCAGAGAAAATACGTGTCTGGATAAGGGAAACTGAACTTTATGCTTTAGGCTATAATGTGATCCCTGCAGAGAAAGAGTTCTCTCTTTGCATGCTGCCTGTGCCATTGCACAAGCAGTGTTGTGTGTGTGCCGAGATAGGAGGCAGCAAGAGTGAGTTTCACGTCACTCACTGACCGCAACAGGGAGCTGGAGGATAGATGACAGCAAACGTGTAAAGGTCTGCATGGCAGTGTCTCTTGCCACCATGGCAGGCCATATTTCTTCCTCTGCTACCCTAACTTGCAGGATTTGTCTGTCTGTCGCTCAAAGCAATCTTTATTTGCTTCACCAGCAATTTTACTCTTTGGAGAAGTACTATCCGCTGCCAGTCACTGTCTCCATTAGTAAGATACTGCCACTGTTTTACATGCAAATAGTAATTCTATTTTTAACTTTTTCATTTTTTCTTGAATCAACACATAAATTGTAGTTTATATTTTTCTGCTGCTTCATACTTTTTTCTGGCTCCTTCAAGAAATGTGGTGAAATAATATTTCAATGAATAATATTTTTAATTCTTCAGGAAACCAGTTAAGCATTTCCAGAGGCCTCTAAGCTTTATATGTGGCTTTCAAGGATGGTGCATAGCTTTCTGTGCGTGTTTTAGAAGTGTTAGCTTTTTCTTCCAGGATAAATAAAATGCAATTCAAAAAACGCAGACAAACACTTTATCAGCAAGAGCAACCACGATGAAACTTTTTACCTGACTTCCTAGTGTTTGCATGATTGACATTGAAATGGAACATCATACAAACTTAAAAATGAAAAATTACGAAGCTAAGAATAGACTTGACGGTGTTTATGCTGTTTTTCAGGGAACTGTAATTATTCATCTGAGAGGTAGTACTATGATTTTAAGGCTGCTCTTAAAATAAATTTGCATTCTTTTTGCTAAGGATACTGGCTGGCCAGGTGTGCCAGCTCAAAATAATACTAATGTCTTCTTCCTCCAGCAGAGAATGCAATAAAAAGCCACCTGTGGTCATATGTTGCGTGTTGATCCACTTCCTATTCAGAGGTGGCACATATCACAGTCTGACTCCAACTGGTAGGATTCATTTTTAGTTCAATAGCTTACAGAGAGTTACGATGACAACAGAGATGTTTAAAATAATGTTTTCCTCAAAATACACCACTCCCTAAGCTGTGGATCATGTGTTGATCTCAGCATTTTTTCTTGATAAAGCTTGTGGCTGCCATCACCATGCCTTACAGGCTACTCATATCTTCAATTTGGTTCTGCAAGATTTTGTATTGTGTTCAGAAGGCTTTCAGTTGTCTATTTTGATTTAGTTACTGGCATATTGAAAAAGTGAAGGATTTTCCACTTGCTCAGTGACCCTGGATTTTTTCCCCATCATCTTTGAGAATAGGTGCTCTGCTGGATGGGTTTATTCCACTTCAGGAATAATAGGAGAAGGGTTTCAGAAACGCGTAACTGTGTTCTGCGCATGGTTTTCTGTATGTCCGGTCTGGCTTATTGACTAAGAGTTGAGAAAAGGTCAAAATCCTGTAAACAAAATGAAATCCTGCTGCTTATTTGTGCTAAGAAGAAATGCATTGTTAGAATAAAATTTAGCAAATCCTTGAAAATCTGAAGTAAAAGTTAAAAGATGCCTATAGCAATGATTGTAAAAAAAAACCCCAAACTATCTGCTTATTCTTTCTGGCAACATACAGTAACAATGTGAAATACACTTACAGTATGCAAGAAGAGTTCTGGTTTTTAATTTTCTTTCTTGCACCAATTCTTTTTTAAGGTATTAAAACCGATGTTTATAAAACTTGATTTTTTTTTTTCTGGAAAATCGGTGTTATTGTTTTGTTTTACTGTTTTATCCTGATGAAGCAGAAATTTTCCTGTATCAGAACCTTCACTGATACATTCACAAAATTGTATGAGCTTTCAGCTTTCATAAGAGTAAAAAAGCAGGTTAATTTACCAAAGTTGGAAGATGCAGAATGATGTAATTTTAACTATAGTTCAGCAACTATATTTTTCAAACAGAAAAGTGAACCATCAATCAATGCCAAAAATCTGTCACAAAAAGTGCATCTTTGGCACTTCTTAGCACCTGTGAAAATAATAGTTATTAATTCTACCACTTCTTCCACCACCACCATCTGAAAACCCACCTATTTGCATTACAATTACTGGTTAATATATACTATCAGTGTTAACGGATCTGAAACTCTTCTGTTTTAAGCACTGGAATATTAAGCCATAGCTACACTAATTTCATGAAAAGCTGGCAGGTTACGTGTTGGAAAATCCCAATGGTAAGTGGCTCAAGATTGCATTAAACTCTTAAAACAGTCATACCTAGTAGCCATACATAAAGACATGAGGAGCCTGTAAGCAAACTGCAAATGCATAAGGGTTATAGTAATACTGTTTGCTAAAACAGTTTACAAAATGTAAGGTAACAGCATTATATGAAATATTTGTCTTTCTGTCAATAATTATTTGTGAAACAGAAATCCCTCTTCCCCACTTCTTAAGGCTTGTTTGTTACACGTTTTCAGGATTTGCAGGATATAAATCAGCGTAACTATTATTTAAATTATTTTATTATATGCAGTTTATATTTCCCCTTAGCCATACTAATTGGAAAACAAATTAAGTAACACCAAGTTTTCTAGCTATGGCCCACTCCAGAGGAGACCTTAGAAGGATTTAGTAAGTTCAAATTATTTGTCAAAAAGTAAAAAATCCTCTTTCTGTGGCACCTAAGCTTGCTCTTTTTTTTTTTTGCAACACCTGCTTGCTCCTCCCAAGATGTTTCTTAGGGCCCTGCAGATCTGTTTCCATGCTGGGTTGTTCTTGTCTGGGGGATGCAAGCAGCTGGCCTCTTCATCTTCTCTGGAATTTGGGTATTGGCTACACAGCTCCTGCAGTCCTGATGACCCTTTGCATGCAGACGGGGAGTGCCTGCAGGCACTGACAATATCTCAAAAGGGATAAGTTTCTTATGAAATGATTCATATCACTACAGGGGCCACATGTGTGTCATTTTTTGTTGGTATGGGATTTTATTTTAAATGAGGGTGGTTTCAGAACTGGTGCCTGCCTAATATAGTAATAATTAACATACTAATATAGAAAGAAAAGGCATTGATATTCACTCCCTATGCTATCCTCCCCACCACTTCTTTGCAGGAATATATTTTTGGAGGCCTGCTGTTTTAAAGGCAGGGGGACAGAGGCAGGTGGGGGTTCTGGAGTAGTTATTCAGCAGTTGGGAGCAATTACATTTTGCTGCTGTGCTTCAGCTGATAACAATTGCAAGCACCTGTTGTGCTTTCTGCTCATCCAATTTCTGCAAGCTGAGCCGTTGGCATGCATTTTGGTGTGCTTGCACTAGCACAGAGGTCTTCCACAGTGTGCAGAGTTGTGAGCTTCACATTCCTCTTTTTCTTTGCGTTCTTGTGGCAGTAAGGCGTTCTCATGTTTTAAAGAAGCAAGCTGCTGAACTGTGATCTTCTAAAGGGTAAGAGTATAATTTAAAGTAAGAAAATCTGCAGTGTCTACAAGGCTAGGAAAAAACATGGTAGACTACAAATGTTTTGAAGTATTTATGTAGCTTCAGAGAAAATTAAGAGATGGTTTAATTGTTTTGAAGTTTTTATGCATAATGAAGGCTGAGGGGGCAAAGAATATTATTACTAGACTTACGGATGGTCCATTTGTGACCTGTATCAAAAGTCAGCGACTGCTTGTGTGCAGCTATGTATCTCTCCGGCTTTTTGTTTTGTCTCTGTGCATCCCATATCTGAATGATCTGTGTCTATAGCAATTTTGAAAAGAATGTTCTGTGGCCAAGATCCAGAAAGTTTTGAAATAGCAATTTTGAAAATGCAGGAGCCTCCGGTTGCCCTTAAGGAAGAAGCCCTGTAAGACACAGACAGGTACTGTTTTCTGGCACTCCTTTTCCAGCCTCCTTTATTTGGTTTCATTAGATTTAATAAACCAAATGTCAGGGAATGTGATAATCTGGCAAGTACAGCTAATCAGATACTTAATGGGATACTGAGCTGTGTTCATATGCAGTTCTGTTCCCAAGACACATACTGCAGATGCTTGTTTTAAAAGAACAAACTAATTGTTCTCACAAAATGAATGTAGTATATCCATCCTATCAGTAGCTTGTACCACTCACAAGCTTCTCAAAAAGAAAACATTGTTGGAACAATAACCTCTTAAAAGGAAAATAAAAATCTAGTTAGAGGTTAGAATATTTGCTCAGGTTTTGGAAGACTAAGGACAAAGTTCTTTCTCTAATCGAATTGTGTAAACCCTGCTTGACTATCTGCAGCAAGAATGCTTTAAGCCATGGAATGGAACGGTGTTCTGTGATGAAGCACTCTCGGCTTTGCTTGTGAAATTGCTCAATTATCCATTTAAATTATGCCATGTTTAATGTAAAACACAAAGTGTGGTTGGCCAGTTGTCTGTATCCTGAATGAATGCTTTAACTCTTAGGTTATGCAGTTACATTTGCACTCTCCGGACCCACTTTTCTAACACTGTCTGTAAGATGGCTTATGATCTCTTTCTTTTTTGAGCTTACTGACCGNGTAAAACACAAAGTGTGGTTGGCCAGTTGTCTGTATCCTGAATGAATGCTTTAACTCTTAGGTTATGCAGTTACATTTGCACTCTCCGGACCCACTTTTCTAACACTGTCTGTAAGATGGCTTATGATCTCTTTCTTTCTTGAGCTTACTGACCTGGGAAGTAATTTTTTCACACAAGCAAAGTTACTTCTGTGCAGAAAGATGCTAGAGAGCCCTGTAAACTTGTAGAGTTTACTTTACATGTCCTATCACCTTCAGCAGAGATGGAAATTTAAAGCCATGTTTTTTCCTTGGCCAGATTCTCTAGCAATGGTGCTGCTGGGGTAGAGGAGACCCCTCCCTTCTCTCTCAGATAGGCAGGACTTCGAGTGGGGATTGGTGGAATTTTTTTGAAGAACACAAATAAGAATTATAAAAAAAAAAAATTAAAAAGAATGCTTTGTAAGCTGAGAAAGCCTGGCAAGGAAGGGGATCTCCTCCTTTGCAGATCTTGGCAGATCTGTGCTTTTTGTTTAGCTCTGCCAAGGTTTGGGCAGTTATGGGCAAGCCCAGAAGCAAATCTTTCCCTTTGTGCAGGAAGAGTCTCAGCCACGTGCTTAACCCCTTCAAGAAATATAGATACCTCAGAGGGTAGGTGGGAACCAAATAAGATTTCTGAGAATGAAACTTTCAGACTGATGTGTTCAAGTTGCCTGAATACATTTATGCTAACTCTAAGCTGCTATCACTAACTGTGACTTTCTAAAATAAGGGAAATACGTAAAAGTGAATGAGTAAGACTTTCTGCAAACATTTACTTCTTTACTATTGCCTTTTACAGTTCAATAGGGATTTTTCATGTTAGTTACTAGTTAAGCATAGGAACAAGTGTGGTGGTTTGGAGCCTGTAAATGCATGGCTATTTCTAAGCTGCTCCTGTTCTACAAGCAAAGTACTTCTATCTCCATGGATTTGATGTGCCATATTGTGTACAGCATTGAGTACTCGGAATGATTTGTCTGACAGTATTTCAGAAGGAAGTAATCTATCACCAGTGGAAACTGCAAATGGGTGCTTGTTCAGGTTTAGTCATTTCAGTCCCTGCCTTCAGATTTATCTAGGGATTCATATGTTGTATTAGGCATAATAAAACCCTATCCTTTAAAAGTGCAAAATGTCATTACATTTTGGACATCACAGCAATATTACAAGGATGCCAAGAAAAACTATTTACAAGCATTACTTTAATACTGTTTAAATGAGACAAAATAACTTGGCAAAAATTGTTTTTCTAAAGAAGAAAATTATTTGATTCTCTAGTAGCAAAATCTGGGAAAATATTTTGGTTTAAGTAGTTAAAGGCAGCACTTTGAATCTAAGAATCAAATTACTAAAATTAAATCATAAAGCATGATTTTTTTAATGGTGGGTAATTAAGATAATACCTATTTTGAAGCAAATGGAAACAAAAATGAGTTTTGCTGAATTAGTACTTCTTGCAATTGTTACAACCCACCTGTACAGTAGTGTGATTGTAATTGCCTGGGTGTTATTTCCTTTTCATATGGTCAAATTAAATGCAGAACTATAGATTTGTTTTTCTGTTTCTAACATTAGCTACAAAGTAGGTGCATACATGTGTGTTTTACTAAAAAGAATATAAGAACTATGTTTGTTCAGTCTGTTTCGTAGCAAGCATTTCTCCTCTGTTATGTAGGTGCTTCTATTGCTTTTTCAACCAAAGGTGCTTGGAAAAAAAAATAATCTGTTTAATTCCTTGAAACAGCATGGTGATGAAGTGGGGTGTGATTTGCCCTCCACCCCCATGCTCTAGTAAACAGTAAATGATATGGCTATATATAGTTTGCAGTCAACATCAACATTACAATAATATGTATGAAGAGTCGTCTGCAATCTCATGTGACGCTGTTCCAATTTTTATTAGGATGGAAAAGAGAAATTGATTGCTGCCTTTTACAAAATCTTGCATGGGTATGGTGTACGCATTCAGTGACATATGTTGTTCATAACCTAACTTCAGATGCTTTTGCAGCAGTAGAATAGCATAGAGTTTGAAAACCACCAGAAGTAATTTTGAGTTCTTTTTACTTATTTTTACCTTGCTTGAAGTAGAAAGCGTCAAAATGCATGAGAAGAGGGAAAGCACTACCAATTTTCTAACTTTTAAAATAGTGTTGGTGTCAACTGATATGTCTAATGCTGTCCTCTCCTGAATGTAGGCATTTGGCAATGCCAAAGGCCTGGGCAACTCAGAAGAACAGATGAACAGTGGATGAACTTGGCTGAAAATACAAATAACAGGTTTTTGTGACCAAGTCACAACAAGACCTAAGGTCACCCATAAAGCTTTAGGCCAAACAGGATATTAGGTGGTAAAAGAACCTGTGCCCTGGAAGGGCAGAGGCTAAAAGTCCTGAACTAGCCAACAGCCCAGGGAAGGTGCTTGCAGGATTGGGACCACCTTGATATTTCTAGCGCCTTGGTCTCAGGCTTCTCCTGTATCAGCAGCTGATGAACCTCGTGCTGTTTAACTCCAAAATTATGCTGGCAGTTGAGGCTGCAACATACCTTCTCCTGTTTAGAAACAATTGGGAGCTTTGTCTTCCCCTTTCTTCTCCTCTTTTTCTCACCCCACCCCTGCTGCCATGTATGTTACATCTGCATTTTGTAAGAACAAAGATGCACCTTTTTTGAATGAAGCTCCCTGAAGAATCTGTCTATGCGTGGTACCAATATAAGTGTGCAAAAATGATGTTGAAAAATATATGCAGCAAATGCAATTAGATTTTAGTGAGTTGACTTATTTGTCCCTGGCTTACTTCACTTTCTTATTGTTTAGTATTTCTTCCCTGCCTGCACTGTTTCCTTTGTTAATTGGACGCTTGCTTTTTTTAATAATAAGCTGCATGATACTGTTCTTGATAGTTGACTCGTTACCATGACTTCTTTGGACTTATAAATACAGATTTCTTGTTCTTTATGTGAACAAGGGGAGGAAAAAATCCTCTGTGTTTCAGCAGGAAGCTATGAGTGTGGGAAAGTAGGTGGGGAGTGCAGTGCTGGCGCATTGGGCTACTGCTTTTGTGGTCCCTGTTCCAGGATTGTGTGCCAGGTATAGTATCATCTCCAGTACATGCCTTCAAGTAGCCAAAGTTCTGGGCAAATATACTGATCAAAACCAGGTGTGAGTGGAAATAGAGGACCACTCTGGCTTTTGCAGCAAGCGTAATTTTGTGGTCTGTTGTGGACTTCTATGCTGGCTATATTTGATAACTATGGTATTTATAATGAAGGGCTAGGATGGTGGTTTCCATGCTCTGGACCGCGAGGCTGTGGTACGTGGCTTTCACAGCTATGTTAAACAAAATAACAGTTATGGATTCACAAGGACTGGACTCTTTGTGACCGTGTGGTTTCCCTGACTTGCTCACGTGCCTGCTGGTCTATAGGAAATGCTAAATGATTAGGCTAAACAAGGAAACTGTGGTTAGTCTGTTGCTACCTTCAGGAACGTGACACACAAGAATATGAAATCGTGATGAATTTCAGTCCCATTGAAGTGAAAAGGGAACTTGCTGCACCTTGTTGTTTTTATAGAGCCTAAATATCACTTTCTTTCTTTCCTTGCCCTCTCTTTTTTCCTGCCAAGATAACGTAGGCCCTGTATTAGCAGTCAGGATGGAGAATATGGGTGATGATTTCCACAAAACCACCATGTGATGTCTTAAGCTTGGCACAAAATATGCTTCTCTTTTTTTCCCCCTGCTGTAAAGCTAAACATGTATGAAGACTTATCTTCACTTGTGCAAATATTAATTCTGTGAATTTCATTAACATAAGCATATGTTTTAACCTCTTTCATGCCAGAGAAGATTTTGTATGTTGAAACAGAATCTTTGCTGTGCAACACACATAGTTCTCTAAGCTGCCAGGTAACTTTTGTGACAGAATAATTGGGAGTTACTACCAATAAATTAACAAGGGAGGAAAAAAGAGGAGGAAATCCTATTTTTCTGGGAAGTTTTTATTCTGTTGCAATGTGCTCTGAACACACTAGTCATGCTCTGCTTGTGAAGCTTTTTATTCCCCGACAACCCCCCCCTCAAAAAAAAAAAAAAAAAACCAAAATTCTGGGGAGAAAACAAGGATAGCAAGTATTTGTAGTGGCACTAAAATAGCTTGTATGTGTGTTTAAACAAAAAAAATTCAAATCCTGCAATGATAATGGTGTCATTCTTGCACCTAAGTGGCAGCCCCAGAGGATTTGCCAGGAACTGGGCATGGGGCCTGCCTGATGTAGATGCCTGCCCCTTAGTTGCTCATCAAATTCCTTTTAAAACCTTTGGAGAGAAAGAGACAACTTCAGGATGCAATGCTTCTGACCTATTTCAGGTACCTTCTTCATAGTGAAATGAATTGCTCTCTAGGAGTATTTTTCCTATTGTCTACAAAGGGATATTAGTTCAAATCTAGATGGGTACATTTAGTAGCATAATTGTAGCCACCCAGGGTCCTTCATTGCCACTTGAACACTTATTTAAAAAAAAAAAAAAAGTTGATTAAACCCCGGTTGCTGTCTAACTCCGTATTAATGCATTACAGTGGTAGTCAAAGCAAAGGTATCATTTTGGTCTCTTAACTGCAAGTGGAGATCTAAGATGCAGAATTGCAAATTGCTAAATCTAACCTTTGCTGATTTTTAAGGTGTTTCAGTGTCTGAATTAATGAAGATGTCATCAAATACAGCCACAAATATTGGGGGACTTGTGAAAGAAATGGAGTTTCTGTTTTCAAATCATTTCTAAACATGCTACTTGTGCATATCATTGGTAATGTGAATCTAGTAAATAACTTCCTAACATAACCAAGATGGTTTAACAAAAGTTTGTCTTGATATGTTAGCTGCTACTGCTGGAGGTAGAGTGCTCACATAGGTAGTATAGTAAGTTTCAGTCTTCTAGCTAACTGGAGTGGTTTTGTTGTTGTTTCCTCACCCCACTCTCCATAAAAATGTTAGAAATTGTTAGAATGATCTGGGCAATTAAGTAGTTTGTTAAATCATTCTAGGTATTGGGTTTTGTTGGCGTTTTTTTCCCCGCTCCTTTTTATCTTCTGCATATGCGCAGGCTGTTACAGACTGGATTTTAATTTATTTCTTTTTTTATGGGACTAACAAGAGATTTAACCCACAGTTTTCCTCATCCGCAAAGCTCTGAGGAAATCATCAGTCAACAAAACATTTCAAAACATTGTTGAAACCCTCTAAAAACTAACTGGATTTCACTTAATTGTGTTTTTTGTTTGTCTCTTCTTTTTGGAAGTTTATTCAAGAATTTGCTTGAGATCCTAACTTTTTTTGCAGAGGATATCTTTGTTGCAACATCTTTGTGAACATTGTGACTTGAATTTCTTTATGCATTAGATAATTTTCCTGAAATGTCCTGTATTTCAACTGAGTTGTGAACCTTTAGCCAGCTTCCTAAACCTGATGCCAGTATTTTGAGTTCATTACTATCCTGCCTTGCTGTCAAACCAGCGTGCTATTACAGCCATTCTGTACCAAAATAGATGTCAGCCAGTGTCTTCCTAGAAGAGCTCTTCTTGTAGCTGATTCACAAACCTGGTGGGTGATGGAGATTAAACCCTCACTGTAGTTTATACTTTCCTGATCACCTCAGGAAATTTTGACTAGGAGCTGTTCCAGAGGCTTTTAAGTGTTGTGCTATATACCTGGATTCCTCTGTAAAGAGGTAGCATACGTTTCAGGCTTTGCAGCAACACGTGGTTAATTCCAATACCACAAGTCAGATGTGGGCAAACACTGTCACAGCTTGTATGGATCTGCAGCATTTGACAATAAATTATGCTTTGTAAAATAAATGTCCACTGTAAGTGTGTCCACTTAAGCAGTATCAGAAGACCAGCATTTCTGATTAATTTCTATTTGGTGCGTAATGCAGGAGCACAAGGAGCATATACCATTTGTCAATGAGTCAGTTAACTGGAGCTGCAAGTTTCTTCACTGTATGGCTCACATTATTGTTTTCCAGCCAATGGAGTCTTTGAAGTCAGGTGTTACGCGTAAGATTGGCATCAGCCTGATGGTTTGCATTAATTATTTGCATTGTATTGTTGACATGCTAGAGTTTAGAAGACTTTACAGGCATCACAGTGGATTGTCCACTTTAGGGATGAGAATTGTACAGTTATCATTACCAGTGAGGTTTTTAATTTATACCTGTGATGCCTGCGTCGTTAAGGTAATGGCAAGGAGACTAAAGCAAAAAGAGGCAAGGCCAGAGTATTCCCTTTGTGCATCTGTTACTAGATATGACTGGGTCCTGCAGTTGAATAAATTCTGTTTTACTCTAAGCCTGCTTAGGAGGAAGCAGTTCTGTTTTAAAAATATTGTATTTTCTCTTGCTTCAAGAGCTCTAACAATATTGCAAGTATAACTGTTTTTATGCTGCTGCTGAATTTGCATAGGTTGTGTAACATGATGGTTGTCCATGTCAGAGAAGCACTGATCATTAAGAAAGGCTGAGAGAGCTGGGGTTGTTCAGCCTGGAGAAGAGAAAGCTCCAGGGAGACCTTATAGCAGCCTTTCAGTACTTAAAAGGGCCTTGTAAGAAAGATGGGAACAAACTTTTTAGCAGGACCTGTTGCAGTAGGACAAGGACTAATGGTTTTAAACTAAATGTAGGTAAATTTAGACTAAAGAAGAAATTTTTTACAGTGAGAGTGGTGCAACACTGGAACAGGTTTTCAAGAGAGGTGGTAGATGCCCCATCCCTGGAAACATTCAAGGCCAAGTTGGACGGGGCTCTGAGCAACCTGATCTAGTTGAAGATGTCCCTGCTCATTGAAGGGGGGTTGAACTAGATGACCTTTAAATGTCCCGTCCAACCCAAACTATTCTATGATCATCAGTTAGGAAAATCAAGAAAAACTGGTACATGTTTTGTTTTCTTACAGCTGGTATTGTATAATAGATTAAGAAAGGGGATGTGCTGTAAATATATACTGTATCATTCTCCTATAATTTCATGATGGAAACTTGTATGCAAGCTTTTGTAGCTATTTACCACTCCTCTCTTTTCTGTTGCACAGGAATACTTGTCATTTCACCTGATGCTTCTGAGAGAAGTGGTGTTAATGCTCTGTTGTCAAATTGACCTAAGTGTCTATGCTGATGACGGATTTAAATCTGTGGCCTGAGCTGGTGTAGAGGAGCAGGGTGCTTTCGCATCTTGTCACCTTGGTGGAGTTGTGCTGGGCCTGTGGTGAGACAGGTCTCTTCTCCCGGGATGCTGGGCTGCTTCATATTCAGAAACACTCATAAGAGTGGAATTGCGAATTTTATGAGTCGTTTTGATGCAAGTAAGTGCAAAGGGTTTAAACGAAGAAAAACTGATTTTGGGTAGTTGCAATATGCTGTGTACTCAAAACTTCAGTCCCTCCTCAACCCCTCAAAAAGAAAAGCAGAATCATTCTCATATAGAATTGAAAATTAATACAAGCAAATTGTTGTATTTTTTGACAAATGACATGTTTAAAAAAAATTGCGACTTGGTAGGAAACGTAACTTGCTATTCTAATACTTCATTATTTGCTTACATAGTTACTATACTTACATATGCGTTGCATTATAATATTCTGATTTGTTGGGCCGTTGGATAACTTCATGTGACTTTGTATTAAGTACCAAAATGTGAAAAAATGTTAAACCGTGTCCTCCACATGGAAGAGTAATGGAAGAAGGCTGCTGTTTTTCTGAGTCACCTCTGGATTAAATCAATTATTTCAGCACTATAAAGAAAAAGCTTGTGTCTCGGACAATAATTACCAAGTAGACACCCTTTAGTATCCAGAACGAACATCTGGATCTTGTTGAGTTTTTTTTCACCATGGCGAAAAGGCTGAATGAAATATAATTCCTGCTTTATGATGTCATGAGGATTCCTTCATTCTCACAGCAGCTGGAACTTCCAATCCCTAAGCATTTATGTATTTTTTCTGAAGTGTTGCAGATATTATGTATTTTTAAAAAGCATTGACACAGCTTACTATGAAGCGACTTCTACGACAAATGGAGTAGATAAAGGTTAATTCATTTATGTGCAATCTTCTTCGTTAGTCAATATTTTGAGCAAAATGTAAAACATTTATGTTCTTGTAGGATATATTGGTAGCATAAGAATAATTGCTTATGAATAGATTAAGCCATTCCATTTTCATCTTCTGCATGTGTTTGTGGGGGTTTTTTTGTACTCATAACATTTTCTTGCTTCTGTATGTTTGATTTTTCTAAGTATTTCTAATATTCTATTATTTCTAGAATAATATTCTTAATACAATATAATCTTCCATGATAAACTGTAGCAGACTGGCTCTCGGACAGAAAAAAGCTATGCTAAATTTTGGTCTGAATTTTAGGCCCCTTGCTAGGTTTTAAAAGAAAGAACTTGCATTAAAAATAGTTTGACTCTTTTATGTGGTGGATTAGCCTGGGTTTAGCTGCTTTGAAATCTGGTAATCAGATAAAGTTCTGCACAAAGCAACTGCAGCTCTTTGCACTACGGTATGGACCAGCTTGAGGTCAGTGATCAAGATGAAGGTACATTTCAAAGAATTTCCCTTGGGAATGTGTGCTGAGCACTGCTGATGGATCAAAAGTGCTGGTCTGTGGCAATGAAAAGGAGCAGAGAAGCACTTACTGTCATAGAAGTACAAACTGTGTTTGCAATAGCACTTGGCATCTTTTGTAAAGTGCGTGGCTATCAGGACAACGGAAAGCCTGACAGCCACTCTTGCTTTTCCCTTCAAAAGCCTGTGTTACGTACTTAATCTTATGAGGAGAATTATTTAACCGGCTGTGGCACTTCTCTTTCATGTCTGGACAAGAAGGCCTAAGCACGGGTGTAGGTTTTCTGAGAGTGAAACTGGTCCGTTTTCCCTGACAGTGGAACTGATTCAGTTTTGTTGAAGTGAATGTCTTCATTAGCAGTGCTGTCCCTGGCCACCCTGCTGTTGGTTGCAGCAGGATTGTGGCAGACACGGGCAGAGGGACAGAGGAGAGTCCTCTAAAACAGCAAAAACAGGGCTTCTGGGTCTACTCTGGAGCAAAAGGGGAGATTCTCCTACTCGCTTCCTGTGTTTTCCCAAAACTGCAGCCATTCCTGTTGGCTGGACTCTGTATACTGGAAGAGGTGAATATACATAAAACCATCAGATTTCTTTGTGATAAAATCATGCACATTCCATCCTAGGATCCATTGAAACTTACAGACAGGCGCGCACAAGCAAAGTTTAATTTGAGTTTTTCCTTTACATCAATCTAAGGGAGAGAAGCATTGCTTTACCCTTTCTTGTAGTTCAAAACAAGCGTACGAGCTTGCTGGCGTATGTACGTGAGCCTAGAGAATGCAGCAAGTCTTGTTCAGTGGGATTGATGCAAACCCATAAAATGAAAGTCTCTGGTAGCTTTTGTTATTGCAGCTGCTAGTTTTACAGGGAGAGAGCCTGAATGCTCTCTCCCTGCTGCCTCTATGAAACTTTCAGTGAGCATGACAAGCCAAAAGAGTTCTTACTGGGAAATCCTGGAGCTGTTACAAAGTATGTGAAGAAGTAACTGCTGGATTTCAGGTATTTTATTGCATAGGAGAGTTAGGAATTGTACAAGATGTATTCTGTCTTTCCGCTTAGTCTAAGAGAAGTTCCTGGGTGCTGCAAAAAAAGGATTCTTGGGTTGCCCCTTACCACTACCACC
Organism: Steatornis caripensis; assembly: GCA_013398225.1. Taxonomy (NCBI): domain Eukaryota; kingdom Metazoa; phylum Chordata; class Aves; order Caprimulgiformes; family Steatornithidae; genus Steatornis; species Steatornis caripensis. The sequence continues at coordinate 10,044 of VZSC01003101.1, read as the reverse complement.
ACCACTCCCCACCTCACCCCCCAAAAAACCCCCACCCTAAAGTGATCGTACTTTCATGTTGGTGATGAGCATGTAGCATTCCCAGAAATTCTTGGGTTTTATGGGTGCTCTGAATTTCTTACCTTCAGGATATGTTCAGTTGTGTTCTTATACCTTGAACTTGTTCTGCCATGACAGCTGTGGGTAGTCACTGCAGACTTGAGTGATCTAGAAAATGTCTGTTAATAGGTCTGTGGTTATAATGTTTTAAGAAGATAGGGACGAGCAGTAGCTGTGCTTATCAGTAAGTGTACCAAAATAGAGAATGCATTAAATATGAAGTCACTAGGGTGGTTTTAGGAGAAAATTGCTTTAATATGTCTTATATGCACATTAGGCCCAGGGTGACAGTCAAACACTAAGACCTGCCTGGAAAGCCTTATATCAGTGAGCAGGAAGGTGATTACAAGTAGCAACTTATATCTTTGTACCGTTAAAACTTGTCATTACCTTGCAGTTTCTGTGACTGTATTGGAAAGGAGAATTCCTGCTGTACGGGATACTTGTGTTCCCTTTGCTCCTGTATTTGTTTTGATGGTTCATCTTTCCTTGTGACTAGTGCTGTGTACTAGCATTTACTTCAGTGAACATACAAACGGACTTCTCAGAAACCACTTGGACAGTTACACCACAATTGGAGGGAATTCTCCTGTAAAATTGCAAAAATCCCTTTTTGTTTCTGAAGCACTGATGAGAACACTACAAATTAACAAGGAGAACATTAGTGTAGTTGTGATGTCTCAGTTACATCAGTTACAGCTGAAATGTTTTCAGCTAACGTACACAGCTGCTGCTGTTGTCATGTTGATCTCCAGAACCAAATGGAGAAAGAGGAGACCGGAACAGCATGAAGGGCAAGATGTTATGGGGGTTAATTTTTTAAGTTAGGCTGATATTGGCAGTCTCCTTAGGTGGGAAAAAGTGATGGCAAAAAAGGAGGCAGAAGAGATGGGATGCCAAAAAAGACAAATGTGGTCTGATGGCTGCTGTTTCCCAGGCAGATGCGGTGCTAGTGCAACAAAATACTTGAGTTGTTTGCAAGCATTTCTTACGGTTTCTTTCTAGGCTTTTCATTAAAGACTGGAAACTCATTTATCTGGAAAGTAGCTTTGCTTTAGCTCATGCTTAGGTATGAAAGCGCCAGAGGTGCTTGGCAAAGGGGCACAGGACAGAAATTATTTAGGTTTTTAAGTGCTGCAATGTTAATAGGGCCCAGGGAAACTTCTCTTGTGAACATGCTATTCTGTAAGTATTCAGTTTGTACGTTTCTCAGAAACACCCAATTTTAGTGATCAGCAGGTAAAATATACTGGTTACTAGCCCAATCCATGAAGGTAATGTTTGTTAAACATTGTCTGAAGCTATACTGCCAGATACTTTCAGAATATGGTTAAGCAGGTACTGAGATTGAAATACTATTTGGTACCAGTTTGAAGTGCAGGAGAAAAATAAATTCTTATCCAATTTCCTTTAAAACATTAGCCTTAATGCAAAACATTAAAGGATTAACTAAAATGTTTGCTTTCTTTTTTGCTTGTCTTTGTCCTCTGTGGCACTGGGACAAGTGAGTAAGAAAGTGCCAGCAACCTCCTCCCACACCTTCACTGACGGAGATAGTAAAGCATTCCTAAACAGGCGATGCTTATATGCCTGCCTTTGCTGAGATATTTTGATGCGTACTACAGAATATGCCAGCTCCTAGTTTTCCTTCATGGCTTTTTGAAAATAAAATGTAAGAACTAGGTAACAGAACAGCAGCGGCTGTGGTTCCTTGGGTATTTGAGCCAGTTCACTGTTACTTACAGAATATGATTTTGCACCTTCTAACTCCTGAAGATGAGGATGTGCTTTTGAAATGGATCTCTGGATTGTCCATGTTTGCTTTGGACTGTATTATGGAGGGGTCTGCAAGCGCACAAAATAGCTTCCCATCAGATTAAATTAAAGTGAGAAAGGCCATCTAGAAAGGCACATTAATTTGTGTCCAAACATTAATGAGGAGTTAGTTCCCGGGACCAGACTTGCACTAAAGTAGATGTGAGCGAAAACGTTGACACGTATATTGTATGTTTGTCGAGGTTTTGGTGACTTCCCCTATCTCTTACCTTACTTTGAGGAAAACTGAAAGTGACTTCTGTTGCGTAATGGAGTATAGGGTGTTTTGGATTTTCCTTCCCTGCATTATGTGGAGATCTGTTAAATGCTTGTGGACCAGTGGCACCATTTTTATTTTTTAAAAAAACTTTGAATGACCTCTTTCCACTTGCCGCAGGGGTGACTAACATATTGAACAACAGAGTTTGTTCTCTTATTTTCCATGATCCTAATGTAAAACTTGCAATCCTTTTGTGGCCCAGAGCACCGTACAGAGCTTCCAGGTCTGGAACAGAGACAGAGTCCTTGCAAAGGATTGTGTTTATTCAGATATAGCGGTGAATACGGTGTCATTTAGAGGAAAACATTACTGATTTTGAGACCGCTACTTACAAGGAATTATACTCTTGATCAATTTTTAAGTGCAAGTGAATCTCTCTTCTGTGATATGGGTGCTTTTATGCTTCAATAGACATCATTAGTCCATGATAAAGCTTCAGGGAATCTCCTGTGAGTGAAGGTTTCCTGGAATGCAATTTGCCAAGATGTTTGTTATCCTAAATTTTGTAACTGATTTAGTAATTTGGATGGTGCAATTGTTAACCGAGATGTGCAAACTCACAGAAGAAAAATTGTTGGGATACTTCTGTCTCATTGGGGTGAGACAACCACCATCAAGGTGGTGGTTGCCCATTATTCAACTGTCCCTAGCATGAGCCATCTTTTTTGATAGTTAAGAGCCAAATNTTTAGTAATTTGGATGGTGCAATTGTTAACCGAGATGTGCAAACTCACAGAAGAAAAATTGTTGGGATACTTCTGTCTCATTGGGGTGAGACAACCACCATCAAGGTGGTGGTTGCCCATTATTCAACTGTCCCTAGCATGAGCCATCTTTTTTGACAGTTAAGAGCCAAATGGTAAGAAAAACTGAGGAAAAACGAAATGTGAGTAATAAATGGTTAAGATGACACAAATATTTAATGTACCTTAAGAGTTTTGCTCCAGTCAGAAGCTTTCAACTTGCTGATTTTCAGATTCACAGATGTCGTCCAGTGAAAGTGTACCTTTCCATGTGTAAGTCTGCTGACAGTTAGTTTACAGAAGAGTGACATTTCCAAAGTGAATCACAGCTGTGCTAAGCTTATTATTCTCTCCCTAAAAACATCAATATGGGAAAGTGTCAGGGCAGAGCACATTGGTGGTGGTGGTATTTCTCTGAATACTCTCCCAGATTTGGACAACACATGGCTCGGGAACCTACCTGAAGCAGAAGGAATGTTTTTGTATTTAAATAATTTTATTGCATAGATCTGACCAACAGAGTGTAGTAAAAAAAAAAACCAAACCCCAAAACAAAACAACCCACAACCACCCCCCCCCCAAAGAAACCCCAAGAGAGAACAAAACCTCAACCAAAAAAACCCCACTGAAACCCAAACCAGCCAACCAAAAAAACCCCCAAAACAAACCAAGAAACACACACGTGAGTATGTGAGTAGTTACAGTGTTTGACGGCATGAAGCTGAACTCTGTTTTTCACACTGTGTGAAGAACCCCATTTTGGTTTGTTCTGTCTAGTCTAACTCTGGTAGCCTCATCTGATGGCTCTCATATTTTAAAAAAAGGCAGTGAATGCTCTTTCCACCCACTTTTTCACAGTACAGGGGATTTTATGAACCTCTGTCACATTATCCTTCAATCTTATCCTTGACAGGACGAAAAAATATTAGTTGTTTCTTGTGTGGATAATTCTGATAATCTTTGTTGTGTTCACTTTATCTCTTACTTATTTTATTATTCCATCCATAGTGGTGTGCTTCCCTTGTACTCCCATTTCAAAATGAAAATGTAGGCTTATTTTATACTGAGCTGATGTCTTCATAGGTTTATTTACTGCACCCTTAAGATGCTGGCTTGCTTTTCTTCTCTTACTACATCTTACAGAATTACACCATGAATAAATGTCACTGCCACTGTAAGTAAGACGTGCTTGCCTGTGGGCAAAGACCCTCCCTGTGAGCTGCTCTTTCTTGCTAGTAGGATAGGAAACTAAGCTGAAGAAATAAAGAAGCCTTTTTTGGCAATATCTGACTTAGTGATTCACGGAGGGGAGTGGTGGGAACCCAAAATGTCTGAAGGGAGGGAGCAAGTCCTTTTGATTGTACACTGGGCCAGCCTAGTGGCTCATGCATGTAAAACTGCAGCCATCGTTACCTTTTGGAGTAAGTTGGGGACTGTCAGCGGTCTGTAGGAAGCAGGTTTAAACTGTGTCAAAGGAGGCAGTTACAAGGGTGGAATGTTACACAGACCAAAAACTATGTTTATTTTGCTGCTTTCTTTTAGTTTGGAAATGATTCCGACCTCCGTTCTGCTGCTGTGTTTCAAAGCACAGGAAAGGAAGAGCTGTTGTAGACAGAGTGGGGTAACCGACAGTTTAGAAACTTTCCCAAAGCAAGAGATTGTAAGCCTGTGGCACTTCTACAAATGGCTACGCAACTGATGGCTTTGAACAAGGCTGTTTTGACTGGTCAGTGACAGGTGACTGAACCAGGTGGATGTCCAATAGTTAGGGTGCATTTGCCATGAGTGCATCAGGTCTTTTTAAAATAATAAATGCAATGAAACAAGAGGCAAGCTAAGTTCAGTGTTAGAATTATGGTGGTTTTCTCAAAATAACTAACGGATTGCATTAAGAAATGTCCTGAGGTACTTCAAAGGTTTCCTCATTATAAACTCTTTTTTTTGTGTGTGGAATGGAAGCAAAGAGGCCAAGATTGCAAGATTTTTAGGTTTCAGAGGATTATTACCCTGAGAATTTAATGTACGAGTTTTTCCCCTTAGAGCTGGGGAACTTTTTGCCAAGCTGAAGAAGTGTGTTTGAATAGCCAAATGTGCCGCAACCTTAATATTCAGTAGCTCTTGAATTTTAAAGGTATGTAGTGACTGCAGAAAGCTGTGATGAAATCATAGGAGTATATAAATGTATGTCTGTTTATTGCTCACAGTTTCTGTTAATATTTGTCAACAATTCATTATGGGGAATAGACTAAAGCTGTGCAGGATACAAAGAACCTTAGGACACAATGATTATCCTTTTTTCTTTTTTCATTTATTCATATTTTTAGAGACAGAATAACCTCTTTTGGCAGAGTGATTCTGCATGCCCAGTCGTGTTTCGTGGCGCCTGTCTTCTTCCTGCTGAACGATTCACACAAATAACAAATTATATAAATGTCTTCAGTACAAACTTTATTCTCCTGAAAGGAAAAATATAAAGTAGCTTTCTTGTGTGGAAGGGGCCCAACTGAAGGCACTTTGAACTGCCTTTATAAAAAGGATATAAAGTATTGAAGATTTTTGTCCCCCCTGTAAATGACCTTATAGATTGAGAATAGCTAATATAGTAAGGACTAGCACATTACGTGTTGTACTCTGCATAGACATAGACATGTCTTGCAGTTTCTGGAGGTAAATGCTTGAATTCAATGAATATGAACAATCAGACTGGTATTAAGAACAGAGCCCCAAAAGGATGACAAGAAGGAACAAATGCTGCAAGGGAGAAATAAATTGGCTAGAGAATGGGATAAGATGAGCAAGTTATACCTGAGCTTTTCTTAAAAAGGAACTGATTGTCTGGGACGGCACTGGTGGCTGGTAGTCTCTGAGAAAACTTAAGTGGTTTTTACATTAAAAGTATTTATTTTGGAAAAGTCTTGACTATTCCAAATGGGAATAGGTAGGTCTGAGATTTGTAGTTGATGTGTTACGTGGTAAAGAGTTTGCTAATTCCTGGGAATTTATTATGAATAATTAGTATTGACCTAAGAGTGGATGTAGATTTGTTTAATATTTCACTGCTTCAGTGTAAATGGTGTTTGTTTACTAAAAGCTGTCAGTGCTGTTAACTAACCCCACAAAAGCCTTTCAGTAGTGCCGATTTATTGTGTCCTCTGTGTGTTTATAGTGTCAGTAGCTTTCTGTTAGAAATTTTGTTCGTTGAACCAATTTGGTACAGGAACATAAAACAATCTCTTATGAGGAGTTTAATAATCTAATGGAAGTTCATTGTGTTTAAATAAATTTGAGTCTCAAATTCTTTCTGTTATACGGCTGATTGTGGGGATTTAGTACCTGCCTGTAATCTCAATTTTTGCAAAGTTTTGTGAAGAAATTGAAGATGGGAGTAGTAGTAGACGATAAAACTGAGAGGAAAAGGTTCAGATTCTGGGTGGCCACCTGGATAGGCTCGCCCCTTAGCTCTCTTTTAAGACCAAAATGTGACGTTATACTGAGTCTAAATGTTGAAGAGGCATGTCAGTAAGCATTACACTTCCATACTAATTTGACACCTGAAGCAAGTCTTTATACTAAGTTTGCTCTGAGGTTAGTGGAAAGCATTTTAACGCTCAGTACGCTTGATTTCTTCTTTTTTAAACCGGGGATAGCCTGGGAATCATTAAGTGCCAAATGCTTTCATCAAACCCATAAACAAAAGGGGATTCTATAGTAAATCCATTTACTCTCAGGAGGTTTCAACAAAACACATTTTCACTTATTCAAAGTGGAAGAATAAATCCATAGCTCTTTTTAAAGAGCCTTACTTCATGGCCCTAGGAGGCAGACACAGTACTGGATTTAAAACAAAAGCTGTAACAAAAGCATCCTCACCAGGCTCAGTAAATTGTGCTGATGTTTTATAGGTCTGTAATATGTCTGCATGTGAGAGCTATTTGGTTACTGACCAACCTAGCAACATAGATAGCCTGTGAGGGGAAACGTGTACTGTAGGGATGCTGATTTTTTAATTAAATAAATTTTGGGTGAATCAGCTTCTCAACTAAAAGAAAAAAAGATGCTCTGATAGCTGTGCTTGTGAGGTAGAAAATTACTTCTACAGCAGTGGAAATCTTAAACAACCAACCTGGTATTCTACCTGTATTTAATCACACTGTACTTCTCCCGAGTTTTCTTTCTTGTTGTAGATTGTCTTTATACATAAACACACTGGTAATTAACCTTACCTGACTTATTTAACAGTGACACAGTAGAGGCTTTTAGCTCAAACACAGGGCTGGCATTACTCAATAAATACAGCAAAGGGAAGCTGGCTAGCTCTGGAGGTTGGGTCCTCACCACATAATAACCTTGGATGACAGCCAGCAGGGAATGTATCTATATGTATCTATCTGTTGTCTTATGTCTTGGATATATGAACTTTCATATGGCCTCTGGTGGCAGAAACTACTTCTGCATGTATTTCTACCAAGCACTGGGGTGTCAGAACCTAATCAACTGCTGGTTTGTTTAGCACGGTATATGGAAATATCTACTCCTATGTGTTTTCTGAAAAGACCAGGCTAGAGCATCTATCAGAACAGTTTTAGGGTTTTTAGCCAGTCGGGTAACTTATGGACCAGCACTGCACTTGTTAGTTCACAAGCATCCATCTCGCCACAGTGAGAAGGAGCAATCAAAATACTCCGCAGAAACATACTTAATCAAATCGATACTGTGACAGTCATTTGACCAGTGATGTGTTGGATCTGTGTTGCAGAATGCTACAGCAGTGCAAGTAAGTCTTTCATGGGGTGATCAGTGCTCCTCCTCCTCAGCGATGGTGTCTGCTAGTGGAAAGTAAAACGTTCTTGCCATTCTGAGCTTACAGGAATATAACATTCTTTTTTGGTACTGTTTCACAGTATGGGAACTGTCTGGATTTTTCTCCCCTCTTGTTTGTAAGTTAGACAAAAATGAAGACCTTCCAGTGTTTTAAATTTCAGCTGTTTTTATGAAAAGTTCTTTTGTAAAGAATCACTGTATTACTTGCAGAAAACACGCTTTCTTTCTGATAGAAGATCGGATGGTTTTTTGGGTTTTTTTTCAGATTGTTTCAGAGAGAGTTTGCATCAGTATTATGTATAGTATATGAAAAAAATAGTAATGACCAGTGTAATCTTTATATATAAAATTACTTTTAAACATGTAGCAAGTATGACCAAACAAAATTAGCTGTGAGAATTTCTGGTTGGTTTTGGTTTGGTTTGTTTGTTGGATTGGTTTTGGTTGGGTTTTTTTGTTTCCCCCCAGCCTGAAGCTATGGTTTCCAGATGTGTGCGATCAACAATAGTCTTGCCAGGCTTGATGATGTGTTATGGCTGAAGGCTTGAGGCTTTAAAAGATGCATGTTGTGTGCAACAAACAGAACAGCAAGGAACTTGCTAAGAATGGCTGAAAACATTAATGCTTAGAGCTCAAAATCAAACTTACAAAGGTTTCTGAGACGGCATAGGAATCGTTAGATTTATTGTAAGGAGTATTTGAAACTGGCAACATTATAAGAGAAGACAGTATATAAAACTTCCATTGCTTCAAAATGTGTTACGCTCTGAGTTCATTTACAGTATGTAGGCTGAACTAAGAGGACAGGGACAGGATCCTTTTTAGTGGATATTGCTTCATTGAAATTCATGGTTTCTATTATTTGCTGATATTCTGCACTTTATATGTAAATGACTTTACAGTTTCACCTGCAAATAAAAATCTTATGGTTGCAAAATACAAAACAAAAAAATCCCCGACATTATACTATTTGGAAGATTTAGCGAGTTGTGTAGACATGTCATACTAGGATTGTAATTCAGCTATCTCCACAGAAAATGTTGCAGACGTTTTGGGTGTAATGATATTATTTACTTGAAGGTGTGTTTAGACTTTGTTAGACAGATTCTGATAATGCAGCCCAGTGCAGTGACTTTAAGAATGAGAATAGGAACTGTGTTTAGGTCAGTTCTTGCCCACAATCTGTTANTTACTTGAAGGTGTGTTTAGACTTTGTTAGACAGATTCTGATAATGCAGCCCAGTGCAGTGACTTTAAGAATGAGAATAGGCACTGTGTTTAGGTCAGTTCTTGCCCAGAATCTGTTCATGTGGTTTCCTAACAGAAGTCACAGGCACAGTACAAGGAACAGTCTTGCAATAAGAAATTACTCCGAGTCCACAGCCAGGAGCTAGGCAGCTTTGATGAGAATGGCAATAAGGAAGAACAGAAACAGATTAATTGCTTGTGTCAGCACTAGACTGGAAAAAAAAGAAAGCTTCCACACTGAGCTTCAAATTAAAATTCAATTTCTTCAAAATAGTGAATTATTAAGTGAGTAAATGGTTTAATTCTTTCTTAAGCAACAAAGACATTTTGGTGTTGACAGTGTCTTTGAGGCTTGAAAGGAAAAAGCATGACTTAATTCCAGCAGTGATAAATAACAAGCCAGACCATAAGTTTCCTAAGCACATCTACAGTGTTTTTGCATACATATTTGGTTAAGAACTATTTTTAAGGGAGGTACATTTCCTTTCCCCATCCTGTGTAATGATGCCATTTCTCCTCGTACAGAAACAGTAGATAAGCAGTGCTCAGAACATCCTCTGCATTACTTTAATTATTGCAAGTAAGCTTCCATATGTGCTTAGGGTTTTATGCTCATCCACCTGTACAAATCAAAACTAATGCTTTTGCCTATGAAAGAATAGGTATGGGGCCAATATAGCAGGTAATTCCCAATCCCTAAGACTTTGCCTATGGCTTTCTAATAAAGTTCTGCATTCATTCCAACTGAAAATCAGTCCAAGTTGTCTATGTAACTTCCTCAAGCTGTCTTGAAAAACTCGTGAACTGTGGTGAATTAAATCTTCTGACTCTTCCTCACAGTAACTGAATTATTGCATTTACTTCTGGCTTTTGGGCTATTCAGTGGATGTCACTGAAGCCTTGAAGTCATGAACCTTGGTTTGGTTGTGCACAAAGAACAGTTGGGGCTTTTCCTGTGAAGCTTTGGATATATACATACTTCAAGGAAAGTAGGTTGTCATTGCTATGTGGCGAAGGGGTAGCGGGAGTCTCTTCAGT
>VZSC01003075.1:0-14680 GCA_013398225.1 Steatornis caripensis | reverse complement strand
GGCGCGGCTCTCCCTGGCGGGCTCTGCCTCTTGGCCCTCGGCAGGTCGGCCCCGCGGGCGCTGGGGCAGGATGGGCGCTGCGGGCGCTTTGCCGCCGTCCCCGCGTGCGGCGTGGCGCGGGCGCCTCGTCCCNGCCGGCCTCGGGAGGTGGCGGGGGAGCCCGGCGTGGCGCGGCTCTCCCTGGCGGGCTCTGCCTCTTGGCCCTCGGCAGGTCGGCCCCGCGGGCGCTGGGGCAGGATGGGCGCTGCGGGCGCTTTGCCGCCGTCCCCGCGTGCGGCGTGGCGCGGGCGCCTCGTCCCTGCCGGTTGCGCTTCGGGACGTGCAGGCCCTTGTCCTGAGCGCGGCCGGAGGGGACGGGGCTTTGGGCCGCGTGCCCGTTGCCCGGGGCCGAGCCTGCGTCCCTGCCCGCTGGGCACGCGTGCAGCCCCCGGGTCAGCCTGGCCGGGGAGATGACCCGGCCCGAGAGTCCACAAAAAAGCAGCGAGCTTGGCGGCACCGCGGCGTAGCGCTGATCCGACTTGCCCTGCAGTTGCCGGCTAGCTGGGCGTTGCAGAGCGCTGCGCTACAGCAGACCCTCCGGCGAGCTGAAACCAGTGTTTGGAGAGCACCCGGCCACCCTTGTAGATCTCGGCAGCCTGAGGAGCTGCAGCCGAAGCCTTGGGCACTGCCAAAAGAGCAGGACGTGCCCCCTCCCCGCCGCTCCCCGGGCGAGCTGAAAAGCTGAAGACAAAAGAAACAAAGAGGAAAGAAAGGCTGTGTTTGCCTGAGCGGTGATGTTGTGGGAGGGGGCAGGACTGCCCCTCTTGCCTGGTTCGAGGGTGAGCTTGGATCAGCTAAACAGCCCTGAAACTTTCCTTCCTCTGTCTCCATCAGCGCGCTTGTGTCGGTCTTAGGGAGGCGAAGGTCCTAAGTGCTGTTGGGTAACACAGAAGCTCTTTAAGCCAGGAAAGCAAGCGGAAGAAACTGCTCGCTGGTTAAGCGCTGGCTATTCCTCCAGATACGTGCAGCTCTTAGCCCAGATGCTGGCCCCCTAGCTGCCTTCCCGAGACCAGGGAACTTGTCTCGACTTCCCCTGGCCCGGCATTGCTGTCCCTAGCCCCTCTCGTCAGCGGATATCGCTGGCAGCCTTGGAAGGGGCTTTCTGGAACAGTCTGCCGAGGCTTGCCACATCCCAGCAGCGGCGATGCGGCGGCTAACGTCGGGCCTCAGTCAGGTACGGGACTGGTTTTTCTGCTTAGTCGTCGTGTAGCGTTGGAGGCAGGTGCCGTACAACTGTAACGCGAGGTGTTGGGGTTCCCGAGTGTGGAAAGCCAAATTATCCCTGACTCAGTCTGAATTCAAAGGTATGGAATGACACCGCTGCTTGCTTGGTTGGTTGGGGTATTTTACCATCTGAAAAACAGGGCCAAGACTTCCTGCCTTGCAGGAAGAACTAATAGGTGTTATTGCTCCAGAAACACTAACTACTGCTCCCAAAACACGTGTTACTGCTCCAGAAACACCTATGGCAAGGGATAATTGCTCTCGCTCCCTGCGGAGCCTCTCCTTAGCAGAAGAGCGGAGCCGCATCCTGCTCTGCCGTGTTTGCCCTCGCCGGCTGCCCGCCGTGGTTGCGCGGGGCAGAGCGGACCAAGGCTGCCTTTCCGGCGCTAGGCCGTGTCGGCACAGCCGGTGGGGCGATGCTTGCTTTGGCTGTGGGTGCAGCAGGTGACTGGAAATTCCTCGGGCAGCAGGGGCCTGGGGAGGAGGGGTCACTCGTGTCCTTGTGGCACCGAGACGTCAGGCCGCACCTTCTGCATAGAGCTGGCGGGTGGCCTCTGCAGGGGCCGCTGGCCCGGGGGAGGTTTTGCTGGGAGCAGAATCGCCTCTGAATTTTAGTTAAGTCGGCTGAGTGGTTTTGTCAGGAGACATGAGGAAAAGTTTGGGAAAATACGAAAGATCCGTTTGATCCTGTCAAAGCACGACACCTTAATGTTTCCTGTTTCAAAGAGGTGGGTTTGTTTTGAAACTGTTTGGGGATTTCTGCCTGTGGGATACGGGTGCGGTGTTGCCCTCCCAGCCAGAAGCACTGCACGACGTCCGTTTCACCGACCAAGCCGAGCAGCTTGGCTGCTCGAGAGCCCTCCTTGCCCCGTGTGCCTCTGCGTGCCTTAGGGTGCTTTTGCATCAGGGTCTCAGCCTCGGTCCTTTCGCCGTGGTATCCGTTCGTTTCGGCTTTTGGCAGATTCTCNGTGCGGTGTTGCCCTCCCAGCCAGAAGCACTGCACGACGTCCGTTTCACCGACCAAGCCGAGCAGCTTGGCTGCTCGAGAGCCCTCCTTGCCCCGTGTGCCTCTGCGTGCCTTAGGGTGCTTTTGCATCAGGGTCTCAGCCTCGGTCCTTTCGCCGTGGTATCCGTTCGTTTTGGCTTTTGGCAGATTCTCTGGCGTTTGCACAGAAATTCGTGGTTTCCCCCTGAAAGTTTGTGCTACGGAGGAACAATTCAGGTTGTTAGGATCTGGTTCTGGGTGGAGGAGTCCTTTTAATTCTTGTACGCTCACTGCAGGGGTGCCTGTGTTGTGAATGCTTATGTCGTTCAGCTGAATCACTGGCGCAGTCACACCTTGTCTAAACAAGGCTCCGGGGTGCCCGGAGCCAGAAAATGTCTCGCTACTCGATCCGAGCCAGCGCGGGTTTGATCCTCGCCCTCCAGGCTGCTCTGGCTCGGCTCTGATTACAAACGCCGTTGCTGGAGAGCTGGTGGTGACTGGCATCGCACGTCATGAGATAAGCTGCCGTGTTCCTCGCTGAAGGAGTCCTCCCCGGCCGTGAAATGACAGCCTCGCCGTTTGGGCTGCTGCGGGTGGTATTAGCTCCGACGCTGTCGGCTCACCTGCTCTGTCTCCGGTCTGAAGCCGCCTCAGCCCCGTGTGCGGGCACCTTTCTGTTTCCGTCCCCTAGACCGTGGGGCTGTGGTCTGGAATCGGGTAAGTCTCTTCGTCAGGGAGCGAGCAGGAGCCGGCGGGCTGGCCGAGCTGTCGGTGCTGTACCTGGAGATCCGGCTCCTCCCTCCCAGATAAAGCAGAGGGCCGGGGAGCTGTACTGGCTCCCGGGGAAGGGCCCTGCAGCGACCGGAGTCCTCTGCCCAAGGGCACCTCCCTCGCCACCGCCTTGGCAGGGAGCAGCTCCAGGGCTGAGGCTGGTCCCTGCAGGGTCCGAGACTTGTGTTGATTGGGTCTGCTCTATGGCCGCAGCGTGTCACGTAACGTTCCGTTTAACGTCCCCTTGGCGTTATTTCAGACGCTGAACGGGTGCGTCAGCTTTCGGGGTAGGGCGCTTCGCTGCCTAGCTGCGCTGTGGCACAAGGAGAAGCCCAGGTGAAGCACTCTGTGGAATCCCCTTGGGAACTGAGATGACGGGATGTAGCGTCCTCTCTCTGGCTGCCGGGGGTTTCCTCGTTGCCGCTTGCCGCTGTGTCTGTGACGGCCCTCCTGAAGGAAGAGCTCTCCGAAGCGGCTGCAAGAGAACTGGATTTCTTTTGTCTTCAGCTTTTCAGCACAAACGTCCAAGGTCTGTAAATGTTATAGGCGAGATAGCGCCTGCAATGCCAGGCTCCTGCGTGTGGAAAGGGACTGCTGTTTGCTTTTCCAATAAACAAGTGCATTTATCGCTTTATTTTTTTCCTACTTAGCCATGTAGAGATTAAAATTTCTTTGTTTTCTGACGAAAAAAACAAACGCTTGACCCTTCATGTGACTTACATTTTTTGTTTATTTTTTTTTTTCCCCAAACCCCGAAGATCCAGGATTTTGCACTGAAAAACAGGTGCTTCTGAGATGGCTTTTACCCCTCGTTAGGTCTCTGTCAAGCGTTGTCAAAACTTACACGCGAGCTGGTCGCTGCTTTTTAGTAGTTACTCGAGAGAAAGGTAAACCTGTCAGCCTCCAGCGTCCAGCTCATTTTGCTCGTGAAGACGTTTCTGCCCTGCAGCGCGCGCGTGCTCCGTAGAACCACCGTCCCCAAGCGGATCTCGGGGCGCTCTCCTCCCGCCTGTGCGGAGATCGGAGTGTAACCGGGAGAAGAGCAGGAACGTCGGCGTAACATTTCTGTCTCCGGCCTCGAGTCGGTCGCTGCATGGGCCGGGCTGGAAGCACGTGGCACGTGCTCACAGCGGAACTGCGCTGGAAGTGGGTGTCTAGCGAGCGTTTTCTGTGTCGCTGTTGACAGGCAGGGAGCGTTTCTGTAGGCAGCTCCGGTCCTGCCTGAGTGCTTCTTGGGAAAGGGCCCTGAACTTGTAGCATTGCAGTGCAGCGGTTACCCGGGTTCGCAGAGCAACGGTTTCCGCGCTTACCGCAAGTACATCAGCTTCTGGAAATCGTCCCAGGTCTGGGCGATGCAGATGGCTGTAAGTGCTCTGGGGAGGGTCACGCGTTTGGAGAAGATACCGCTTTGCTTCGCTGGCGCTCAGGACGGGTACACGGTGCGGTTATGCGTTAGTTTAGGAAAGTTAAGTAGGCGATTTGCAAGTGAGATGTAAATGAATTATACTACGGAGCTCGCGCTGAGCCCTGGAGGGAGCTGGCTGTGCGACGTGCTGCCTGATGGCCGTGCCTGAAGTGTGCCTCCGTCGGGGCTGGCGTGTTCGTCTTCCCCTTCCTCCAGAGCTTTGCTTAGCGCGCGGGTTACGGCGGACCTTCCCAAGTGGTCGCAAAATAATCGGTCGAGCGTTCCTTGCGCCGTGAACTCGTGGCACCTCCCATCTGCTGCTTCTTGCTGCTTCCCCCCACCTCATTCTAACGATGTCTTTGTTTAAGCCTTTCTCACCCCCCAGCCGCGCCCCCCCCATGATGATGAGCTGTGATAGTGCTGTTATTGTCTGCTATTAGATGACAAAATGCTCAAGAACACAGATACTGTGCTGGCAGTGGAGGAGGAGCAATATCCGTACATGCCAACAGTATGTCTCTGTTGTCTCTCAGCTTTCCCAAACAAAAGATCTTTAAAATGTCTGTTACTTAGCACTGTAAATGAACCGCTGAGCGTAACCGCGCCGTAGGCGAGGCATAGACCGAAGACTCCCCGGCGCTGGTGAGTACCAAGTCAAAACCTCACGTGGTGGCCTCACCAGCTGCGCGGCCGTTCTGGGCGGCGCTCGGCTTTCCCTGCCGTGGCCGATGCCCTGGGTGTGTTCCCCGAAAGACGCCTTCCTAAAAGCAGGGCCCTGCCGGCGCAGGGAGGACGGGAGGCACGCGACGGGCTCAGCGTCGGGTCTCGGACATGCTTTCAGTGCGGTGGGGGGTTTGTCTTGCTCGAGCATCTCCGACCTTGCCTCTGGGCCGCGTTCCTTCGAGGGGAGGCAGCAGCGCTGCCAGCCCTTCTCCCCGGGGAAGCAGGAGGGCCCTGCTCCGCCCTGCTGTGCCAGGGCACACGGCGCTGAGCGTCAAGCACAGTGCCTGGATGTTCGCTTCGTGCTGGAGGGACAACGGCAACAGGACAATGGCTTCGCTGAGCAGACGCCTCGTGCTCCAGGGAACGGCGGCTGAAGGAGCTAGCGTCAGTACTTGTGCGAGTTTCTAGGTATCTTTTCTCCACCAGACAGGACAGCAGGCGTCTGGTCTGTCCTCCCCACTGCCCGCCTCTGGGCAGGCACGCAGCCTGTCCGGGATCGCCGCTCCGCTCTCGAACTGGGGACCTAACCTGCCCTGTGCCTGTGCCGCACGGAGCTGGATGGAAGGGCTGCGTACGGCTGGGTGGTGCTGCTTCCCCCGCCACAGTGGCAGGGATGGTTGCGCGCTCGCCTCTTTCATCTCCTAAAATTGCAGGCTTCTTCCCATTCCCACACCGCGCTCTGCGACGTGGTAACATCAATCCTGAGGGCGCCCTTGCCGTGCCTTGGGGACAGCGGGACTCGCCGCATCCCCGAAGGGCAGGCTTCCTTACAGAGACGCGCAGGAGACGGTCAGCGTCCCACGCTCGTGCTTGTACGTGGACCGAGTGGGGACTGCACCGGTCGCGGCAGGGACTGATCCCGTTTATTCTTGAGCGTAAAGCTTTCGGGTCTGTGCCTGGGAGAGTACACCCGGCACGGATCGCGTGCTTGCAGGTAATAAATCTTTTTGCTGACAGCACACTGAAGAAACTTACAAGGTGTTAGGGTCTATGTGAGGCTGGAAGGTCTGGCGCATTTTCGGCTCAGCTTTAACACAGTTCATGAATCCGTGTTTTCAGCCCGTCGTACGTTCGTGTTGCTACAGCAATGATGAAAGCTGTCATGTCAGCTGGACAAGGGTCAGGCTGCAGCCTTGGAGGCAGACCGTGCCCAGCTTTCAGAAGAATAAGCCCATATTCCTTCCCAAAATGGGATCCAAGGTTTCTG
This sequence comes from Steatornis caripensis, assembly GCA_013398225.1. Taxonomy (NCBI): domain Eukaryota; kingdom Metazoa; phylum Chordata; class Aves; order Caprimulgiformes; family Steatornithidae; genus Steatornis; species Steatornis caripensis. Next base: position 8,326 of record VZSC01003075.1, on the reverse strand, counting down.
CTTAATCGCTGGCTGACCTGCAGCTCTCTTGCTAGACTTTGCCCTTGCAAAGGGAAAGCAAAGTTATCTTAGGCTGCCTGAAGACGGTAAGCTCAGCCCCGTGGCCACGGCGTGGCTCTTCAGATGTGGGCAGGGCTCTGCACGGGGACGACTCCGAGGGTTGCGTTGTTTCGCGAAGCCGCAGAGTTTGTAGCATCTAAAATTAACAGCGGTGGTTTAGGGGACCGGCCCTGCGTGTCGCTGTGGCCGCTTCGTGCTGCGGCTGTGGCCGAAGCGTACTGTAGCTCCAGTATACAGCCCTTTCTGTACCCTGCCGCACGCGGGACGGTCGCTGGAGCCCGGCAATGGCAAATGAAAGCCCGGTGAGCCTTCCCGCAGCGGCTGGCGGGCCCACGGAGTTCAGTGCTGCAAAGGAACCAGCTGGAGCTAGAAACGGTACTGCGCTTGGAGAAGCTATGGGTGGGCAGGCTATCCAGAATTGAATAGTTAACGCCATGGATGTCGTAGAAATCGCCTTGCTTGGGATGACAGGTCCCCTGGGGAGGATAATCCCACGCCTTTCGCCGCAGTAGCCTTACGCTTTCTCAGAGGGCAGGAGCCTGGGTTGGATCGTCACGGCTTGCTGGAAAGCCTGGGTACCCAGCTGCATCGGGAGGAACCTGGGGAGCGAGGCGTGCGAGGGGAGGTGAAATCTGGCACAAGCGTTGGCATTTGGGTGCGGTTTCCCTTAAACCGTAGGGAACCTCCGTAGGAACTTCACCCCGACATAAATGGGGTTTTCTGAAGGAACCGGGTTAAAAACGTGTTTTGTTTCAGCCCAGTACGTCTCTAACCCACGACCTCTGTGCAGGCCTTGTGCGCGGCCTGTGCTGCAGCGCCCACGGGGACGCGTTTGCGGGTGTCCAGAAGTGACACGGGGCGTAGTGAGATTTAATCTCCTTGCTCCCTTCGCACTGCCTCAATCAGCGGGATTAGCAGCGTAAACTCCTCGTTGGGCCTTTCTGTATTTATAAAGCAAACAAACCTTACGCCGCGCTTCCTCTCTCGAGCCTGGGTTATCTTGGGGCAGGAGCCTTTCTGCTTTATTTGGAGCTTTCGAGCCCTTTACCTCGGCAAAGTCAAAGGAAGCCAGACGTCTCGTTGCACGGGAGTGTTGCGCTTCCACGTGAATCCATTCCTGAGAATCACAGGACGCAGTTAATCCCTGGAAAGTAATTTTTGTGGTACTGGAAGCTGCTGCCTCTTTGGGGGACAGCCAGAGATTCCCACCGCTCGGATGCGCTTCCGTGCCTCCCGGCTCTCTCCGGTGGCGGGCTCTCAGCCCGGGCCCTGGGCCCATCTCCGAGGGGTACGGTCGCGCCTTGGCAGCTGCCTGCAGCGCGTGCCCTCTAGGCCGGATCCCTCCGGCTGGCTGGTTGCGTTTCTAGCATCGCTCGTGACTCTGAGCAAAACGGGAGCTGGAAACAAAACAAAACGCTGGAAGCTGCGCTGTGCCAGGCTGGTTTAAAGCGTGGCGGTACCGCGATCGTGGCTGGCCATTCGAGCTGCGCGGGGATGCTTCCCCGTGGTGGCGGGATCCAGAGGAAAGGCCGAGCAGCCTCTCTTCTCCAGGTGTAACCAGCGTTCAGAGAAGTCTGGGCTCTGACGCCTCGCCGGGTGTTCAGGCCCTGCCTCAGGCAGACCGTGCAGTGGTCTGATTCTGACGTCTCTCTGCAGGTGTCGGTACCTGGCAGTCCAGCTGTCCCCAGCCATCCCCGTGTTCGCAGCAGTCCTCTTCCTATTCGCCATGGCTACGCTGCTGCGGACGAGCTTCAGTGATCCTGGGGTGATCCCGAGAGCCCTGCCTGACGAGGCAGCCTTCATCGAGATGGAGATTGGTGAGCGCGGAGCCAGCTGAGCTGGTGATGGCTGGAAAAGCCTCTGTATTTCTGGTGTATCTATAGGCTGCGTTCTCTGTAGAGCCTTTCTTCCGGGCTGGCCCTCCAAAAGCGACGATTGCCCCAAATGGGGCACCCTACCACCTGCTGGCTAGCTCTGCTTGGCTGAGTCTCAAAAAGACGGCGCAATGTACCCGCTTCCCTTTCTGGGAACCTTTTCACGTGCTGTTTTCTCTCTTGTAGCTGCGTACATGCAAACTCAGTTTTGCTTTCGGGAAGGGGTGCAGGCAGCTTGGTGTTGGCCCCCTGGTCCTTCAGGTAGAGAGGAAGTTTGGCGGATGTGGGTGTGTACAGTGGCACCCCCTTGGCCCCTCTCAGTGTGCCCACGAAAGCTCTCGCATCCCTTTTCCCTCCTTCAAGCTGCCGGGTTAGCTCTGGATCGTGCGAGCAGAGCTGCAGCCGCTGGCTGTAGACCCAGCAGGCTCTGACCCCGCTGGTAGGAAAAGCAGGGAGGTGAGTTGTCACTCTAGGCCTGTCGTGTTGTAGCAGCAGGTCTGATCTCTGCTTGGTTCCCTCTCTCAGAGGCCACGAACGGGACCGTGCCGCAGGGTCAGCGCCCGCCCCCCCGCATTAAAAACTTCCAGATCAACAACCAGATAGTGAAGCTGAAGTATTGCTACACATGTAAGATCTTCCGTCCGCCCCGTGCCTCTCACTGCAGCATCTGCGACAACTGTGTGGGTGAGTAGAAGAGGTCGTGCCTGCTCCTGCACCTGGGTGTTAGGTGAGAGCCCTTGGAAGAGAAGAGGCGAACATCTGCACCCGGTCTCGCTCCGTATCAGGTCTCACACTGTGCCCGCGGAGCGAGTCCAGAACCGTGTTGTGTGAGCGGAAGGGGACAGCCTGCCTCGTCTGAAGCTCGAGGAGCTTGAGATTTGCTCAGAACCTGAAGCCAGGTGGTTCACCTTTGCCAGTGCTTCTTTGGCAATAACCTGGCTAACATAAGTCTAACTTGTCCGTGTAAATGTGCAGTCCGTTTTTGAGTTTCACGGAACTGCTGGCCTTGGTGAGCTGGAGGGTTCCAGTGGAGAGCTGTGCCTTGCGTGAAAGCAGCTCCTTGCATCAGCCTGGAGACTCTGCCCTTACGCTGAGTTCCCCTCTTAGCCCTTTTGTGTATCATAACTGGCTCGTGTTCAGGATCCCTTCTCAAGGCAGCAGTCCTGTTCTTTTGGGTCCCTCTCCTCCTCTGCAGGTTCCCAGCCCTTTGAGTGTTTTTGCAGTCCCTTGAACCCCCTTCTAATTATTTTAGTAGGAGTAAAGTGGCACGTGGGTTAGACAGGAGCTTCTGAACCCTCAGACCTTCACCTAACTGTGTGCTGCTTTAGTAAAAGCTGTTATACCTCAGGTTTCTGGGAGAGAAGACGAGCATGGGGCCAGGCTCTTCAGCTCTATCTTAACGTGCGAGACGACTCATCAGTAAAACAATTTTGCACTTTCTTACTTGGCCTCCCCTCCTGGAAGGGCACCCTGATGTGGGGCTCTGGGTTAGCAGGGTGTTGGACTTGATGGCCCGGGGAGTCCTTGTCAGCCTTGGGCATATTTGAGTTGGGGCACAGGAGTAAGCGTCTGGAGGCAGCAGGCCCGTGCTGGAGCAGCGCTGATCTCCACCTTCGCTTTCGCAGAGCGCTTCGACCATCACTGTCCCTGGGTGGGCAACTGCGTGGGGAAGAGGAACTACCGCTATTTCTACCTCTTCATCCTCTCGCTCTCACTCCTCACCATCTACATCTTCACCTTCAACATAGTCTACGTAGCACTGAGTGAGTCTGGCTGCGGAGAGGTGGGTGGCTGGGCTGGCTGAGGGTGAGGGGGGTTACGGGTGGCGTTGTGAACCCGGACATGATGGAGTGGGAGAGGGAGCCGGACTCTGTGTGACGTTCCAGAGAAAACAATTTCTCTCTCTTTGTATCGCCAGAATCTCTGAAGATTGGGTTTCTGAACACATTGAAGGAAACCCCGGGGACATATCCTTCCACAGGGCGGAGGGGTTGGCTTCTCCAAAGCTGGGCGTTAGTGTGAGCTGCATTGTGGAGGGACTGGAGTTTTGATGCGCAGGCTTCTCTAAGGAGTCTTTCAGGGCATTTTCCCCCATGAGTACAAGGCGAGGAGCAATTCTATGGCTTTTGGGAGGAGGGTAGAACAGAAAACCTTGTCTAGAAGAAGAGAAGTCGGGGTAGTGACGCAGCTGGCATGGGGCTGGTCCCAGGCGGTTCCCAGTCCTTAACTGTTCTCACTGTACTGGAGGTGCTCATCTGTTTCTTTACCCTGTGGTCGGTGGTGGGGTTAACTGGGTTCCACACCTTCCTGGTGGCACTGAATCAGACAACCAACGAAGACGTAAGTAGAGCCTTTCTGTTCCTCTGCGCCATCTCCGTTTCTCATCGCTTCCTCGGTGTGTCACAGCTGCGTCCGCCTCGCCGACCTGCCCTGTGGGCTGCGGCAGGGTGGTGGTGGAGCAGACCTGAGCCCGTGCCCTGACTTGCAGATTAAGGGGTCCTGGACTGGGAAGAACCGTGTGCAGAACCCCTACAGCCATGGCAACATAGTGAAGAACTGCTGTGAGGTGCTCTGCGGGCCTCTGCCCCCCAGGTAAGCTCTCAACGGGCAGCCCTGCCATTTTTGCCCCCAGAGCACAGTGCGGGACCCTGAGGAGCTCTCCTTGCTTGGGTACAAGACCTGGCTGCTCCGCTGCCCGCACGCTCTGTGTTGAGGCCTCCTGGAGGTCACTTGGGACGCAGCTGGATGCGCTGGGGAGGAAGGTCTTGTGTTGCCTTCCATGTGGATCTTCAGTGATTCAAGCTCGTGATGTGCTCCCCGTCACCATGTGCTTGGGAAGTGGGGGGCGGAGCGGCTCCCCTCTCCGGGGCAGCGAATGGAGCGGGGGATATTTCCAGGGCGCTCGTTCTGGTGGGCTCCCACCCTCTGAACTGGGCTGTTGTCCAAGGGGCTTGGTCTTCACAGGAGGAATGCAGCCACTGTGGACTGGGTTTGGGCTGTGCACAGCCTGCTTTGGAGAGGAACCACTTCCCCTGACGTTTGTCTTCCACAAGCACTTGTCCTGCCAGCTAAAGAAGCTGGCTTCAGGGGAGGCTGGGTCTCTGACGGTGTGATGCTGTGCTTGCAGCGTCTTGGACAGACGGGGCATCTTGCAGCAAGAGGAGAGCACAGCTCAGGAGGAGTCGTGCCCAAGGGGGCCCAGCGCTCAAGAGCCCACCGCTGCTCAGGGCCCCGGTGGGCAGGCAGAGGAGAGCAGCGCTCGGCAGAAGGATGGCAGCCTTCCTCACCCGAGTGCCGTGAGTGATTCCCTCCGCGGCAGGGGCGAGTGGGCTGCGCCTGCTTGGAGTTGCTGGTGCTTCGGGTCAGCAGAGAGAAAGCTGACAGTGTGGCTTAGCCGGAGCAAAGCAGCACTTGGGGCTTTGCTGAGCGGCTGCCGTTGAAAAGCCTGTTGTGCTCTGGCGCTGGAAACCGGCATCTCTGGAGCTGGCTGGGAGGGTGCTGGGCTCCTCTGACTCCTAGGTAGACCCCAAAGGAAACCCCAGCTGGCTGCGGTTTTGGAGGTGTTGGTGCTGCCATGAAAGCACCCAGGAGCTGGCACCTATGGGGCTGAGGAGGGGTGGGAGGTCGCAGGCATCTTGTTTTGGCCCTGGGGGCAAGCTGAAGGGCTGTCCCTGGGAAGGGCCCTGGCAGGTGTGGGATCTCCATCCGTGGAGAGCACCTTTGCCCCACTGGATATGGCCCCGAGCAGCCGGCTCTGGCTTTGAAATCAGCCCCGCTTTGGGGATATGGTTGGACGGGAGGGCTCCAGAGCGCCCTTCCCGCTTCAGTTATTCTGTGAACGTGGTGGGAGATGGCTGGGCCTACTGCTGCTTGGGCATGAGCTGGTGGAAACGGCCCAGAGCGCTTCTGCTGGAGCAGCCCAGTGCTCCGGATCTTCATGAAGCTGCTGGTTTGGCTGTTTGGTGGCCCCTGGCTTCTCCTTTTGCCAAGCACAGCTGAGGCCTCTGCCTGGGGGAGCCGGAGACAGGAGCAGGGCAGCGGGGCCGCGTGCCTGTGTTGTCAAGCAGGTGCTCTGTGTTGGGGTGTATTCGTGCGAGCCACTGCTGTCTTCTCTCTCCAGGTCCCTGCACAGTCCCTGAGCAACGCTGAGGTGCCAGAGGAGAAGCAGCTAACGTCTGGGGAGCTCCCGGTCCCATCCCAGGACGCTGGGCGAGCAGAGCACTAGCCTCTGCTTGAAAGGGAGAACTTTCTTGTTTTGTCTAATCAAAGCTGGAAGTGATTGAGGAGAGGAGGAGATGGGCTGGATGGCAGGCAAACGATTCCTTATGGCCATTTTGCTTTAGTCATTATTCACCTCGATGCGCAGGCGGTGCGGGCTGGCGCTGGCCTTGCATGGTGTCAAAGGATAACGAGTGCGAGTGGCCCGCCTTGTCACCGAGGGGCACTCGCCGCCGCTGCGGCTGGTCTGCCTGCAGGCCGAGGCAGGACCTCTTGCTCTGCAGGTTGTCCCGGATGCTAAATACCGGCTCGGTGGCCGGGGCCGTCTCCGTCTGGCCCCGACTCTCTGATGAGACGACTTGTGGTCGAGCAGCTCAGAAGCGACGTTAGGGTCGACCTGCTCCCTGCTGCTGAGGAATCCTGGTGGGAGGGTGAAAGCAATTTATGGCAGTAGCGTCCTCTCTCCCCTCCTCCCTCCTTCCTCTAATCTGTGGCATTGTTTTATTGGTTAACGTGGCAGGGGTTGTCAGGAGACGTTTTGATGCCAGAAGGGCCAAAACAGCAGGGAAGGTGTTCTGCTGGCAACGGTTTTTAAAGTGGCTTCCTTCCCGGGCTCCTTCTTTCCATGTGACTTAGCCGGCGTGAGAGCAGTCGTGGCGGGGGCCCTCCTTCCGTCCTTCCCCGGCGCTCGCGCCTAACCGGGGGCTCGAGGGAAGGAGCTGGGCAGCCCCGTCTTCCTGCCGCTTGTCTCCGCCCCGTGCTGGCCGCAGAGCGGTTGTGCAAGGGGTGTATCAGGCTATGGGGTGGGGGTCTGCCTGTGCCCCTGGCCCCCCAGCTAGTCCTGGGGCTGTGTTTGCTCCCGGGTGTCTGCTCCGAGCGCCAGCCTGCCCTCCCCTTGCCCGCTGGGCCGCGGCACGCCGCTTGGCCGCTGCTCTGCAGAACCTCTGCCCCGACTCTGTGTCGTGTCGTTGTGTCCCCCTCCCTGCCTTACCCTGCGTTTCTCAGCCATCCTCGATGGGCTTTCAGAGCCTCGAAGCTTCCCTGGGCTTTGCCGGCTGTCCTGGGACTGGCTGTGCGGTGTCAGCCACCTCGGCAGGGGAGGGGTGAGAGGCCGGGCCGGGTGGCGGTGGATCTCTGGGCTGCGGCAGAGCCCTTCTTCCCCCCGACGCTGCCTGTCCTGCGCCTGGCAGCTGTGCTGCGGGGTCCTTGTGAAGGCTGGTGACGGAGGGAAGGCCGCTTTGTGCCCTGGCGGCTCTCCATCCCGTACCGCGAGTGCCGGGCACTTCGTGCCACCCCGCAGACGTGTGGTGAGCGGGTGGCAGGTGGAGGATGACCTGCCAGGGCGGCCCTGCTTGTTTCTCTGTGATGCTCCTGCCTGGCAGCGCGAAGCCGCTGATCCTCTTTCCCTGGCCTCGTGTGCCGCCCTGCTTTCGGCAGTGGCGTGGAGCAGAGCGAAGCGGGGAGCCTTGTCCCCCTGGAGCCTGATGCGTGCCTCCCGACTCGCTCCTCTTCCCTGTCCCCTCGCAGTGTTGACCTGGGCCGTGACTGGCAGCGGGTGACGCTGCCCCCTCTCCTGTAGCGCCAGGGTCTCCTCTCCCGCGTGAGGGGGCAGAGCTGTGGCCCTGGGCTCCGGCAGCGGGTTTGCAGCCGCCTTCAGCTACTCCCTGCTTGGCCCTTCCTGGGGAAGGAGCCCTGGGCACCCACTGCCAGCAGGGCCGGAGCTGCCCGGCTCGCAGCCACCCTGCAGCCAGCCCGGCCATCGCCGTGGGGCAGGGGGGGCCCTGGGACCAGCCCCGGGCTGCCGCGCCTGGCCCCACGCACACCCCGCCGGCGGTGGGAGCCGCCCCTCGTCTCCCACCTGCCCCAACACGCTACTGACCAAATCTCAAACTCGTGAAAAAGTGTATTTTTTTTTGGTTTACTAATCTGTTTTCTAACGCGGTGTGTCAAGTGCTGCCTGCTGGGGCCGCCACGGATGCTGCCGGCACCTGTGGTTCCTGTCTGCTCTGTTCAGGTTCTCTGTGAAGGAAGTGGGGGTAGGGCGAGGGCTGGGGTTTCTTTATCTTTTTTCCTCTTTTTTCTTTTCTTTTTTTTTTTTTAATTTTAAAACAATGAAGGAAACTTAATTCGTTTGAAAAATGGCTGAGCTGTAGCCTCTGCCTCTGTCTGTGCCT
>VZSC01003066.1:8386-23886 GCA_013398225.1 Steatornis caripensis | reverse complement strand
ACTCTGGTGATACCCCACCAGAGCACTGCGTTCAGTTCTAGGGCCCCCAACATAAGGACATGGACCTCCTGGAACAAGTCGAGAGGAGGGCCATGAAGGTGATCAGGGGGCTGGAGCACCTCTCCAATGAAGACAGGCTGAGAGAGCTGGGGTTGTTCAGCCTTGAGAAGACAAGACTCTGGGGAGACCTTGCAGCATCCTTCCAGCACCTGAAGGAGGCCTACAAGAGAGCTGGAGAGGAACTTTTTACAGGGGTGTGTAGTGATAGGACGAGGGGTAATGGTTTTAAACTGGAAGAGGGTAGATTTAGATGAGATACTAGAAATAAATTTCTCACGACAAGGGTGNGAGAAGCTCAACATGAGCCAGCAATGTGTGCTCGCAGGCCAGAAGGCCAACTGGATCTTGGGCCGCATCAAAAGAAGCATGGTCAAGGCAGGTAATTCTCCCCCCTCTACTCCACTCTGGTGATACCCCACCAGAGCACTGCGTTCAGTTCTAGGGCCCCCAACATAAGGACATGGACCTCCTGGAACAAGTCGAGAGGAGGGCCATGAAGGTGATCAGGGGGCTGGAGCACCTCTCCAATGAAGACAGGCTGAGAGAGCTGGGGTTGTTCAGCCTTGAGAAGACAAGACTCTGGGGAGACCTTGCAGCATCCTTCCAGCACCTGAAGGAGGCCTACAAGAGAGCTGGAGAGGAACTTTTTACAGGGGTGTGTAGTGATAGGACGAGGGGTAATGGTTTTAAACTGGAAGAGGGTAGATTTAGATGAGATACTAGAAATAAATTTCTCACGACAAGGGTGGTGAGCCACTGGAACAGGCTGCCCGGAGAATTTGTAGATGCCCCCTTCCTGGAAGTGTTCAAGGCCAGGTTGGATGGGGCTTTGAGCAACCTGGTCAAGTGGAAGGTGACCCTGCCCATGGCAGGGGGGGGTAGAACGAGATGATCTTTAAGGTCCCTTCCAACCCAAAACATTCTATGATTCTATGATATCGCAACCTTTTTGTCTTTCATTCTGCTAAGGCACACTGTGGCTCACAGTGACTCTTCCTTCTTTTTAGCACTTCTCTGAGGTAAGGAGTCAGAACAACGCAAACTAATTCCACTATATAGAATCTACTATAAATTTCACTCAATTTTATTAAGAACTGCTATACAACAAAACCTATAAAACTGAACATTTATTTATGTATTTTAGCATCGTAACAGCAGAGTCCCTTATCGGTTGTTTAAAAGGCAGAAGGCTCAAGCCAGTAATGAGAAGCTTGGAAGGAACTTTTTTCATTTACTTTACGTATAGCTTTCCCTTTACTCCAAAAGGCCAGAAAAAACAGGACACACTCAAAGTTTGTAATTGTAAAGGCAGACAGTTTTAATACTTGCTTTAAATTCTACAGCATGCTGCTGAATTCCAGAGCAGTACATTGTGGGGAAAAAAATACATTATACCCTCCCAAATGAAATTACACTAGTCTGTCAGTTTCTATACTAAACAGTAACCCAGTCTTATAAGCACAAAGCATTCCTGCAGTTTTTTTATACTTGGAGTAATTCTTTTTTCCCCAATCTTAAGCATGACTGATGTATGGCTGGGGGGGGACCCCAACACATACCTAAGAACACACTGAACCTCTGTGGTTGAGTATTTAACCTTGAAACCTACTGACCACCATAAAGCTTATACCTATCCAAAGACCATATTCTTTAACTTGCTGAAGAGGTTAACACTAAACTATAGTAATCTTTAAAGCCTTTGGTGCACTTGTACAATATAAAAGTGAAAAAAGAATTTACTGGACAACAGAGGCCACATTTACCAGTGCTACATTCACTGCTGATTTGTTTTTTGTGACTCTCTATTTCCAGCTCCTCCTTTTTGCTCATACATTACTGCTACACTGCAACAGCAACAGCATGTGTGCATCAGTGTGAACATATGCACCAGCATAAGAGCGGAGCTAATGCAGAAACAAGAGAGAAAGGAAACAGACTGTGTAAGCTCTCACTGCTTCTCAAAAAGGTCCATGTTATAAGAACCCAGACAAAACTCAGCACCAGGAACCGGCCTTGTTCTTAGGCCATGAATGATAAACAAAGTATATAAGCAATCAAATATACAAAGCATATGCACGCTCCCACACTTATACCTCCTACCACACTTGTTTAAGAAGGAAAATTAGGACACAGTTGTTTCTAAAGCTCACTTGTCAAGAAATTAGCAACTCCTGAAAGTACAAATCCCCACATCTTCATATGAGACATCCCAGCTGATCAGTGCAATGTAATTCCTAGATTATGTACTTCAGGTAGAAGCAGACACAGGTATCCTCACACTGTCAGAATCACAGTGGGAGCTACTCAAGATGAGCGCTACTATTGAATTTTTTTTATACTTTCATGAGGAAAATACCAATTGACTCAACGTTTTGATAGACAAAAGATCTATAACCACAAAATACCTTCCATTCTAGGCATCTCAGAAATGTTAGATCTGAATTTCTGAAAATCATTTCTGTGATGTTGCTAGCATTGCCACTAAAAGGAAGTTACCTTTTGAGAGCACAGCACTTACTATCTTTTTCTTCCCAAATGAGAGATTCAGCATGCCTGTAGAGGCTCTGCATATTCCTCTAGCAGACAACAGAGCTCAGCCTCACGGTATGTCTGCCTGCCATAGGGTGCAGATACACAACATGCAACAAATGCAATACAGTTAGACATGTGTGAATACACTCCTGGTTCCTACACTGTATTAACAGAGCATCTTATAAACATTATATATCATATCAAGATCCAAATGTATTCAAGCATTTTTCTCCTCAGGGGTTTGCCCTGCTTGTGGACCAGCACATCCAGCACTAAAAGAGCCCCAGCTTTGAACACCTGTGCGTAGGTACGCTTACCTGTCACAACATGCCCTTTACCAGACTAATTGGGGGCACGCTCCATGCCCGGAAACCTAGGATAGGCACAAAGAAATATTGCTGCTGAGTGACTAAAACAATCATGATAAAAGCCTTTCTAAAAATAACATTAAAATAATTATTTTCTTTATGTTTTCTACAGGGCATTTGGCTTATTTGTTTTGGATTTTTTTCTGTTGAACAACTATTTCCTAAACTTACGCACTTCTGGCCACAAGCAAAATAATTTGAGGCTATGACTACGGGGGATATCACTTCCACCATTTAAGCAATTTCCTTTGACCTACACAGCACAAAACCATGTGTTGCAGAAACCGCCTTTGTTGTGTACATCTCAGATAATAATTTACAATTTTTGAGAAATCACATTCTACCTTACTTCTTTCAAAAGATGGCATCTCCATCTACTATGCTATATAGTAAGAGTATTTATTCTTGGATGTAAAACGCTTTGCAGATTTCACCCTTCCCACCCTCCCTGCCAACCCAACAATCCTGTCCCATTGGGCAATTAAAAGTTTGTGGAATTTGCTTACCCAAAACAATATGTTTTGATTGTTGAGATGGCAAACTTCAACATCAAATGTCTCCAGTGTAATCTTATGCATTACGCACTCAGAAGTTAAATCATATTTAATGTGCTTGAGACATGGATTCACAAAAAAGTGCTGAATAGCAGTATCAGCAGAAGATATTCCCCACTTCTGTATCAGGAAACTAATTCAGCTTTAAAACAAACAAACAAGAAAAATCCTTTCTTCATTACTTCATCCTGTGAAGCCACTGACAGCAATAGAGATGCCAATTTAGGAATTGGACATTATGGTGAGTGCAAGTGAGTGCATAGGTCTGCACTTCGGGAGGAATTTGGAGACTAGGGGGATGAAATAACATGGAAAGAAAATCACTTATTGAAATTAAAGATTGTAACACAGTGAACCACAAAAGAGTAACCTCAACAAAAGCAGAACCACCATAGAAGGCAAATAACAGTATTTCTCTTAAGATACTGCTGAAATACTCAATAGCTTGTTCTTGGAATATTTTGTGGTCCCTTGTCACTATTTATGATGAAAGAATCCCCAAATTGTTTACCCAGTCCACATAAAGACATCTAACAAGAGAACATTCTAGGATTTTGTTGCAAGTACTGATTTTCTATAGAAGTGAATTTGAAATTAGCCTATTAACAAAATATTTTCCCCCGGTGACATTGGTAATTCTGCCCAACAGCCACACAGAAATAAAAAATTCTAGGAAAACAAATGTAACAATTGCTTCTCACATGCATTGGATTTTTCTTAAGTACCACAAAATGGGTTATTCCCAAAAAGGTCTCTTGCACTCTATCGTAAAACAAAGATTACAAGATCTAGAAACTTCATAAAAGCAACTAATTCAAAGGTGTAAAAAATTGGTTTGTTTAATGATGTTGGTATATACCAATAAATTGTTGCAATCTGAGATAACTCTCATCCACTGGCTTCGAGCACATGCTTAAAAGTTGTGTAACTCTTAAGCTAGTATTCCACAGAACAGGAAGCCCAGCACTTGTCTATTCTTGAAACTTATCCTATTTTAATACATACGATGAACACAGAAATTATCAGCCAAAATTAATTTTTTAAGATGTGAACCACCTGGCATTCTGAAGACATTTTACTGAGGTGTGAGATGAGTTTATCCACATCTACTCCAAGGTAAGTGTTAAACATCTACTAAATCCCCTTTAAGGTATCTCAGAGTCCTTCGTTACTGGTGGAACATGTGTGTGCGTAAATCTGCATATGTGTGCCCTTTGGTCCTTGAGGACCATCCTGACCAGAAGTCACTATGTACAGCTGGATTCCTTGCACCGTGATTTCAACTCTTGCAGAAGGCCTGTCTGTGCAGTAAATCCAATCACGCTGTAGCCACATCTTTTGTGTCGGCCCGGTCCATGGGAAAATGAAGGTGTGCACTCATCTGACCAACACTAAATTAGGGTCTTAAGTCTTACTGTAATTTGACAAAAGAATTTGAAATGGAAGGCCAATTCGAATAGTGGCAGTGCATGAAAAGTCCTGGCTCATCAGTAGGAGTATCAAAGAGCAGCGGATTACTGAGGAAGCCCACAGGTTCTCAGTAACTGTGACAAGGACAGAAAGATGCAGTCACTGGACACCAGTGCCATTACCTCATTAACACAGGTCCACTTGCCTAACCAGTGGGGAATATACAGATATCCTCCCAAGCTCCAAAAGAGAAGAAGATAACAATGTTTTATAAAGAGGGAAGACAGGAGGAAAAAAGAGGGGGACAACAAGGATACAGCAAGTCACCGAATAGAAACACTACCTGCTGTGACGCGAGGCAGGCAACCCTTCCAGAGCACAGGGTACCACTTGGTAAGAACTTCAACCACGCTCAGCAAAACTAAGTATGGTTCACAACACATAGCTTGGTGTATTCTTTTTTATTTAAAAATTGGTTGAATTCAACACAATTTACAAAACATACATAAATCATAATAAAAATATTGTGGTCTCTCTGTGTGCAAAATGAAAGCTGTAAGTCACAATTCTAAGAAATGCCTTATAAACAACCACTCATATTAGATGCACACACCTTTCATTCTTCACATGTGGCCCTTGCACTTCAGACAAAAGCTGACTGAACCTATCTCTGGGCTCCTGAGAAGTTACAGTATTTCACAGAGCCTTCTCATCTGCTATTCCAAATGTTTAGCAATTGTACTTCCTCCTCCTTCCAGCCTCTCAAACAATACACAATAGAAAAAGCAGCTATTATTGAAGTAATTTTTTAGCTGCTTCTAGCCTTGACATCAGGCTAGTGCATCTTGCAGACAATCTTCTAAATGCAAATTCCATCCATTCAGTTGCTACTCATGGTAACACGAAGCAGTTTCCCTACTGTTCAATGAGAGACTTCAAAAACCATAAGGCAACTTAAAACGACCAAGCAAAAAGACGGCAAAGCCATAAACATCCAGAAACTCTCAAAACAAAGGATTTTGTGTTTACTGCAGACGAATGCAGGATTCCTGGGCACTCTGGTAATGACTTTTCCAATTCTTCAGTACCTCGGAGAAATACCTCTCCTCCCACGTGCTCCCTGACCTCTTCTCTTCCCATTCCTGTGCACATACCGAAACGGCCTACAGATCCGGTCAGAGGCATCCAACATCTGTAAATACACTAACAAGTACCTCTACATTGCTACAGTGCCAGGAGTAAAATACCATAATGGCACACCTCAGTTAAATCGTTCTTGATAATGGATCCACCATCAAGCTAATGGAGAGCAAGTAGAGAAATGAAGCCTGCCTAGTGTTACAGCAGCAGTTACCATGGATTTCCCAGAGATGATCCTGGTGATCTACAGCAAGCTTTGTACACCAGCATGGAAAAATAGATTTTGTCATCAGGAAGTTATGCCCATAAGCACTGGATACATGAGATCTGCAGCATTACCCTGTCTCATCATTCAGTGATACCTTTCCCATGCTAGTAGTGCATTCTTCCAAGCACTGCCTTGACCTGCTTAAACAACAGACGTGATAGACTACAGCAGGTGTCCCACCCCCAGGAACTCCATTCTCAGGTGAACTCCACCATTCCAGCCTGGAGATCACAGGGTGTTTCTTCAGACATACTTAGCAAAGGCTGACAAGCTTATGAGCAATGACAAAGCTTACAGCATTTGCCATCAAATAAACTATGACACTTGAAAATGTCAAAGTACTAGGTGGAAGGAGAGAGATTTTTTCCAAAACTTTTACTTTGATCCCAAGTCTCACATTTCTATTAGTTTCTGCATCCTAGATTTACAGTGCAGACAGTCATAAAATGAATACAGCACACTGATGGAGCAATTTATTAGGAGAAAGTTATCAAAATGCTGAGCTTGTTTCTAGGCATTTATGTCCCATCGTTCCAACAGGATGAGCCAACAGTATTTTAATAATGAATAACATCACAGCACACTGTTCACCCAAAAAATCTTGTAAATGATTTAACACAGATGGGCACAACCTGAATCAATTTTCATGCGCAGATCTGCGATATTGAGTGCTCAGGTTTTAATCCAAGACAGAGTGCATGACGAATACAAATTTGTCACCTTAAGAAAACAACTGTTATTAATTTTAACTTACCTCTTACAAATGGACGCAAAACATTACAACTGAAGAAAAAAAAAATCAAATGGCTTCTTTTATGCATACAATATTCTGTCTAGAAGGAGAATGGATCAGAAATCCCTTTGCAGGAAAAACAGTGCTTGAAAATTTACCTAACTTTAAGAGTGTAAATCACCACGCTCACATTAAAAAAGCGAAATATAGATAAGAAACTTATCATCATAATTCAAGAACTAGTGAATACCCAGTTAAAATACCAACCAGCATGTAAAAGGTAGTAACTGATTTTATATAATGAATAATTGTGTTTCTTACCACCATGTAAGATTTGAAGATCAAAAGTGTAAGAGGATTAAAAAAAGGACTTGAATTCATGAAAGGTGAATCCATTGGCAACTATTTAGCAGGCCCTTTCATATGCAGTCTCCGAGAAGTTGCTAAGACATTGACTGCAGAGAGGAAAGAATCTCTCTTGGAAGTAAAAATTGAATCCTAGCAGATGTTTCTTGCATACTTTCCTGAAGACATTCGTAGGCAAATGTAAGAAATGGGTTACCTGAGAAGATGAACCTTTTGTCTGATCCAGTATGACATCCCCAAAGACATAAAAATTATACAATCCTTGTTCTATGGTTTTTTTCAGTTTGCACAATGGGGCACACATGAGCTACTATCACAGTTCTGAAAGGTTGAGGCAGTACACCCTATTAGTTATAGGAGTGACAATGTCAATAATTTGAAATCTTCTGCATGTTCTGATCCACCCATTCTCCAAAAGCCTGAACAAGCTGACCGAGGTTGTGACTCACGCACAAACTAAATACAACAACCTCTTAAAAAGCTTAGGAGAAAAAAAGGCAGTATGAAAGAAAATGAACAGCAAGATCTGTTGCATTCAGCTTCTACTATGATATGAACATTTTCAGCCTTGCTTTCATCCAGCCCTTCAAGCTAGACCCAAATACAGCCACAAACAGCAACAGAAAGCATGTATAGATTTGTTTTCTAAGATGCAAGACTTCATAAACCAATTAAGTTCATCTTTGAAGCATCTTATTTAGAATTCCATTAAATCTTGTAAGATCCTAAATTCTCAAGTCAGAATGTCAAATTGATGTTTTTAGAGTAACACATGCAATCCATACAGATCTCTGCTGATTTACATCACCTGAAGCAGTTACACAGTGTAATACAGCACTACATCAGATGGTCAAGTTAAAAATATCGATATCCATAAAATCCTGTGTCTTTCAAAATTCATACAGCATCTAGGGGAAAAAGGAAATTTTCCTGCTATGTGCCATCAACCACTAAATCTATGCTTTCCTGCAAAACTTATTTTTGTCCTTCACTGAAGGGAAGGATGCTTGCCAAGCAAAAACCACAGATAAACAGATGATATATTGTCTTCCGAAGTCTGCTGTTGGAATGCTTCAGCAACTTTGGTGCATGCTGTTTTTCAAGAGAAGAGTAAAAATCCTGGCTGACAACGAAGCCAGTGCTCCCACTCCATTTTTGTACAGTTTGAGAACCTGAATAAGTGATGCAGGACTGCACAATGAGAAGGTTGAAGGGGCTGGACTTCTTTAGTCTGGCAAAGATGACGCAAAGAAGCTATGGAACAGCAGCATGCAGCTACTTGAAGGGTAGCAACAAAGATCCCAAATGCAAACTCTTCCTGGTATTAGTAGACAACATTACAAGGGACAACGGTCACAAAAATGGCTTGGGATGTTCAGGCTAAATGTGAGGAAAAAATCTTTCACTAGCAGGTAGTGCAGTACTGGAACAGGTGGTAAATCCGCCTCTTTTCGGATACTTTTCAAGACACAGCTAGACAAGTCCTTGGCTGGAAGGATCTTGCCTTGGCAATAGTCCTGCTTCAAGCAGGAGGCTGGACTAGGTGACCCCAGAGCTCCCTTCCAGCCAACACTTCCACGGCCAAAAGCACAAAATCATCAAAGCAAAGAAACTAAACCACACTAAATGTAAAGCAGCGTATTTAACTACAGATAATAAACATCAACAGAAGAAGTTGATGTCAAATGGCTTTAAGTGCTATCAAAATAAAATTTATTTTCATACTGCACATATTGTATGAGACATGTATTGAAACAACACACGCATAACTACATCAACTTTTAAAGGAGAGAGTGTCAGTGCCATTTCTCTGTTGTTTCCAGATTTTAAGTCAAGGATACACTGTCAAAAGTAAATATTGATGAATTTATTTACAAATATTAAATTTTTTTCCATCTGTAAACAACAACCACTATGGTTAAAAGCTTCTTGCAACGACGACGTTATGACTCATTCTGCCCTTCGCCATCTATGCCCATTCTTTACGCAACAACCCCAATCTATCATTTGTTACCTCTTTGGCTACAAACTCACTGCTCCTTATGCAACGATACATTTTTGTGCCTTGCTTCGGCCATAATCTAAACGAAGAAGGTCCATTTCATCACTTAATAATACTTATTATGATTTGTTCTTCTACAGTTTCCTTGGCTAGGGAATCACCCTGTTGACTATCAGAAGTTACTCAGTTATTTTCTTTAGAGCAGCCTTCATTTTTAGAAGTGTTATTTCTTCAGAAGACACAACATTCTCTGTGGTTTGTCTACAGTCTCAGCCAAGTAACTGCTAGCAATTTCTTTTCTTGCCACTGACAGTACACTTCAATTTCAAGATATGTTGGTGAATTTCCACATATAGGCTACATTATTTAACTTTCACAAAAACTAGGAAATTTAGTGGAAATGTGTACAGTAACTTCAATGGGCTATGGAAAAGGCCTAATCAGGTAAGCTTTTTAATACTTACACGATACAACATATTAGCACCAGTCAGAGATTATTACAGAAGAACTACATTATTTGTGCTCTTTGAATTGTAAGTGTTTTACCGTGGTGGTGCCTCAAGCAATTATTAAAACTGAAGCCCTTGAGCCTACAAAACTACAGACTGGAACTACAAAAACAAAACAGACTGAATCCCAGGAGAGAGAGGGAAGAGCTGCCCAGCTGGCAATCAGCTCTACTGCTTCTCCAACTTGTGAGCCAACAGATTAAATAAATAAATAAAACAAATACCCACTCCCACCCCCTCAACTCTCCTCTCAGTCCTCTTTTTAAGGGCTGCTTCTGTACATGTGGACAGACTAGCAGATCACAGGTAGACCTTATGCATTTATTCAAGGCAGCGGATCTGCTCTATCGGGATTTTTTTTTTCTTCTCTGAATAAGAGATGATAAATGGTTACTCTCGCTATGGACAAGCAGAACAATTTCCAGATCAGCGCTGAAGGACACAGGCATGCAGACAAAGAAGTTTCCAGCTGAACAATGCTGACTTTTGTTCTGTAAGATGCAGATCTTTCCACTTCTTAAATATAAGATTTAGTTAAGATTTTAATAGTACAGCCATTAACTCTTGGAGCCATGTTTTTCCTAATCATGCTTTCTCTCTGCTCCAGCGTCACTGGCACCCCTTGGGAAGTACTAAGGTCAAGCTGTTCATGTTACAATCCAGTGAAACCTAAAGGATATCATCACTTAATCAGACTCACTTAGGAATTTCATCAAGAATCTCAGCCCATCTTATTCTTTACTTCGTAAGACCAAACACATACTTTACATTAACACGGGAACAACTGCTGAGCATTCTTCTTTCAAATTCTTAATTTATCTGTAAAAAGTCCATGATGCCTGCAAATTACTGTTCACTGAATTTCATCAGACGCACTACACAAATGTACCCCCATAACCTCTCAGCATGTCGAGCAGTGAAATATTCAACCTTAATTTGTTATATTGGACACAGCTCATTGTTCTCGGCTTCCAAAACAAGTCAGTGCCAGTTTGATGTGGGAGCTGTGGGAGTGTAAAGAATTGATCCAACTCTGAACTAGATCTTGTTTTGGCAAAACAAACCGCAAACCACTCAGTCAATCAACCAACCAAAAATAGATTATTTTACCCATAATCTAAAATTGCCCATTAGATTTGAAAAAGTTCCAGAAAACATCTGATATTCTATGGAGACACAGAAATAGAAAAAAAAACCAAAACAAAACCAACAACAAAAACCCAGAGATGTTTCAGTCAGCAGAGCAAAACTCATCTGCTAAATTCACAGCCGCTGTGTGGGGACAAACCACAGACAAGCATTTGTGATAAGTAAAACAGGGCAATATTAAATTAATTCAAAGCCTCTCCCTGTATTAGTGACCATCTGTACTTTTAATCACACATTAAAAAAATCACAATAGCTTTTCATTATGAACTCAAATAAATGTCATTATTGACTTCTATATTTGGCTATTTTATTTTATTTTTAAGTAAGAAAACATCTGCCACATCCATAATGGGCTATTCTTTCTCAATGAACACTGACCAGAATTCAAAGTGAAATAATACACATACTGAATATGTTAAAAATTTCTTGTGCACTTTAGATAATATTAGAATACAGAGATTTTTCCTCAGCCCTAATGCAGCAGCAAGGACACATAATTAATCAATGCGGTTCATAACTAAGATTTACTCTATTCACTAAAAAGTTCCCTGCAAGCCCACTTACTTTAGTCAGTAGTCACAGAATAAAAAACTAGTTAAAATAGGAAAGCACACTAGATTAAGGTCCAAAGTTAGACTGGAGAGAGCCTGTAAGTCTATGAGGAAATGGGATTTTAGTTTGGGTTTTTGTTGTTGTTTGTTTCGGAGGTTTATTTGTCTCCACTTAAAAACAAACTAAATAAAAAATAGTAACATCCTAAACCAAAAAATCTAGTAAAAAATTAGCGTTGTCTACTGCTTCTCAGAGCAATAATGTATGCAACAGAAATATGCAACAAGGAGGGTACAAATTGATCATGTTATTTATTTAATTATTTATATTGCAGTAAAAAACCCTAAAGGTTTCCAGCAAGACTGGCTTTCTTTCCCATAGCAGGTGACAAGATGATTCAGGTTTAATGAACCTATGCAGCTACTTTTATTCTTCTCAGTTTTTAAAGAATGTATCCTAGTTCTCCTCCCTATCACTTAAGAAAACTATACATATGAAAAATATAATCAAACTAGCATTTTCTCAAAGGGAAAATCATTTCTTTAGAAGAGTCTCAAATTGCTCTACTTAATATCTTCTCAGAGGCTTTCCAGAACACGCTAATTAAAAGCTTTCTTGAATTCAGAGAGAACAATTCCATCGTCATGACACGCAGTGGGGTAAAAACAGGCAGTCAGACAAGTCAGCTGAGCAATCTACGACTGCTCCATGGACAAGGATGGTTCCGCCCATCTCATCTGCTCATGTCTCCAGGTTTTCATTCCCTGCTTTAACATGAGCTCTGGCTCTTGTCTAGCACTTCAGCAAGTCCCTTCAGCTCATTAAACCAACAGAAAAGACCCCATCCCAATCCAGCAAGAAACCCCAACCTAACAAGCAACCCCCCAACCAACCAAATAAAAAACCCACAGGTGTAGATCTCTAATAGTTCTCACGCTGCAGTTTCACAGCAACATAAGCCAAACTAAATCCTGGCTGGCATAGTCTCTTTCTTACCTCCCTGCGGCTGCATGTTCCTTGTCTTTCACTTGTGCCAGCTTCAACATTCATTAGAACCTGTACAAAACCATTCCAGCAAGCTGAATCAGCAGGCTCCCATCCACTGAAGAGAATAAGAAAAATAGCTCTCTGTTTGGCCAACGCACCAGAACAGGTTGGTGCAGGTTCTAATGAGCACAAGGGCTCCAAGCGAGACTTCAGCAACCACCAAGTAGATCAGCCCAGGCTGCCACCAAACCACAACTTTGGTGACTTCTCTCATCAACATGTCGGTCAAGCAGCAGAGCCGACACATGAGAGAGAAGAACAGAAGAGCACTTCCATGAAAGAGATCACACCTTTGGCAGCAGCAAGCTGTTAGATTAGTTTAGCTGGCTTCATCCTACAGTATCTGGCGTAGCGCAACTGTGACTAGCTTTAAGGGAAAATACTACTTCTACGTTGCACGGTCTCCTGTGTTCTGGTCCTCCAATTAAATAGTGCTAATTACATATCTGAGTGTTTAATAAGTCAGAAGCATTTGTGAACTTTCACCTTTCAACTACCACTTTGCATACACACCTTGTATGTACAGTTCAAAGATGAGCAACTGCCCTTGTGCACTTTAATGCACAAGCTGAATGTACCAGAAATTTCAGTTGCTAGCATTCACAATTAGTTTAACAGACTGAAATGCTTAAATTGACAGTCTGCTAAAGTGCAACTACAACATCTCTTAAACCCTGCAAAAATATCCAACAGGGCTTATTTAACACCTATTCACATTACCATTTTGGCAGTGTAACTGCATATTACACACAAAAAACCCCCACTTATATTCAATAGGTTTGTAAATAAAGGTATAAGAGAATTGTCAAGTAAGGTAAGAACGGCAAACTTAGTCCAGGTAATCTTCTTCATGGATGCCTTATGAATGCTCCAATGGGAGTCTTTGTGCTGTTTTCCACTGTAGAGTCTTACAAACAGATGGAAAGAAGGCGAGACAGCTAAAGCAGAATGCTATTCATTCATACATATTTTACACTAGTAAGGTAAACAGTGCCAGGCCTATTTCAAAGGGGAGTTGTCAGGACAAAATAATAATAAAAATTTTAAAAGGACACAGGCCCTTTATTACTGATCAATAACATTGTGCCAAGGACAAACTCTGGGAACAAGCTTTGTTCCACAAGAAGGCAGCAAAGATTATATACATACATAAACTGTAGAACCAATTACATGTTTTCCGCAGGTAAAAATCTCCAAAAGAAACAACTTTAAAAAACAGACATAACTCGCAGTGGGAACATTTAGCTATTGAGGAAACCGTACAGAAACCAACACTTTTTTTTTGCACCCTGCCCCAGACAAGGCGAAACCCTGCACACATGCCAAGCCACAATGGTTTCAATAGGCTCCTGCTAATCCTGCACCTGCCCCGATAGGCAGTGGCATAACTAGGGTGACTGGAAGCCACAGGGCCTGCCTGTGGCAAATTTTCCTCTGCGCTCCCTCAAATTGCTGTGTTCTTATCATTTACAAGGGGACACTCAATTTCTTGTTGCCAAATGGGTGCAAACCCACAAGAACCATATAAGTTAGTAGATCATTAAGGTTGTACCATAATTATTAAAAATCAGAATATTTCCAATCCAACTTTAAATATGCAGTGTGGCTGAGATTTTCCCTGGAAACAGACCTTAGGAAAACAATTCTTTCTGGAGGGGATTTTACATTGATGGGAAAAAAAATGCTGCATTCACACCTCAGTGACTATAGAAAGATGACATATGCATTGCCCCTCGATTAACAATTATGTCTGAATTACACACTTTCAATTGCTGCCGGGGTCTGCTGGATTTCACCATTCCAAATAAAACCTTGTTGCGACCTCAAAGTCTCTCTACAAAGACGTTACCAATCTGCTTGCTCCCAAGCTCCTGCCTCCATGCCTTCTCATACACACCGACTCCTGCCTCCTGTTTGCCAAGGCCTACTGTCCATACCTACACAGAAACGGTGACATGTGGACAACTTTGATACCTAGATGTTCCTCCACCTTGATACTCGCAAGTAAAATCGGTGGTTTATTTCCTGATACAGCACCTTGAGCGTCCAGCTGGCGGACAGCACGTGTCCGCGTTAGCGCCGGCTGGGAGAAAGCGCAGGCTCTGGGGCTGAGCCTCGGAGGGAAGCCCACGGGGCTCACACCAGCCCGTGGCTCAGATGCACCTGAGCTGACCCGGCCTCAGGTGAAGCCGACCGGGACGGCACAGACAGGGGAGGCCCCGCCAACGCCGCCCAGCCCCCGATAGGATCTCAGACCCGGCGACTGGGCCAGGGCCCACCGCGCCCCCGCCCCTCACCTGCCGCCGAGCCCAGGGCGACCCTCCGATGCCGCCTGCCGAGCTCCCGCAGCTCCTCCTCGTCCTCCTCCAGCCTCCAGGCTTCGGCCATCGGCGGCGGGGCGGGGCGCGGCTGAACGCATTCAAGAAGCGGGGGCTGCCATGTCCGCCCGCGGCCGGGGGCCTTCCCGCCCCTGCCGGGCGAGGCCGACGCGTGCCCTTGGCGCGGCCGCCCGGCCCCCGTGATCCCCGGGCCTGCCCAGCACCTGCGCCCTCTCCGCCCCGCTTCTGCCGGCGAGCTTTCAGCCCCGGCCGCTCCGCGCTCCTGCCGGCGGGGCTAGCGGGGGCGAGGTGGGAGCCGGCGGGCGGGAGCAGAGGCGGCGGCGGCCTTTCCTGCCCATCCGCGGCTCTCGGCGTCAGCAGGAAACCCGGCGGCCGCCTGGCACCGCCACAAAAGGGGGCGGAGGAGGCGGCGGCGGGGGGGAGGTACCTGGCGGCCGCCGGCGGGCAGCGCTCCGCCGCCGCGGGCATCTC
>VZSC01003059.1:52110-71757 GCA_013398225.1 Steatornis caripensis | reverse complement strand
CGCGGGGGAGCAGCGGCGGCGGCAGCAGCAGCAGCACCCGGCCCGCTCCCCGCGGCAGCCGCATGGCCCCAAGCTGGGCACGGGGGGGGTGCCCCCTGGCGGCTAAGAGGGGCAGCTCCGCCCGTGCGGCCCCCAGCGCGCCGGCGCCCTCCCCGCCCTCCTTTCGTCCCATCGCTCCCATCAGGCGCGGAGCGGGGCGGGCGGTGGATTGTTTGCCTGATTGGGGTTTCTTGTTTCTGTTTCCCCGGGGGACGCTGTACCGACCTCCAGTCCCCTCTGCCTCCTCAGGAGAGAAACCAGGATCGTGCAGCGCCTGGACCCTCTGTTAAACAACTGGTAAACCTGGCCCTCGGCCCAGAGCCTGCTCGAGGTTCTGCCGCCGTCCCCTCCACCACTGTCACACCTCAGCTAACAGCTTTTCACCAGGCCCTAACTGCTGGCCGGTCCAGGCTTAGGAAGACTTTGCAGCTGGTAGTCAGCTGCTCAACGGCCTCCTCTAAACCAGACGGGAGGTCATTTCTAGCTGCCCCTGCAGCTAATGCAAAGGAAAACTGATAGAAACTTCAGAGTTACATGCACAAATGTTGTATGTGCATTTTCAGGCAACCTGCTCTCTGGGAACGGTAACCAGGAGAACCAGCAAACCCCAGTTCGCCAGCTGCAACTGGTTTAGCAGCACTAAAATCTGATGCTGCTGAAATGCTCGGCCAGTTCNAAGGAAAACTGATAGAAACTTCAGAGTTACATGCACAAATGTTGTATGTGCATTTTCAGGCAACCTGCTCTCTGGGAACGGTAACCAGGAGAACCAGCAAACCCCAGTTCGCCAGCTGCAACTGGTTTAGCAGCACTAAAATCTGATGCTGCTGAAATGCTCGGCCAGTTCCCTACTCTGACCGCTTCGTCTGAGCAGAAACGCAGAGACCTGCAAACTCCTCCTATGAGAAACGGCTTCTTGCTCTGTCGGTTGTCTCCTGCCGCCATGGCCGACGCCCAGCAAAATGCAGTCAGCATACACACTCCCTCTCTCAAGAGCTCGCTTGTCCACCAGCATTTGCTGAGTCCTTCAGTACGAGCAACCCCCGTGGAAACAGCAAGTTTGTTTAACAGTAGTTTCGGTTAATGGCTGCCCATGCAGCTTCTGCGCACTGAAACTCATCTCTGAAATCCAGGCTGGAAAGGGGTGCAGAGGTAAAGGCAGGAGTGCTATCTTATAGATAAATATTTGAGTTTCAGGCATTGACTAATGAAGACAAAGAACATTTATGCAAACCTCATGCAAATTACCATTCAACTTGAAAGCTATGATTACATAATGTGTTTCAGTCAGGATCCTGACAAAGCGAGTAGGCAAAATGGAGACCTCCTACGTATCAAATGTGAAAGGAAACCAGAAAGTCTTTTTGATAATCGAATTGTACCCACAGATAGAGAACCAAACTGGTGCCAAAAGTACAGTTCTCTGCAGTTGTAATTCTTCCAAGACCAGTAACATACAAGAAAATCCGTACAATAGCTGAATTTTACTGTACCAATAAAACAAAAAGGTAGCCTGAATGAGTCACCTTCCCCTAAGCCTAGGGCTATATTCGACTCGTAGATAGTGACATCAGTGTTGCTTGACGTGTCTAAAACCAGTAAGATTCACAACACATCAGAAGCAAAGAGAGGACTTCAGTTAAGTGTGTTCACTAGCAACATCACCATCAAACACAGACAAACTGCAGCAAAACCAGTAAAAATGCAACTGCAACCCGTATCTCTCTTGTGTACTACTGAAGAGACGGATTGACTCTGCAGGAATTGACTTCAGTGCATTTTGAAAGGCAGGCAGGCTACTGCTGCTCTTAATATAAAACAATCCCAAACTATGCGATTTCTGCCACCTAAGCGACTACGCTTGCTGCAGTTAAGTGACCACGTGCACACCCGGATGCCCTGTTAAACCACAAAGCACAAGCTGTACCTCATTTCTAAAAAATCCATTGTATCTCCACAACTACACTATAACCTCAGTCCATGGTTCTCTTAAGCCAACGCATTTCCTTTAAACATAAGTTACCTTATTTCAAACTTAACGTTTTCTAGGCATGTCCTTGCATTCAGGAAAGCAAAGGAAAAGGACAGTGTGTGCCCTGTTGTTCCCTGGTACATTCAGAGAGTGCAGGACAGCTGAAATGTCAAAATCAGTATGTCAATATTCAGAAATTCTACCACCAGCACATCAACATCCTCCAAACCTAGCAAACAGAAGACAGGCCATTATCATGACTTTAACTTTTCAGTTTCAGGTGACAGCAGTTTCCTGGAGCAAGCACAAATTCTGAGACTTCATCGTTATTATGCAGTAATTAGAAATACACAAGCAAACAATATTATCCTTGTTTATATTAAGACAGACTTAGCAAAAGCTTGCTAGGTTTTAAGGAGATCAAAGCCACAGATGACACGACTTCTAGGACAAAATATTATGCAGATTAGAAGATAATGCAAATTAATGCTATTGTGATGTAGTACTCTTGGGAAATGTTTTAAGACTATTTTTCTGCGTGATAAAATTCAAGACATTGCTTTCTGCGGTAGCAAATGCAAACGTGGTGGGAAGACTAAGCATCGGTTTGAGGTCTGCAAAATCTACCTTCTGACGAACACTTTTAACACTTCAAAATCCTGAGTCTCCTATTCTTCCTCGGTCCTTCAGTCTATTCTCTAGTTGCTTATGAGTGAATCATTATGTCACTAGCACAGCTACCTTATTCAGGCTCACCTGACTTTGTTGGTCTTCACAAGTTTAAGCCACATACTTGGCTTGGTGCAAGGACTTCATTTCTTGTTACTCATCCTCACCCAACGTTTCCCTCTCTCAATCTTTCCACTAGCCCAGCAGGAATAGAATTTTAAGTGATCTTAAATTCATATTCACTGAGGACTACACACAGATTGCCAAACATTCCATGGTCCACTTTCCTAAAATCTTCTGGAAAGCACAGATTTTGTTACCGTAGAGCAGTTGCCAGAGCAATCCAAAGTAAGAAAATACAGTTTATGTAAACAGTAGGTAGAGAAAATAGAAAGATAAACCCCACCTCTAAAAACCCTTGCAAAACCAACCAAACAAGAAAAAGATTCTTCTAAGATAACCTTGTCTCAAGTTACACTTACTTTTAAAATGTAGTTCCTCGCTCCATTTACAGATGCATCTGTTGAAATACTGTGGGATATGTTCTGTTCAAAATAGTGAAGAACTTTAAGTTGAATGAATTCCAGAAGCTAGGAACTTAAGAGACAGTATGGCAAAGTTAGTGGGTAGCATCCTGAAGTTACAGTACTAAGCTTTCAACTAAAATACTAGAATATTCTAGTGGAAAAAGTACCATTTGGATGTTATCTAATGAAAAAAAAAAGCATATGCTGCTTGCTTTGTACTGTCCATCAATCTTTTCTAATGTGACACCAGTATATCCAAAAATAACATTTCT
Organism: Steatornis caripensis; assembly: GCA_013398225.1. Classification (NCBI taxonomy): domain Eukaryota; kingdom Metazoa; phylum Chordata; class Aves; order Caprimulgiformes; family Steatornithidae; genus Steatornis; species Steatornis caripensis. Next base: position 68,278 of record VZSC01003059.1, on the reverse strand, counting down.
CAGGAAATATACCCGTTTCTACTGGAGAAGAAAATTGTCAGGAGACCACTCCTGGCAACCTTATTTCAAAAGTCATCTAAAATAGCAAAACTGGGAATCCATTTTTAAGTGACAGACAGGCCAGGCCTCCAGAGGACAGAGTTACAGTTCTTTCGGTTTCAAAGAAATGATAATCATTCCAGCCTTTATAAAGGTCATACAGAATTCACAGCCCAGAAGGTGAGAGAGAACACGGGCTTACAGCCTGTTGCACAGGGGCTTCCACGGCCCCACTGATAGCCAGTGGGGTGATTTACATGCTCGAGGACTGCCAGTTACGCTTGCCTCGAAGGCCTCTCCGCAGATGCCTGGCTGCTTCCATCTTGAGCCTTATAACCAGGGCCCACTAGAGGGCCATTAGAAAGCTTGCATCACCTGTCTGTTGCAGGAAATTCTTTTAGAGCTTTCTAAATCTCCATCAGAACTGTGGAACTGAAATAGAAATCTCACAAGATTATCAAATAGTTTCCTCTAAAATTGCAGTGCTTTTGTCTCACCTCAATATGAGCGTCCCTCACTTACTGTGCCTTATTTACATGGAGACACCATGTCACAGATGTGAAACTAAACCTAATGGATATCAAATATACCTACTTTTAACAACGCAATTATAGTTATTATTTTATATGTAAAACCTTTAAATCTCTGAGTAAGGTTCTAGGTTTTGGCTAAAAAGGAAGACAACAATAAGAATGACTTACTCTGAAGCACTGATTACATTTTACATTAGTTCAGCTCATGAAAATTACTATTCCTTATCTTAGAAGATACATTTAACTTACCTTTGAAATATTTTGTCTAAAATGTATTTTAAAAGGTTGTCATCATATGTATTTAAAAAGGTTGCACAGAGATAATGAAAAATGTTCTGTTTACCTAGCATATTTCTTTTTAGTTACCACTCACGTATTTAATTACAAATACTCTTAAGCTGATACGTTTTGAAAGCGATGTTATTGACAACAAAAAGCATCAGAACCTGATGAAATCTTCTAATTTGTGGTATAATTATTACCTCTCAACTTACAACTGTGCAACTGATTACCTCTCAAATATTAAGTGTACTATCAAAGCACTTTCTATGTATACATAGATACATAACTTAGTGCCAATCTATCAATACATTCTAAATTTGACCACATTGCGGCTGTAAAAATATGCAAAGATTCTGTCTATAAGATCTCTGTTTTGTACATTTTAGCAATGCAAATGAGACTTGAAGCCATTAAACATTTATGACTACTTGCTTCCAAAAAACTGTAAATTTATGGTAATATGGGAAACGTGTTGATGCTGTGCGTTAGTTTTATTCTGTACATAAATGCCATGTTGAGCAAATAAAAAGTCTAAGTAGTGTAAATTACTGAGAAAAACTACTGGAGTAAATAATTACAGAGCATATTAATAAACCAAACATTTTTGAGTCTTTTGGTCACACGTTGGTAAAATTTATTTTAAAAGCAGAAACAAAACTGATACATGTCCACACACACAACACGCATAACACACATTTAACGTCTAAGTATCAACAACTTACATTTCAGTTTCTCCAATTTGTTTCCACAGCGGTATTTAGCTTTATTTTTAATAAAGACTTTCATTAATTTATTTTAGATTAGTGTTAAAATAAAAGGGTAATACATTTCTAGAATCTGAAGCTGTGAAAAATAAATCTGCAAACTTAGAGCCTTTAAGCCAAAAAGATTAAGTGGCAACATAGCTAAAGACAGTAAGATTGAGATTGCACAAGTAAACTTTTATGCAACTCCCCCTCCACTTAATATTATGTTTGTCTGAAGTGAGAATGGCTAAATCCTGAGAATAATCAGACTGAACCATGTTACGCTATTAGAATACAACAAAAGTATTCTGATGCTGACAGTCACATACAAATTGTTTCATCCTCACACTAAACTAGCAAACTTGGAATATTCCTCTACACCCATTCCAAACTTAATATTGTTAAGACTGATTTTTTTTCCCTCTACTCATACAAACTCTTTAAAAATCTTAGTTGATAATTTCATTTTGATTAATATGGTAGATGTTTATTTGTGCAATTCATTGGTGGAAGGGGTAAATAGTAAAGATTTCTAACGTCAAAATGCTGGGTATATACACTGCATTTTTTTAACATCTCAAATCTTTTGCTAATACCAGGTTATGGAAGACTGAGAGCGTAACAGAAAATCATCAAGTAACGCTTCTTAAAAAAACCCTTTGAATGGGGGCTTCATCCTTGCTGTAACAAAGTGGCATAATGATATACTTCTACACAATACACCAACGGCTGTTTCCAATATAAAAAGGAGAAACAGCATATACAGAACATTTAAATAGGAATATATCCAGTTGTAACCCTTGTTGTTTATATATCACTTGTATGTGATTTTTTTTAATCTAAAACTAACACATTACATAGAAATATTATTCAAGTCCCTAAAAATCAGGAGTATCTTTTGCTTTCAAGATGGTATTTGAGTTATTGTGATTAAAAAGTGCTGGAGCTTATATGCATACTGGTTGATTTCAGTTTTCCACCAGAATTGATGACTGAATTAGTGCAAAACTTTCACTATGTGCAATTTTCTTGTATGACGTAGTAGACAATACAATATTCAGCTCTATTTTTCCGACTGCATTTTTTACCTATGCCGAACTCAGTTAACAAAACAAATAACACATACAAAAACTTTCAGACAAGTAACGTTAATTTTGTGTAAAATGTATGCATCTTAAACTTTCCTTTCTACTTTCCGCCTCGCTTCAGATTGCCAGAAACATGAAATATGCATATGGTAATGTAATCCCTAATAATAGGTATTGCTACTGTAAGAGAAGCGTAAGAGTCAAACACACTCTACTTGTATGCATTTGACTATCAGCTTTCTAATGCTTTCTAGGTATCATTTTATTGGTAGTAGGTATGCGTGTCCACTCAAACTTTCAAATAATTTTATAAAAAATTAGAAAAATATACTCAATATTTGTTGTATAACCTTCCTATATTCACCCTATCGTACATGAATCTTACAAAAATGCTTTAGAACCATTTATTAGCTGCAAAAATACCAGCCACTGCACAGCACCTGGAGAAAGGTCTTGATGAGAACACACAATCCAGTATCATGTGATCTTGAAGGTATTTTTCTTCAGGTTTTGTGTATTTTCACAAGTAAACCCAACAAATATTCAATATCATGTTCACATGAGCATCCATGGACACACAGATGTTTCTTGATTTCATGCTAAATCCTGAAGAAGAGCTGATGATGTGAAAAGTAAATGACAAAGTCTGATCAACTAAGTGTGATAAAATGAACTCCATGTTTAATTGTCACCAAGTGATTTCGCAACAAGCTGATAAGGATCTTAAAAATTTTTTAAAAATCCTTCAAGGGTAAAAAACGTTTCCGATAATATTTTGTAATAATGTTTTTTAAATGCCGTTTGTGATTCAGTTAAGCAATGACATCATGGGCATCACTGTTGGGTCTTTGGCGTATAGTCAGCGGGGGCAGAGGCTTTCCATAGAAATCTGCGTAAGAAATGCCAGAGAAGAAAAACAAATTAATCTGTCATTTACCATCTGCCTTGCTTCAAAGCCTGTTTAAATTAGGTAAATTCTTGCTTCCTTAATGAAAGCTAGGTAGCCTACAAGTTTAAAGTTAATTCCTATAAGCATCTTTCAGACATAGTGCCAACTAATGTCTAGAGGTGTATTGGCCAAAACAGGGTTTAATTACATTTTGTTATAGATGCATCAGCATTTGCAAGATCCAGCCCAAAGGTAATCTGTAAACACCCCCATAAATAGGAATGAGATATCCAAAGTGTACAAATAACAACTGATAAAATGAAGAATCAAAATGTGGACGTTCCTGTAGTCAAGTCTGCATTGCAATGAAGTTTTAAGGGACAGTAATGCTATGCAGAATCCAAGATTTCGGGACCATTTATGCATGGTACCTATCTTGAAAGCCATAATAGCTTCCTAAAAGAACTATATTAAGAATTTTTAGATAAAAGTGCAACGTTTCCTTTTGTCAATGGAGGAGTTTAAAATAGTAAAATTGTTCAAGACGAAGTTATTAAGTACACCAGAAGAGAATAACAAGTGTTGTCAAACATTTGTAATTGATATAAAAGAAAAAAAACATGCAGACTGGTACATGCAAAGCATTTCACAAGCAAAATAATATTGTGAAAGATGGTTAAGAGGAAACTGGTAGAAATCAAGAAAAAATAAAAGCAGCTTTTCAAGCATTCAAATCTCAATTTCATTTATACAGACAACCCAACAAAGCCTTGATGGCCTGCCAACACAAATTTAAGCTTTAATAAATCATAGTTTTCGAAGAAAAATATGTTCCGCTTGTTCAACATATGCAGTAACTTGTGTTAAAATTGCATTCCTGAGCTAAAATTAACAAAAGCAAGCAAGTCAGATTACATTAAGAATATGTGTACATGTCTGTAGGATCAAGGTTTTAGTTATCCTTACATTTAATCAGTAAAATAATAACACTTTCATATTATTCTCGTAAATCCTTTGATTTTAATAGAGCTAATTCAGTGTTGCAGCAGCACTGTGACAAGCAACAAAGCTGCAACAAATGATTATAGCGTAAATGAAAACCTGTACAATGGATGGTTTTATTAGTCAGTTTCTTGAGGTCTGGCAGACAACTTTAGGATTGGCAGGCAATTTTATCTTCTATAATGAGGAGTTTATCATTCTTGCAAATGTATCCTCCAGTGAGAATAAATAGATGCTCATTACCTAGTGTTGTGCTAGAATCATTAGCATGACTGGAAAAATTGCAGTCTTTAGTGAAAATAAGTGTATAATTAAAGATTTATATAATTGACTCTACTGCCTGTTAACTCTGCCTGAACATCCAACATAATGTTGTCCGCTAAGAATGACACAATAATGACTCAATATAAATACCAGATAGCCTGCTCACTAACACTTACATTTTTCAGTTTGTGCATTAAATCATTAAGGCAGATTTATGTCTCTGAGAATACCTAGCATTAAAAAACAGATCTTTGGAGGTTGCTTCAACCTCACACTACAGTAATTTTATATATTTCAGCAGAGGTCTACCACATATCTGTGACTCTTCAAAAAAAAAAAACCATTTTAAAGACAAAAACAAAGGAATAACTGCTATCCTAAGACCTGTACTAGAATGCACAGGAATACTGAGAGATACCTATTCCTGTGTTTTTCCATGGACTAGCAGAAATCAACACCACAAAAAGTCACATCTGGTTTGAAGTTATCAAATGTTTCATTAATACATTCTTGGACAGAGATTTTGAGAGTATTCCTGAAAATAACCTCCAGGCATAACCAAGGCTTAAACTTTTAAAAGCAGACCGTTAAATACTTTTTTCTTTCCTTGCTGTTATGGACACTGACAATTTTACCTGGAGTCCTGACAAAAGCATCTACTGGGCATCCTACCAGAATTGAAGTTTATCAGCCTGGTCTACATGAATGCAGGTGCTCATTTGCCTCATGTACAAAGACTTTCCAGCCGCTTAGCCAATAACATTTTGTCAGAACAAACTGTTCAACAGAATGCAGTACTGCTATAAAACCCAGTCCACTTTAGAGAATCCAAATAACCTACGGACAAGAAAGCCTTACTAAAGCGCCAGCTAAAGGAAAATTTAAAGAAAAATATTTAAGCTTTCACTGCAAATTGTGCCTTCAAGACATTTAAATCAATTAATCATGAAACCAATAAGGAAACCAGGTCTTTTCATTTCACATAGGTTGAATGCCTGAAAAACTTTCAAAACTGCCTTTACAGTGATTTTTAGGCAAAGCTGGGGGGAAAAAAATAATTAAAATTGATTCATTTCTCTGCTGAAGGGACCACCAAAAAGACATTGGTTTTCAGAAAAATGCAATTCACGGAATATTCTAAACAATGGATCAAAGGTAGGCTCCACTGCTCTTAGGAAAACTCAAATGAATTTCCAAGCAGGAGCACGTTCTTCATCTGCAAAATATGTAAAAAATCATTGAAAAAACACTGTTGTGTGACAGAAAACCAGCAACGACAGATGGCAAGCTAAAATCAGTGCAAGATGGACTTGGTAGTATTAGGTTAACGGTTGAACTCAATGATCTTAAGGGTCCTTTCCAACCTAAATTATTCTATGATTCTATGGCTCTCAAATGTCTGAGTAAAAAAAACAACTGCTTTAAGCAAAGGAAGTAATTGATGCTCTTTGATATCAGGACCTAACTAAAGGTTTGACAATGCTGGACCAAGCATTTGAAGAGCTTTTTTGATTTATAAATAGTGCTTTCCTAATAGATGTTTTTCTGCTTTCTCAGGATTTTCTGTATCTGTATGAATCTTGTGTCTCAAAATTCCTGAAAAAAACCCAAATCGCAGCAAAGAACAGGCAGTGTCCTGAATTCAGCTGCAACGTTCTCAGCACTCCATGTTTTCTCTGATCTCAACGGTTACATCTCTGGTCAAGAGACTGTTCCCATACCACTACCTTTTCTATCATTAGATTCCAAAATACTGTAATTATTATCCTTATTTTACAAATGGACTAAACTAACACAGAGCTCAGGTTACTAACTTACGTACCTGTGAGCAGGGAACCTAGCTTAAGTGGTTTTGTTTTCCTCTTTGTCCCACACATGCTCGTGCTACGAAATGCAACACCTCCCTTAGGGACAGGTAAAACTTGAGCATTACCCCTTCCCTTTCTTCCCCTCCCTACCTCTTCATCTGGCTTTTCTTTCTTGCCGCCTTCTATGTGCCTTTAAAAAAAAAAGAAGAAGATGATGATTTTATGACTAAAACTACAAATTACATTTTATGCACATGAATTACACTCCTGTGAAAAATAAATATATAGTTTTTAGAGATCTTAATTCCTCTTTAGGCATCTTTTGATTCTTTGGCAGAGAAGTTCCATGTTCTGTTGCTTCAGAACTGCGTCATTGAGTATGTCCACATGGTGCTGTACTAACATGACAGTAGTACAGTCAGTTCAAGTCGGTTAAGCTCAGTGATCACTACAGCCACAATGAGCTCCTTTCTCTAAGTTCCTCAATTAATGTTCTCTTTGTTCAATCTGTGTTCAGTGTTCCGATTGCTTTAGTTTGGTTATCCTCGTCTCATATTACTCCAGATGTCTCCATATTCACTTGGCTTTTCAAAATTTGAAAAATAAAAATGTAAGAAAAATAATCTAAAACTGAGAAAAAGAGCCAATATGAGCATACAAAGAACAATCTTCCACGGTCTTCCAAAAATAGAAAATAGTTATTACTGAAGAGAGAAATCAAGAATCTGCCTACCACACCTTGACATTTCCATTTCTCCTATTTCTCCTATTGGGTTGTGAACCTTCAGGGATGCTGATTCTTCAGGCAAAGCAGCAGGTCCCAAGCTTTCTCACTGACACCTCTCCTTGCAGACCAATAATCTAGTTTCCAGTTGGAAGTCTCACTACTTCTGGAATCAAATTTACTTTGGGCTTTTCATCATAGCTGGGATTGCAGTCCCGCATTAGGAGTTGCTAACATAATGCACTTAATTCAGAGGTGCCCACATGCCTCTAGCTTTCCTTCTCACAAGAAAACACCATCAAATCAGTGACAAAAAACTTACAGAGTATGCTTTTAAAACCATATGGAAACAGTAGTAGTGGGTAGAAGTTTTAGACTATCTGAAGAGGCAACGCAAGGAGTCAGCTTACACACAGCAAATTCATCTGGATGTAGGCTATGGTTCACAGAACTGCAGAACTACTTGGGGCCCATTTGGGTCTAGTATTGTGAAGCGATTAGCACTTCCAGATCAGATCGTAAGATCAGCATGGAAACAAACAGGCAGCTTAATGCAGAACCAGCCTGGATGTGCCAGAGCCACTACGGATGCCAAATTAATAAGCCCTGCTGGATCTCTGCAGTCCTGCTTAGGTGTTTCTGCAGTGTCCTCTGTGCTGAGTACCTCAGGCTTCTTACAGTATCCACGTAACCCAACTCCTGGCCCCAACGCATCAGATAATGATGAACACTCTACATATGGACAATGGAAATATAATTTGAAACTTTCATTTTGAATGCAATATATGCTTGGACTCTTAACATAACTGGTCCTGTTACTCTTTGTTATATGGCACTTTATAATACTTAAGTACATGCTGCTGGGCAAATAACTTCAGATCATTAATAGCTTCTGATATCCCATGCCACTTCAAACTTTATAAGGGAATCTGAGAGAACTTATTCGAATTTTTTAGTAAAAAAACAGGTAAGACTTGAAAAATCAAAAAGATGCTTTCTACTAAGCAAAAGGGTTAGCTTTTGGTCAATGAAAACTGGCATTAAGAAATTAAAAAAAAGATGAAGAAAGAAATGAATGTGGAAGTGAATGAACAGCAGGAGGATGCTTTAAAAAAGTACAAAACTCAAAATATTTTCAATTACCAGCATGATGTGTTTCACCAAGAGGCTCAAGTTTTCGAAGTCTATTAAGTTTGGGAGTTCCCCAGCCAACTAAAGGAAAACAAAGACAGTCAAAACATGCCACAACTGCACTTGATTCTGATGAAACATATGGAAGCCAGTTCTCTTTCGGAGAAATCAAAGCATTTAGAAATTACAAAAGTATGTAATGTATTGTACACATGGTGAATAATGATGAAATACTTTAAAAATAAACTGATTCTTTAATCACCTTTTCATCAGCGAGTGGTCAAGTTCTGGACTTTTTTGTTAAAATAGTAACATCTTTCCCCACAGAATCGATCAAATCAATAACGCTGAAAGTTCATACCATGAAGTGGAAAACTGCATAAAAGATTTCCTAGAGAGTAAGGTTTAGCAGCATATCTCTGTATGAAGACCATTCCAATTTCATCACTCACAAATTAATATTTTAAAGGCTTAATAATCACAAATTGAGACATCAACTATTGTTTGTTAGTACACTTACCTGGTGGAAGAGCTGGTGGTGGTGTAGTATTTTTGGGAACAGTGTCCTCTGCATTAACAGGTTCTACTCTGTGGCCCCTTTTTAATTTTGTTTTTTTATTTTTTTTCTTACTGTGATCTGTAACAAAAAGAAATAAAGCATTAAATATCATGCAGTTATATTCCGAGAATATCTTTGATTATTTTTTAATACAACCATTGGTGTGAGATACATCAGCGTTTTCAGTCCAAATTTATACACAAAACCATGTGAAATGTAGAATTTACACAACATTTTGCTACAGAAAATAAACTGTAAGCATAAAATATATGCAAACCTCTACGTTTTAATAAAGAAATTTTCATGGAATTTCTGATGGTACTGATGGAAAGTGAACCACATACTTGATTATGATAAAAATGATCCTGGTTTCAGCTTACAGCACCAGTCACACCAACTGGCACTTTTTCAAAGCCGTTTTTCCAATACAGTAACGTAATGGTGCATTTTTATGTTTTCAATAGATTAAACTGATGTGCAGTATCTTGAAAAATAATACAGACAGAGGGAAGAACTATGTGAAAAACAACTTTAAATGACAGATTAAAAGGAAGAAGTTTTACCCGAGTCAAGGCATTCTGAGGCTTGCTGCTCATTCTCTTCATGCTGCAAAAGCTGTGTAGTTGCAGAATTGCATGTTTCTAGTCTACTATCATTTGTATTTTGGCTACTGCTACTTGATAAGTGCTGGACATCCATTTGTTCCTGCTCTGTTTGTGATTTCAAGACAATCGTAGCCTTTTCAGTCTCCAACCTTTGCTGCTTCTTTTCCTTTTCAATATGTTTTTCATTCTAACAAAAAGTTTAAGAATTTTTTTTAACAACTTCTAATTATGTAAACTCACTAATAAGGCAGGAAGGTTATTTCAAAAATCAAAATATTCCTAAAATAATTTTCTGTCCCACAGCTAGCATAGAAAATATTTTCAAATAGGTGAAGAAATTAGATTTCCAATATCCTGTCCAAAGGAAGGGGGAGAAAAAAAAAGGATTAACAGCAAAAGCAAAATAAATAATCTTTAGGTTTATAGCCTTGTTTTCTTCCGTTCTTTTTGGCCATATGACAAAAAGAATGGTAGCTATATAAACATCATCAACAGTCCTGAGCTAAAGGTTAGAAAACTCCTAATATTTTTTCCTCTTCAGTTATATCTTTTGTTTTCTTAATGTTTTAGTTAAAACAAAATAAACATGCACAGAGTTCAAGTATCCACAAAGCGCTACCATGATTTGGTCAAATACCAAATTGTGTCATACAGCCTCAGTGATAGGCTGTTTCACAGGTTCTATATAACTAAATCATCATTACTGCTATACTCACAGCTATACCCTTCTCTTCTTACTCTGTATGTTATTGTAAAGTGTATTATTGTGCATGCAGCTGACTTTACAAGATATATGGATATGTGTGCTTTTGTCCTGGAGAGAAGCAAACACTTGAATTACTTACTGGGAAAGTCTCTGAGAGTTTACATGTTTCTTGAGATTATGTTATCCCAGGCAACTGAATAAAAAACCCCCGGTACAATAAATAAGAACTACCTGAACTCAGAAACACAGGTTAAATAAACTTTATATATTAATATGCTTTTCATATTTCAAAGCTAAGATGATGACGACTCAATTGTCTCACTTTTCAACAGAAAACAAGGTATGCTCAGAAATCTAAACAGTTAAAGTAATCACGGAGATTTTATATGACTCACTACACCCCTAAAACACTTTACAAGAAACTAATAGACCTGGATTCATTATCCACTCCTGAATATCCAATAGTTTCACTCGGAATTGTGTTCAGTCATCTCTTTACAATACCTTTATTTTACTGTGTCTACAAAACTTTTTGTCCCTAAATCAATAATAGAGGATTTTGTTAACATGAAAGCATTGATTACATGCACACAAAACAAGACTGCCAAGATTAAAACAAATAAATAAAATAATGCTGTGCAGACAGAACAATTCTTTTAAACAAACCATTTTTCTCATTACCTCTCAGACATTTGTTAGTGGTAGGTCTAAAATGATCCAGATTTCCACATATTCTCATACCTCAGAGATTACAGCAGATATAGGCTGGAAGGGGTTTTCAATGTTCCCAGGCTCAAGATCTTCCTCATCAGGTACACTTCTTCCTTCTTCTCTTTCCCTTTGTTGTTGTTGTTGGGTTTATGTTGTTTTTGTTTTTTGGGGGGGGTGGGGAGGAAGGAAAAGAGGACAGATAAACACAGAATTATGAAGAAGCCAAGCCATAAATTTTACATAATAGAGAACTCTTATTAGGTCATCTAACTCATCCTCCAATTTATGCTAGCTGATTTTTACAACATGCTTCTGTATTTTGAAAAACATTCTACAAAAATCACAATGTCAGGCTAACATCAATAAAGCACAAGTATACATTATGACAGTGGTAGAAACACATACTGCTATGTGCCAGAATGTTCAACCAGCACTTCAGGAAGTAGAAGCAGTTTCTGAGGGCAGAATACATCTGTAACTGGAAGGTTCTGGTTGTTCAACAGTATGCTGAAATTTTCACACTAGTAATCACAGAATCACAGAATGGTAGGGGTTGGAAGGAACCTCCAGAGATCATCCAGTCCAACCCCCCTGCTAAAGCAGGTTAGCCTAGAGCAGGTTGCACAGGAACACGTCCAGGCGGGTTTTGAATATCTCCAGGGAAGGAGACTCCGCAGCCTCCTTGGGCAGCCTGTGCCAGTGCTCTGTCACCCTCACAGTAAAGAAGTTCCTCCTCATGTTCAGGTGGAACTGCCTGTGTTCCAGTTTGTGCCCATTGCCCCTTGTCCTGTCGCTGGGCACCACTGAAAAGAGCCTGGCCCCATCCCCTTGACACCCACCCTTTAGGTATTTAAAAGCATTGATGAGATCCCCTCTCAGCCTTCTCTTCTCCAGGCTGAACAGACCCAGGTCTCTCAGCCTTTCCTCATGAGATGCTCCAGTGCCTTCATCATCTTTGTTGCCCTCTGCTGGACTCTCTCCAGTAGTTCCCTGTCTCTCTTGAACTGGGGAGCCCAAAACTGGACACAGCACTCCAGATGTGGCCTCACCAGGGCACAGTAGAGGGGGAGGATCACCTCCCTTGACCTGCCAGCCACACTCTTCTTAATGCACCCCAATGCACAGAATGGAACAGAATTACACTTGAATCAAAAATAACCTGTTTCTTACAGTAAGAAATTAATTTGATGCAAAACAGCAAAATGGGAGTTAATGCCATCTCTTATATCTGAGACAAGGAGTTTAGAAGAACTTTTAAGCCTTTAATCCAACTCAGACCCAACCAATTCTTCCAATGAACAAATACAATCAAGACCACTGAGCGGGAAGAGAATATACAGAAAATGCCCATGTCGTCAGACAATGTCTTTGAGACAAAAGTTTTCAAGTCAGTCCTCCTTGCTGCATCTCTCAACATGGCATAAACCCAACACAATCCAACATGGCCAGAGGGTTTTGTCTATGCAGAGACATCTGGCAGACTAACAGCATATGAATTTTTTTATAAGTTTGTGAAGTATGTCTGGAGACTGTGTCAAATTCCAGGTGTTTAAAACACGCTTAAGTAATTTACTCGCTAAGTAAACCAAATCAGCAAGAATACAAGCCAAGACACTTCACAGTAGCTTCACAGTTACTTCTCACAGTAATGGAGACTCTCAAATCTCTGCGCGTATAGGACACACGGGGAGACAGGGGTGCTCAGCGAATTTTGTAAGAATGGCCCAGTAAAATGATTCACCTCAGTCTCTAACAGGAACAATGGTGAGCTGCTGATGATCACAAAGGGCTTTGAAGGGGAGTAATAAATCACTTGTCTTGCTTCCCCTCCATGCATTATCTTAAGTCCCTCCGTGCCTCACCTGCTGGATATCCTGAAGTTTATTAAAGCAAACTGTTGAATAAAGTTTCACATCTAGTCTTTGATATTCACATACGGGTTTACAAAGTCTAATTTAAGTTAATAAAAGTTTATTTTAGAACACGATTGAAGGTAACTTTAAATTACAGCATTTATTTTTTAGGTTAGCCTCCTGTGATGTTATATTAGCAAGGCCAAATTTATTCCACAACTACTTTGCAATTCTCATTCATAGTACATTTCCAGCACAGAGTGAATAAAATAGAGGGTGAACCAGGCAAAACCTTGTAGGTCTTAAAGAAAGGCTTTAGCATTCAGGTCCTTACTTTTAATGTGGAGGCTCTTGGCTTGTAAGCTTTAAATCCTTGATAGCTTGGTTCCCATAAGCTCTATATACAGGAACAAATAAGGTGTCTTAGAGAAAGGGAGGAAGGGAAAGCAGGAGAAATTAGAAAGAGAATAAATACCTTTCTTCTCGTATCTTTCTCACTCGTTCAGCTCGTTCTAGTTTCTTTTGTTCTTCATATGCTTTTTGCTCTGTAGTGTCTCTTTGGATGCGCTCATTTAAGGCATCAAAATCTTTTGCGATAATATGTAAAAGCCAATATAAACCCTTTTTTATTGATTTATCAATTTTTTTCCCACAGCCCATGACAGCTGAGCAAGGTTCCTGTAAATATAAGGAGAAGGAAGGGAAAATTATTTGCAGTTCAGATCACATCCCTTGACTGAAACCAAGAAATCAGCCAAACAGCTACTGTTTACTCTGCAGCCTGCAAAACACAAGAAAATAAATTTGCATATAGGTATTCTATAAATTTAGGTGCTTTTTTTGCCAAGATACAAAACACATTAGTTCTACTAAATTCCACTATTTCCAGTCCTTTCCCAAAAATACTGGAATACTGCACATAAAAACGTTTGCACATCTGTCTCTAAATATACATATATATACACCTGATAGACATACACACATCTGTTACATATACACCTGCTATGTGTATATCTGTATATTCACACATGTGTTTCTGTACACACCCAGATTTATGCATCTATATGGAAATATAATTTATCAACTTCAAATACGTATCTTCTGTTTTGCTGCTGCTTTATAATAGCATATATTACATTTGCCTAGTAAAATGGAAAAAGTGAGATGCAAGAGAATCAGTTTAGCTTCAGTTCATTAAATAAATGTTAGACTTATTGTTAAGCACCTAGGGGATAAATAAAATCCAGCGTGAATTTGTCAGAAAAATTGTCAAACCAATTCAGTTTTTTTAGATCAGAACAGGTATCATGACGCAAAACATTACGCAGCTTGATTAGAGCAAAACTTCTGTCATATTCTCATCAGCAAGCAAGATAAACATGATCTAGCCAAATCTATTGGAAGATGGGTGCAAAACCTATGGTTAAATTAGTTTGGGAATACTTTATCTAGCTTGGATGTAACACTTCAAGGAAGTGCATTGACTGGAAGGAATCAAAAGGAGTACAGTGAGAAAAATGAGACAAAATTGGTTATGAATACACATCTGGTAAGAAAACATTGAAGGAACAGGAGTGGTTCTTCCGCTGAGATGAAAAAACTTCAAGGAGATATGATCATAGCCTTCAAAAGCCTCCTGCAAATGTTCATTGCCAGGACAAGTATAATTGGCTTTAATTGGAACAAAAAAGATATGGCTTGATTCTAGCTTAGAATCTGGAAAAGAACTAGATGACCTCTCAAGATCTATTCAAAACTATTTTCCAGAATGTTTTGGAGCATTCTACAGGTCTCTCAAACTGTTCTCTGAATAACAACTGAATAGATCCAGCTATGTATTTGACATGAACATATATTTCACACTGACTGTGTTCAGGATTTGTGTTCATGAACGAAGAAAGATTGAAAAAAAAAAAAAAACAACCCAAAGAAGCCCCTAACTCCTCAACATCAAAATCTAAAAATTCTCTGTGTTATCTCTTTATTTGACAAGCATTTAAATGACACCATGGTCTGATATGGTATGTACTATTTACAACAGAAAAAAAAATTCTGATCTGTTATGTCCCCCCCAGAGTGCCAAACCTAGTTTGCATTTTAATACATTCCTGCTTTGTCTAAATTTAGGTTCAGATATGAGTGGTGTTTACTACAGAATGCTACAATATTCTCTAGCAGAACCTGATCGAGGAGAAGATGTATAGGCAATAATACCTTGTTTCTCTGCGAAAACAACAGACAGCACTGGGGCAATTTTATTGTAGGATTGCACAAAGATTACTCATACTGTAGTTCAGTTATAAAATACAGAGATTTAGAAATACAGAATATACAAACATATAAAAAGAAAATTATGAAGGTCATTCTCACTGACATTGCATGACAGTGAGACAAATGACTCCTTCCATTTGCTTTAATATTTTGCAGGGAAATTTAAAGATCAGGAACAAAACTCATTCAAAGAATAAGAACAAACAAAAGGTTTTTTGGTCCTTGCCTAATTTCATTTAAATCTTGTTTCATAACACCCCTGTTTAAATTCAGCCCATGAGTCATCATACTGAAATATGCTGGGACCATGTTTACCTTTAATGAGCCTAGTAAAGAAGCTGCCCATCTGAGTAGTAATCCCAGTAGTAGTCTGCCCAAGACTCTAGGCTGCTTTCAGCTAAAATGACTTAAGCGTATGTGATCTAGTTGCTTTGTTCATTACACCCAAGATATAAATGGAGAATGAGAACAACATTTTAATGGAACATGTCATAAATTCAGTAATTCTGAAGTATTAGAAAAATACACTAGAATCTTTCAGGTTTTTCATATTGACAATGCTTTGCAAGAAAGTATTTTTGCCACAGAAGTCCTGCAGAAAAAAAAAAACTGTGAACTTGCAATTTTTATTTTTATTAGTACTATATGCATAGTACAAAATCCACTGCCTGAAAAGCCCTCAGAGAGTCATAACATAATTAACACAGCTATACCCTGCTATAACCTAACTTTCTAGAGAAAACAACAGCAATATGTACTACCCTACGAATTTTGCAACTCTCCCTTGGGAATTAAAAGTCTCTCTTAAATTTTAAAACCCAAATATCAGATGGAATGGTTTTGCAAAATGCCTTCTAATTTTGGTTAAGAACAGCATAACTTTCATTATCTTTTAAAATGTTTCTTATTGCAATTAGCAAAAGATTGTAAGAGTATAAAGCCTGCAAATAGCTAACT
>VZSC01003059.1:17049-50332 GCA_013398225.1 Steatornis caripensis | reverse complement strand
GGGGGGGGGGGGGGGCTGTTGTTATTGATCAGATTTATCTTCCATATACTCCATAAGTGCATCCACTCCATAACTTGACTATCCTCAAGACCTTAATTTCTTGATTAAAATGGATTTAAATTGGTCAACATTCAAGAAGATAGGATGGATTACAGGCATTATGATCATGTATGACCCACTTCTTTGGGAAAACAAGCTAAAATATTCTCAGTCATTCCCTGATAAATGCAATGTGCATTTATCCTAGCAAATATATCCTATAAAGAAAGGGATAAATTGTCAGAAGCAAAGGAAAAATGTACATAAAGCAGTGTGTAGCATATGTCAGAAAAAGATTAACAAGGTAAGTTTACCTATGTATTTAGGAAAGTGTTAGCCAAGCAGTTGTATTGCCTAAGAAGAAACTTAAAAAAGTAAACTTGCAGTTATGTTGGTCAATGATTTTCTGAGTTGACTTACAAGCAAATTTTAATAACAAGTGGAGACATTTACATAGAAATCCAAAGTATGTATATTAAACAGACAAACAAAAATTACAAAAAGAGACAAACACATAGGAAATAATTCCTGTTTCTTGAGGATCTGAGAGTTGTATAAGGAATAAACAAAACTACACAAAAGAGGTCGAGTCAAAAAAGAGTTGTTCCCATCTTCCATAAAAACTCTTGGTGACAATAGAATATACAGTCTTTCCTCTCCCATTATCTGCTTTTAATTAAAAGCTAGTATGGTAAATCTCTAGGAACTGTAAAAAGATATTAAATTATATTTCACTAGCAACAGACTACTGTTCAAAGTTACTATTTTTCAGCATGGAAACTGGTGCTGTTTGCTTTGAACCTGCGTAGACCATTTTGGAACATAAGCATACAATGCAATCTGATTTTAATGTTGTTCTGAAATTTAGCAACTCTCCCATTGCAAGAGAACTCTGATTCAACTTCCTGGATAAAATCACAACTGTGGCTTCCATGAACGCAATGGCAGATGGTTTTGGAACCAGACATCACAGGCTTTCTTCCAAAATTTCAAGTCAACATCATTAACTCATATGGCTTTTAGGGAAGGTTAGGTCAAGGCTTGCACTTCAGATTTATCATACTCCCCTTGCAGGGAGGGAACAATGGTAGGAATTCAGTCAGTAGTTAGCAGAACTTGTCAGAACCTCAGTTTCATCCAAGACCTTATTCCTTCCCGTTTTCCAGAAATGCAGTATTATAGCCTCAGTTCTTAATTGTTTTATTCTCAAGAGAGCTTATAACCTTGAAGAGACATTAAAAGAAAAAGCTGTGTTGCACCTACAGCTCAAAAACCCATCCCTTGTCCCCATTCACCTCACACGCTATGATTCATTATCTAATCTCAAGTAGCATTTAGGAAGGAGACCATGAAAAGACAGCTTGTCAAACATCCATTCTCTCTTGTTCTTCATCAGTCTTAAAAAGTATTTGCTGTCCAAAAGGTTCACATATTTATCATCAGCTTGGGGATATAAACCTCTACATCCTACTGATGATCAACTTCACTGACTTGCCTGCAGAGCTAGAAAGAGCACAAGGCTATGTTCTCCCTCACCCTCCTTTGATAATCCATTCCAATTTCTCAGCAAAAAGAGTAACTCCACAGTACTTTGTACTCTGTATGATTTAGTGCAGAGATTCGCTAACAGTTGTTCAATGCACACACAGAAGCTATGATGTTTTTAATATGCTTATGATACTCTGCCACTACTCTTTCTCATCAATCAGCTAGGACAAGTAATGTCCTCTTGGTATTTGGCTATGAAACAGGGCCAAAGCAAAACCAGTGAAAAACTGAAATGAAACTCAAGAAAGCTACAGAAAGTAATTAAAAGACTGGAAACAATTATCTCTTTTTTTTTTTCATTTAACCTATCTTTGTCACAATCTGAAAATCTTACTGCACTGCTCCCTAGTCTCAAAAAGCATACCTCAGCACTGCTGTCAATTCCCACTTAGCTCTAACTGAAGAAAATATTTCCGAACATGGACTTTGTTGCCACAGCCTATTCCTTTCTCACCTCAGAATTAAGTAACTGCAAAATTTACTGTGTTATTGGACTGCACATTCTACAAAGCTGAAGCAAAAGCTGAAGCAGAATGAAATGTTGGTAAGCTGCATAGCTCAGTGTGAGTGTGACAATAATGTCCTATAACTTGCAGTAGCTACTGATTTTTAACGTCTAATATCTTGAAAGGGGTAATATTTGTCTTATTGGTCAATTACCTTCCATTTTCTCCACAGCACTCCTGTTGCAATACTGACTGCATTCAAAAAAATACAGTTTTGCTGTATCTGGAAAAGCAGCATATCCAAACAGCTGTCTTCACCTCATGCTTCCCAGAACCGAAGCAGAATTGCATAGGTCAAATGTTTCTTGCTGTGCACCCCTGCCAGCTTCAGCCTTTAGGTCAAACTTCTAAATGGAGTCAAAATATTTTTAAGATACTGCGACAAAGGGTATTATTTTGCTGAGGTTTTTTTCCTCTTTTCAGGTAAATGCATTAATAGATCCATGACCTACCCTTGCTTCCTTTTCCCTTCGTGCTTTAGTGTAGAAGAAAGCAGTCCCTGCACCTCACTTGTGCTTCACAGGCAGGCAGTGCCCCACTTGCAGCTTACCAGGCCTCTATCGAGGGAGCTGCTCCTAGACACTTCCTGCTACTGGGCAGCTCCAGCAGTGATCCGCCTCTCAACAAGGCTGGGTTTCAAACAGGCAGAACCAGATTCCCCAAGCAGAAAGTAATCAATTTGCCTGTCTACTGCAGTTGCAGAAGTCAGCTCCTCTCTCACACTACCGCTCCCGAAGATGAACCCTTGGACAACTATGTAAGAACAAGAAGCAGAAGGCATGTAGAAAACGCTTAATGGAATGCCGCTCAAGACACATTACTTAAGCAAATATTCAAAGCAATGTTTTTCAGATTATACTGAAGCTTACTCTCAGGAGTTCCTGTGTAAAGGATAAAACAGAAAGCCACTAGCCCAGCATTAAAAGGTAAAGACTTTTCTTTTAAGTAAAGTTTATAAAGTTGAGAATATCAGAAAAAGGCTCTGTAGTGTTTGTTTAGAATGGAAATGTGCCTACGTGTCAAGACACAAATAATGGATGTCTACCCTGCAAAGAATTAGATATTTCTCTGGGTGAACATAGTCTCAGAGCTCTGCTGCTCATGCACAGGAACGCGAGGTTTTCAGGCAAGTTTTATGCAGAAAACTTCCTTCTTTAGGGAATACGTCAGAGTTATCTTAAAGGATAGACCTCGATTTTAATTTTCCAAATCAGTAGAACTATATATATAGTACTTTTTCATGTTTAAAAACTGTAAGAGGTATATATCAAAACATACTTGTAAGCACAGGAAAGTGTCTGTTGTTTTATCATGTTAAGTTTGCCTAGTGAGAAGCTTTCATATATAAAATCATGCTTGGCTTATTTCAATTTCACATAAAGTGTATTTTGAACTTTCTTAGTGTAACAAACTTAAATAAAGAAAAGGTAGGCACCAACTGCTTTTATATCAAGTAGGATTTTTTTAAGCAACTAGAGAGCTTTTGAACTTTATTTTAAGAGTCATGGGAAACAATGTGGAAAGGGAGTGTATGTGTGCATT
Organism: Steatornis caripensis; assembly: GCA_013398225.1. NCBI lineage: Eukaryota > Metazoa > Chordata > Aves > Caprimulgiformes > Steatornithidae > Steatornis > Steatornis caripensis. The sequence goes on along the minus strand of VZSC01003059.1, from coordinate 46,697 downwards.
GGCAAAACTGACATCTACAGTTCAGTAACAACATTTCTCTTAGAAGCCAGAAGACATCTCAGAGAAAAACAAAGTCTGAATGCAAACTATGTATAGTGTTCCTTGACCTGCTTCTAAAATGTAAGTTACTGAGCAAAGAGGAAAAAGAAAAAAAAAAGTATTAAAGTTTACTTTACAATCCAAAAGATTTGGTAAACAAAAATCCAGTATGAAAAGCTCACATTTGTATCTCAGCTTTCACAAAAAATCCAGTAAGTGTTACAGAAAGGTTTATTTAGGAAGAGGGTATTTTCTGTGAGGGTATGTACGTGCATGCATGTGTGTGTTTTCTTGTTTTGCAGACTTGGAGGGTTTTTTTAAACACTGTTACTTTCCAACTTAGGCGTTTTCTCCACTTGTGTGGGATTCTCATACAGTAACATAACAATAAAAACTAAATACTGGGTATTTAGTTAGGTAGAGGGTACACACTGTGGGAAGCAATCTGTAAAAGTGTCTCAGAGATGCTGCTTTTGGGGTTAAGTTTAATCAGAGTCCAAAATTTTGGGTCAAACCTGCATGGTGGCCATCAAAATTAACAAAGAGCAAAGCATCCCTGAGGTCAAAATATTACAGTATCAGAACTATCAACATGATTAAAAGCAATTCAAGAAAAAGTCATCTTTATGAGAATAATTTATCTAAGATTAAGAGTATTAGTTATTTAAGGCTACTTCAAGAAGCCATAGCTTTGAATGACTGAATTAGCATTCCTGGAAAAACAAACAAGAGAGAGAACCTTTGAATTTACCAGCAGTCTACATAAGGGGAAGAACAATGCCGTATTCGTTCTTGTATTTAAAATGCTGTTCTACCTTTTTTTCCTTCAGAATTTTCATTTTTCATCTATTAGCTTTTTTCCTTGGGCAATCCTGCAGACAGCAATCAGTAGGATGTTTTATCCTAGGGAAGTGAGGCCTCAGCAGATATAGCAAGAAAAGGTTTGTTGGTCTCTTCATGTTTTGCCTATGTTAACATTCATGAAAGTCAAATTCCTGATCCACAAACAGGCAGAAAAATGCCAGTTTGTCAGATTGTTTTGTTTGTTCTTTCCTCTTCAGTTACCGGCAGTTCATTAGCTTTTCGAGGAAGTCACAGAAAACAAAATTCTTGATATTTTTAACAAACAAGCGGATAGGAGAACTAGCCAACAGTTTCAGGCCTCCCATGGAGACCATAAAGCACTCTAAGATTAAGCTCTGAGTACCCTCTTTCCACAGACCTTCTGCAGATTGTCTTTAAAAGCTTTTAACTACACTGAAATAATACAAATGGTGGGTGTTAACAGATCTTAAACTACATTCTTCTTTAGTGCTCTAAGCCCCTGGGTCTTATGGATTGTTGACAACAATTACAAACCCATCAGTAGCTTTTTACTGATTAACACTAGGCTCTTTCCAAACAAACTTATTTAATTTCTCTAGTTTGCTTTTCATGCCTTCAATTCTTATGCAAAACAGTCCTTTGAGTATTAGGATAAGCTCTAATGAAGAACTGGTGAATAAAGTGGTGCAAGATTATCTGCCTGCAAACGTCAACTAAGAGTTTGCTTTCATGCAGTTGCAGTGAGCTGTAAGAAACATTTCCCTAATTCAACCTTTTCCATAAACAGTTTCTCCAGGTCACATTTACATAAGAGAACAGTTAGAAGTAAGAGTCTAAACTCACCCTGTTTCTACTACCTGTAGGCAACTACAGACCAACTTCATTCTGATATTACCTTGTCAAGTGGTCACAAGAATGTCAACAATTACAGTTGGTTTCATTTTGGCTAAGTGGCCTCATTCTCACCTCAGGTCTGAACCATATTCATATTTACAGAAAACTTATTTCTCTGACATGCTCTGCTATCAGTTTAATCATACCTATTGATCAAATAGGCTGCATCCAAAGAGACGCCTGAGCTCACATCAAGAATATTATGTTCAGCTTTCAGATGTGTAATTCCAAAAGCAATGAGAATAAATTATATTACCATATATTTTTGTACGAGATTTTAAAAAAATTGTAAATATGAATTGTTTTCTTATACTCTATTTCACCTTGATATGTCAATACCTAGGCAAACATTAAAGTTATTTAGTCAAAGTTGCCCATAAGATATGTTTTTTAAAAAGCTGCCTGGAAATCCTTGTATTTATTATAGGTGGGTTCCAAGGCTGTGATATGTAGCTGTATGGTCTGACAGAGGTGAAATGGGAAGGTGGGATGTTGCACAGTACAAATTTTGAGCCTGCAACTCTACTGTCAGGAAGACAAAAATCTTGAAACTGATTTATACCAATACAAAGTCATTAACTAGGAGTTCAAACTATATGTCCTATTAAATGGAATTTCACCTGCCCTCTATCCTGTTGCAGCCCCTTCTCTTGCTCCTAATTTATTTTCAAATATTGCTTAAAAAATATATCGATATCTGGACCTTAATTATGTGATCTTTTGGCAGAGGAGATTACGATTTTCTTTCTGGATTTCTGTGACCTATAGGTGGCCACCATATTTGCACCAGCTAATTTAGTGAAGGTGCTGATTTCTAGTAATATTCTTACTGGAAATAAACAAATGAACCCAAGTACCTACAACATATACATTTACTTCTCCCTACTGATCATATCTAAGGTCTCTTAAAGAGCATTACTGACAGTAAGCTCTGGTTCAATAGGTGAAAAAACTCACCATCAAAACATTAAATAAGATCTTCAGTTTTGCTTTTAATCAAGGGATACTCCATTCCCTAACCAATGACAGAGAATAATCTACAGACTAACTGATTTGCAGAGTGAGATCATTGTTTTGTGAGTCAGGACTTGTAAGTGCAGTAAGTGTCACTGTAACTGTGACCTATGTCAGTGCAAAAGCATGAACTCACCACCTTCTATTACCCAAAGTATCAGTAGGGAACATGACAACTGCTGTCTGTAGACGTGGAAGTGATGGTACGTGCTTTTCCTCAAGTCTTCTACATCTGCAGCCACACATTCATAACAAAGGTTCTAAAACTCCAAGGAACAGATCTCAGATTTGCCACTAACTCACTGCACATCTTTGAATCAAATACTTCATAAACCAGCAAACCCCCCCCACGCTTTCCTAATTGGAATATAAGAGAGGTACTGACAGTTGCAGAGATGTTGAAAGTATAAAAGCTTATAATACAGATGATTCACAAACTGCTGTATTCTCCTCCTCCACTAATGCTAAAGTCTATATCTTGTATTATTCCCTTTTCTCTCTCAGGATTCTTTCCCATATCATGCAACACCACACAATCAACACAAGACAGCTACATCACCTACAACATGATTGTGTTAAAGATTTCTGGTCAAACAGCCAAGAACATCTGGATTATTTTAAGTACCTAAGGTCTATTTTGCCCCTTTACATCTCCCTTGGAAGGCTTACTCCAGCAACATGATATACTTACACTTTTCCAGCAACTTGGGACTCACTCATCTTATAAATTCCTTGAATACTCAGACCTGTTTTATTCCATTTGAATCTCATGTTTTTACTCAGTATCAACATTTCTCCACTTCCCATGATCTAGTTCACACTAATTAGAGCAACCCCCAAGCTATTCCCATTGCTTCAAGCTACTCCCAAGCAACTCCCTTTGCTTCAAATGCACCGTTCCTATGCTCCTGCATATCAGTCATTTTGGTTTCACTGGGTAGCCCTGTGGCAGTTATGGTGGGTAACAGTGTCTCAAGCGGACGAGCAACCAGATCGTATTTCCTCAATGTGACATAGTAGGCAATGCCAAAAGCAATGTGCTACAGAGACAAAGGCTGAAAAATACAAATGATGCTTGCATGTTAGTATTTTTTAACAATAAGAATGAGATACCCATTAGCACTTAAGTCCCCTGTGCTGAAAATGTTACAGATTTTGCACTATCATATCATGTATACTCTGATACAATTTAGCTACCTTCAACATATAATGGCATCTTTTTTTAGGGTCATAACCAGGGCAAGTTCTTCATCTTTGGTATTTTCCTGTTGAACCACTCCCACACTTCCCACAAACAGAAACTTGAAGTTAGAACTATTTTTAAATATGTTTTCCCAAGGACTTATCATCTTAAGACAGAGATGCTTTAAGAGGATATTTTCATCCAAGCACCTTGCTGTGTGATAATCCTTGGTTTAATCATGTTTGTTTACAAGGTATTTAAGTTAAAGGAAACTTTTTAAACAAAGGAGAAAATAAATGTAACCTTTGGAGCAAACTGAAGTTTCAACTCAAACTGAAATTTCAACTCATACTCCTAGTTTTCCCCACAGACTCCTCTAAGTATCTTAAACTGTAGGCATTTAAGTGGTACATGTGTCTGACTAATTTTTTGTTGCTACACTTAAAGACACTTTAAGCAGTAATCAAGTTCCAGACCAGAGTATGATGCCACACATTACTCGAAACCATCATGCTCAAAAGTAACAGTTATGCGGGTTTGTTGGCACCAGCGATAATGTAACTTTACTGCAGCCTGGAAATAGGTTAAAAATAATAATAAGTTAAAAAACCGTGAAATTCCTTTGGGACATGTTGCCTAAAAGCGTCCTCTACCCAGTGCCCTTCATTGACTCATAACTAAGGAACAGCAAAACAAACTGACCTTTATTTTTGTTGCAATTGTAAAAAAAATTTTAAAAAGTACCACCTATTTTGGCAGAGGTAAAGGAAGGAGCATAATGCAGAACGTAGATCACACATCTCAAAGAGCTTTTAAAGGGAGAATTCTGTCCTTTGATTGTCTGGAAGTCCTCTTCTCCTGGTGGCCAGCAGTATGTTAAAATGAACATAACAAGGCATGCAAATTGCATAAAAGATCAAATACAAACCAAGCCTTTTGTATCAGGCATTTTAATGAAGGTGCTGAACAATCAAGAAATAGTGAACAAAACGATGGAAATTAAAATAATTAAGATAAACAGGAGTTTTTTGTAAGTTAAAGGGTGGAGCGGAAATAAAGGAATTCATCAAAGCCAAAAAAGAACCCATTAAATCTTACTATAGCAAGTAAGAAGTGTTCCATATGATCAACTTGCCTACTTCATATATCCTTTTCTGTCTTTTAACTTAACGCAACCCAAAACTCATTTTTGGATGCAAGCTCCCTGTTTACTGGGTCTACTGATAAATTAGATAGGTGGAAGACTATTCTATATGGCTGTTTTGCAATTAAGCAAGAGGATCTTCCAACTTGTTTGGGGTTTTTTATATTTTATTCTCCATTTTTAAGGGAAAAAAATTTCATTTCCATCCAATTCATTATCTTTGAATTTAGGACATGCTTTATCATCACGACAGATTAATAATGGTGGTCCAGTCATCAGGTTCTATTACTCCCCTAGTCAGTGTGCTGAGGTAATTGTCATTATAAAGACTTTCTTAGCCACGTACATCATCAGTTTCACTAGAGGGAATCATAACCCTGATGAGCAACACAGTAAAGTTATCAGAATGAAAAGGGTCTGGCAATGCCCTTAAAATGTATTTGACAAGAACGTGAAAATTGTGTTCCTGAACCTGTCAACTATATATAAAGATGCCTACCGGAAGAACAAATACAAAGTGGATCTGCATAATAAAAAAAACTGCATGAGGTGGTGGGGAAGCCCTTCTAGAAGACAGGGTATGCCAGAGTGACCAAACTGAAATGCTGTATGTGCATTCCTACTTTTTCTACCCCAAATATGGGTATGAAAACACATCAATAATCCTTGAACTCCAAGTACTACTTAGTTACTGGGCAAAACTGGGCCTGATTCTTCCTCCTTTCCCTTCCTCACCCCTGCCATCTCCTTCCCAAACCCATCCTGTAGTCCCATCTGTTCTTTGGGTATGTTTTCAATCTTGCATTGCTTCTAAGTGGGAACAGAGAAGACACAGTGCCACATCAGTTTGACGAAGTTATTGCAGCCATACTATTAGAGCAACTCCATTTCTTCAGATTATCTTCTATTAAAGACCAGCTAGCAGCTTGTGATTCTGGCTCTAAACATATGGTTTCAGCATCAGTAACAGTTCAGATAAAAGATGACACAGCAACCTTTATGACTGAGGAATGGCCAGAAACATGGGCAAATCTCACCGATGCTCTTCAGATTTATATGTGCAAGAACACTTAGGGCCATTTCTAAACATGGTCAATAATATGAAGCTACAGTTTACCAAGCTAATGCTTTCCCATCTATTGATTTGCTTTGCCTTCACTGCAGTCAGTATCTTAGCTGTCTTAAGCCAAATTTTCCAAACTTCAATGAAGAAAATGTCTGATGAGGATGTGCTAGGCTGTACTACTTTACCATTTCAGAAGGATCATCTTTTAAAATCTTTTTTTGCATGCAGGGGACACACTAAGTCACTGGAGTGCTTTCAGTGCACATACTCCCTTTACTCAACTCTAGAAGAACAGGCATATTCCCCCTCTATTTACAATAACTTCAAGGAAATGTATCTTTCATCTCAATCAAAAGAACAACAGGACATGCCCCTATACATATACACAAACATGTAGGACAACAACAAGGACTCAGTATATGAACAAAGCTTGTTGTGGAACACTCAAGAAGTCAACAATTTCCAAGGTTATCTTTGTCACAAAGACATCCTTATTTATTTGAAACCAGCATGCGTTTCAGTTCCCAGTATAATCAACTACATTTATTGGCAAGCACATTCAATGGCAGGTTTTGAAGGCAAGCCCGGTAGGATATTGGATATGAAACTAGGGTTCAATTGCTTACATTCCATTCTTCCGTGAGACTGATGTTTAAACAAGAAAAAAAAATCCATTAATAACAGTCTCTAGTATTTTCTGCTTACTTCTTTGCAAGTTTGATATTTGATTTTTTTTTTACCCCAACGAATACAGCTATTTCAAGCCCAATGCACCCAAAAATTAAAAAAGATGTCAATTGTTAATGAATACACAAATGGAAGATGAAGCCCAGTACAGTACTCATGCTCCTGTATTTAACTTACTTTCAAACCAGAGTAGATTAATCATATGAAAAATTGGTAACTGCCTTTTTGAGAAATTGTACTGTGTTCTGAAGGAGTAAGTGGATGACTGCATGCATCGTGTAGAGCTTTTCAGTAATTACTTGCATTCTCTTAGACACAAAGTCTTGCCACCTCACATCATAAGCATTAATAGTGCCCTTGGAACTTGCTTTTAATCACAGGCTGGTCAAGCCATGCTAAATTAGCACGGGTCAACAGATGTGTTAGGCTATACTAAAACAGATTTTCAGGTCACTTCTCTGAAGCCTTGTTTAGCACTCCTGGTTCCTTTCACATGCCCCAGACTGAACTTTCCCTGCGGCAGTCTCGGTGGTGCCAGGCAGCTCTGAAACATTCCTGAAGAATGTTATCTTGAAGAAATTGCCTGACTTCTGCTGTGGGGAGATACAGGGCAAGTCAGGCAATGAAAAGGAATTACTGTAACAAAATTAATACATGTTGTATTTTCCCTACCCCAAAGTACCGTTTTCCAATAAGTTACTTGCAAGCTTGCCCGATCACAAGTCTCAGTACATTACCCTAACTTCTAATGACTGCCAGGCTTTTTGTATTCTCTTGATGTGAATCAACAAACACTAAATTCAGATATTAAGGTATTAAAAAAAAAAAAAAAAAAAAAAAGAAGCAGTAAGGGAAATCCACACTAGGGTAGAACATCAAAATGTTTTCTCACGATTGATCTCTGCAGCATTTCAAGTTTTATCAGCTAATCCTCCTGCAAACAGACAGATTTAGGTCTGTGGAAGACATGTTCACACTGTCAAACTCCATGACTTATATTAAGTAAAAATCTGTTTAGGGACTTAAAATGATACTGCTGTGGTATCTCTGCTCCCTTACACTTACTTAAAGCTGTCCAAATGTAACAAAATCATTTGCATATTGACAGGTTACTGGATTGATCCGTTGCAGCTATTACAAATGCATCCTTTTGGATACTATAGAGAAATACTGCATTTGCTTACTGAAAACAAAAATTACATCTTTAGAACTGGGGTTTAAGAGGAAATGCACCTGTAAAACACTACTATTTCATAAGACTGCCCTGAGACCTCTGAGAGCAGCCAAAAGATACTATTTACTGTTTAACATTTATGCTTTAATATCTGTTTGAAAGACACACATTTGACTTAACCAGAAGACCTCAACTAAAAATCCCATGATCTTCTAGTCCTGAACATGTTACTTTTTACTGAATTTTTCCATTCTTGATTATAGTCCAAGGAAAACATTCATATAGAGTTTGAGGAAAATACTTTCTTCCCTATAATTAAAAATAGTTGAATGTAGATATTTTCTAAAACATACACAATAGGAAGTTTCTCTTAATTATACCTCCAGTAAAGCTTGCACAACAGCTAGAGTAGAAAACAGAACTAAATCCACTTTCTATTAAATAAGAAACAGTACTGAATTGTATCCCTATGGTGCATAAAGTACATTTGGATAAATTTTAAGAAGACTGCAAATGATAATGGAAGAACAGGTGACAGTAATCAAAAAAAGGCTTAGAAAAACTTCGAGCTGCAACGTGAGTGATATGGATCCATCTCTATGAATACTCAGACATTAAAAAACAATAATACGTATGTTCATGCCACGTTATTAAAGTTCTGTTTTGCTGTAGAGTTAACTGGTTCAGTTACTATCAGTTTAACTCCCCAGGCAAGGGAAGACAAGGAAAATTGAGAAAGGTTTTGCAGTGTGGCTGAACTAAAAGCCTAAAGTAGCATATTCATGTCAGAACTCTGAGGTTATTATCATAACCTCAAAAGCTGAAGTTGAGTGTTCCCTACTGAGAATCCAAAAATGGAGCAACACATTCACTTCTATTTCCAAAAAGATTTTAAAGTTATTAGTTTTCATCAAATAAGGAATTACAATAAAATAAGAATTTGAGTTACTCCTCTCTTCCTCCCCAAAATAAAAGTCCTCTCCACACTCCATATTCCTCATTGTTCTAAGTCTGGACCCTACAAAACAAATATACCACAAAAATGGGCCTGGGCAACAAATCACTGTATATGGAAAAAACACTACAGAGAAGAAGCTGAGGGAAGACTGTTAACTGTACCCATCTGAAGATAAATTAAAAACTTTAGCATATGAGTAAGTCCTACAGAACCCGGATTAAATGGTGGAGTGCAGCGATGCCACCTATCTCATACATTTGTTCAGAATACCTACCCCTTCCAATTCATTGCTGCTTTTATTTTACTTTTGTGCAAAGGGAAGTAACTCTAATCTCCAAAACTACTTTTCATGTATACATACAGATGCTAACGTTGATTGTTGTTACACTTTGATTTCAGTGAAACAAGAAAAAAGACAGTGGATTTAACTCTGTGTTGCAAGAGGGGAAAAAAAAACTGAACACAAAAACCATGAGAGACCGCCTCCAAGAGCTTAAACTGAGAGCTAAGGAACTACAGATAGGTGGAGAAAACAATGGTGCAACTGTACAAGATGAAGAGCAGGAGGAGTTTGAACAGCAGGCCATTATTTATGAAAAAGAGCCCATAACTGAAAGGCACTTGCATGAAATCCAGAAGCTTCAGAATGAAATCAATAATTTGGTGGAGGAAGTTCATAAATTCAGCCAACAACAAAAAAGCCTAGTATCTTCAATGCGAAGATTCAGTGTTTTGAAAAAGGAATCTAACATAGCAAGAGAAATCAAAATTCAAGCAGAGCACATAAGAAAATGTTTGGATGAACTGTCAAAAACCGTGAAAAAAGCAGAAAATGAACATGGGCCATCATGCGCCACAGTAAGAATTCTAGCTTCCCAGCACGCTTTCTTATCCCAGCGCTACCTAAATGCTATGCTCTCATACAACGATGCTATAACTGTTAAGCAAGAGAAATGCAGAAGATTTATTGTCCGTCAGCTTGAAGTAGCTGGTAAAGAGGTATCTGAGGAAGAAGTCAATGACATGCTCCAACAAGGAAAATGGGAGATTTTCAATGAAAATCTGCTCACTGAAGCAAAAATTACCAAAGCTCAGCTTTCAGAGATTGAACAGAGACACAAAGAACTAGTCAATCTGGAGAACCAGATCAAAGACTTAAAGGAACTTTTTATGCAGATATCAGTTCTGGTGGAGGAGCAAGGGGAGATGATCAACAATATTGAAATCAGTATGAACAACACTCAAGAATACACTCAAGTATCTAAAGAAAAATTTGGGCTTGCAGTCAAGTATCGAAAAAGAAACCCTTGCAAAGCAGTATGCTGCTGGTGTTGTCCATGCTGCAATTGATAAAAGAAATAAACTGAAATACCAGTGGTTCCTATTTAGTAAACTGATCTGGTAAAGCAGTTTCAGCATCCCTCAATTGCTTCATTTTTCTTCCCATTTCCCCTTCCACAGAGCTCTTGGGAAAAACTGCATCTGTTTTTCCAAACAGAGTTAGAAGAATGTGAAGAATTTTATCACAGAATGGTAGGGGCTGGAAGTGACCTCTGGAGATCATCTAGTTATGGTTGTCACAGAAACACATGAACTAGGGGAAAGCATCAAGGGATGAGTGACACTTTTTTTGTTCTTCCACTCAAACTAAAACAGTGTGGCAACAAACTACCTCTGCTTTTAGGAAGCACTGAAAATATTGTTAATCTCAAAGACAGGATTCATAAGAACAGTTTAGTTACCTTTTACAAAATAATAATAATTAATACTACCAATTGCCTTTTGGTTTTTTAGCATTCATATTTACTTGGTTCAAATTCTAAGGTTTGGGGTTTTTTTCCCAAGAATCTGAAATTCTACAAAAAAAAATCTACACATAAAGCAGACATAGTTAGTAACTATCCAGAACATGATGCCTAAACCAAACAAGAAGTCAGAAAACTGTTACCAGCATTGTTTCAATACTGCCTCTATAGGAAAAGTTACCTATAGGCTTACTTGCCTATTTAACACAATGAATAACGCTCATGTTATAGTAGCACAGCGTGCACTGTCTTACAGAATGCAAACCAGACATTGGGTTATTTATTTTAATAATACCATGCTGTATTTCTTACAGTTAGGTGTTGAGCTGATACTTTCTGAACATATTAAAGATCACTAGCAGCAGAAGGCTACTTCACCAAACCTACAGGGATATTTGTTAGAAGCCTGCTGAGAAGCCAAGAGTTGATAAACTGACAGAGATATTTACATTATTCAACTATATAGGCGGATTCCTACCAGGTAAGGGTAGGGCAATATGATACTTTATCACACAATGATAAGACACATTCTACTGCAGCCTAGCCTGTCTAAATATGCAGTTGCCTCTGCAGTCTCACTTTTGCTAGTAGCAAAATGAAGGAAAAAATATAATAAAAGAGTACAACTCCATCCTTATAAAAATAAACATAATCTAGAACCAGAGAATGATCTGGGTTGGAACGAACTTCTAGGGGACTTCCAGACCAACTTCTTGCTGAAATTAAGACAGGAATTTCCCTGGTTGCAGCTCTTGTCCACACCACTTCTCATCCTACAACCACACCTCTGAGAACAGCCTTGTTCTGTTATCTTCACACCTTACTAGTAGGCAGTAGGAAGATCTCCCCCGTAGTTTTTTGTCTTTAAGTCTGAACAAATGCACGTCTCTGACTTCTCATATCTCACATGCTCCAAACACTGGAGCAGTCTGGACTCACTATAGTATAATCAACATTTGTCTTCATGGTCTTCTTGTAGTGGGAAGTCCAGAACTGGACATGGTACAGGACACGCATTTATTTATACTACTACAGTGAGTACAAGAACTAGTTGAGGGTTTCCAGAACTCTAAATGGTTCCATGAAATTCTGCTAACTGTAGAAGCCTAGGATCCTCATGCAGGTATGCAACACAGACGCCTGAAGTAGTAAATATTTGTACCTCCCCTGAGGACTTAAAACACAGAAGCTAGCCATTGACTCAACCTGTCCCTGAAGAGACCTTAGATGTTCATTATGAAATAGCTGAATTAGCAAGACAAGAAGTATACCGCTGCTTTATTTTGCAGCATCAGTTATTTCTGCAGTGATGAGAAGCAAGCAGATACGGAGCGCTTTTACATTCCATAGTCCCAATGGCTGGTTTCTACCCTGTACCTAACCCCTTTTGGAACTGAATGAGAAACAGTGCTCTAATGCAATTTAACAGAAAATAACAATGCAACTAAAATAAAAAAAGCTATTTCAGATAAGAAAAAACACCCCAACACTAAAACCAAACACCAAACCAGGAATGTATTTCGGATCTCCTTAATGCTCTGCAAAGACACAATCAATACCACTATATCTGGATACAGTCAAAGAATTCAGAGCAAATTGCAGTACAATTCTGCGAGACACTAAGTGAGCTAGATGTCTTTAATCGCATCAGGGGTGGGGCAGGGATGGGAATGAACCTACTCTCGAAAGAGACTACTAAATAATTTTCACACTGCAATATTTATAAATAGTTGGATTCCTTGCATTTATAAACACTTGGATTCCCTGCATCCCAGCTTAAAATTGCAACTGAAATTAACTATTATAATAGTACAATCATCAGACTGAACCTTAAAGTGAAAAAGATTATTTACACAGTAGCGGCACAAGATGAAATTAAATATGACACCACTGATTCTATTCCATTAATCTCCCTTAACTGCTACATATATGGAAGCTACCTTTATGTTCCAAGGGCAGAGTAGAAATGAGCCAATAAGCAATACAAGAAAAAAAATTGCTATAGTCAACATGCTCTTTCATATATATAGATATGTATGTATATAAACGTATATAACACACACAGAAATACGCACTACACAGAAACACCACACTATCTTCTTTTCCTGTTTCTACTTTTAGAAAAGGTACATACAGATAGCCCTTTCTTTCTCTCCTGGGCCCTTAAAAAGAAAGGCATTATGGTACTTCTGTGAAGGATTATTGCAGCCAGCTTTGACAGAAGAGAAAACCAAAATAAACCAAACACCACCTGCTTACACAGCATCCCCCCACGCAGGAGAGTTCACACAAGCATCCTTATCTGAGAGAGAAGTATGTTCCTGGGCTAGCCCTTTCTCTTCACACCACAGAGATGTTTCTTTGAAGTAAACATGGTCTGGTTAACCAAGAGCCGTACTTAAAAACCTGGAAGAAAACTCAAGTTTCAGGAATACTCAGGAAGACAGCTGCCTATCCACATGCAAGAAAATAATTCACATAGTTTTCAGCTGTATATCGGTTACAAAATGGCAAAACAAACATACATAACACACTGCAGAAGATCTGAGAAGAGAGAAAACCAGAAAGACTTGTGGAAAGCTTTTTTCTTAATACAGGTGCTACTAACTGAAAGTAATTATTAACTACAACTTACACTCACCTCATGAGAATTTGTTATTGAGTATTCATTTACAATGATTAACAGCAAAATTTATGCAGGCTGAAGTAATCACTAAAATATGTTTCCTTTTTTTTTTTCCTAGTTACAGTTACGCAGAAGAGCAAACAAATTAAAGCGGAGCTGCTAGTACTCTAATAAGAAATGTCAAATATTAATAGGTACAATCCCTCATCACCAACATAACATATAGAAAGCAGCTTTCTACTACAAAAATAGCTGCCCAGCAATCTCTCTGACATAAAAATATCTGCCATAGCACATTGAATTGTATATCCTCTTGCATGTGTTTTGTGTCAAAGTAAACCCTCCCCTCTCAAACAAAAAACAACCACAAAAAAAACCCCCAAACAAACCCAGTATTTGTATTTGCCTACATAATACGAAGTATAAATATTCCTTTCTGATAAAAGGACAAAACAATTCAAAGATAAGAAAATTTAAACTTGCATACCTATATGTCTTGAGGATGCTGACAGAAGAATTGATCCATGAACACAAGAGCCACAAGAAATCTTATTTTCTACAACTCAATTTCCCCATACATAACAGACTGATTAACTACTTAAGCAAAAATAAATTAAGTAGTAACACTGACCAGTAAAAAAATGCCAAATATAAAGTTTAACATCTGTACTAAGAGTCAGTAATAGCCAATACCATCAGCACTTCAGAAAACCTGTCTCAAAATGATACTGTGATGCCTCCATGGGCAGTGATAGGTAATAAGATGCCACAGTACCAATTCTATTTGAAGCAAGTATCACACTGAACAGTAACAGCACTCTTACACCCCCATATTACTGTAATATAGAGTGTCTTGCACCGATATTACGCCTACATTGCACAATTCAGCTTTCTCTCTTTCCAGGCTATTGAGCCTCCTCTTCAGCCTGAACAGCGCTCAGGCTCACTATCCATTGCTTTATCGGGGAGGATGAGGAGCCAGAGTTGTTTTCCCCTTTACTTTTCTTCTGCGAGCAGTGTGTCTTCTTACCCCTGGCAAACAGCAGAGCGACCACATGCATAGGTGTACTATCAGATTAGCGCGCACCATAATGCAATAGATTGAGATGGAAGAAAAGATGGTAAAAGGAAGAGTGGGCCAGTGACTCCAACTCTGCTTTGCTCTGTAATGAAGACTGCATCTCAGACTCTTCAGTAATGGATCCTGTTCTTCATTGTGAAATGAGACCCATCTACCCATAGTAATTCACAGCTGTGTCTTGTTAACACTACTTACTGTATAAAGTTGGTTACGAACAAAAGACATCTAAGAAGACATGCAGTGGCATAAATTGACATTAATTCCCAGTGCTTTCCCAAACGGACTGTTGCTTGTTTTGGCAGTTGTAAAACAAAATCGCAGAAATATTCTGAGGAAATGTTCTGTTATTCCAAGAATAGTATATTTACTGGGAAAAGCTAGCATTTAAAAAACTTCAGATTTTTAACTTTAGAAAAAAGTTACTTCTTTCCAGAATAAAACACATACATTTTTCAAGGACCTACTGTTTTACTGAAGAGATTTTGAAGTATTTGTTGTGGATATAATTTTTCACATACTTCGTGAACAGAGGGCTTCATTTGCACACCTGCCTATACATTACGACTAGAACACTTTCACTGCGCACATCACAGTCCTACCTGCACAACGTATGCAAAATTGCTCTCCCACCTCTCCTCCCCAGCTTCTTCCAAATACATACATTAACTTACTTCCTCACCTGGGTGCTAAATTATAACTACACTGTCTTTGGGGAAAGTGCCAGAGAAGGAGCTCTCGCCCCTGGATAAAGTAGTGTGGACTGGCACCCATGCACACTGTTTGGAGTGAAGAGCTTTTGGAGATCCCCTTCTGGAAAGGGGATCCACACTACAGCACCCAGTCTCTTGTGGGCTGCATGTGACATTCCTCTGGTCTTAGGACTTGCATAATAAAATGATTTTATTTTTAATTCAACATGTCCAAAATAATGATCAGTGCAATGCATCTCATGAAAGAATTGTTCATGCTGATATCATATGCTTAAAGTTTTGGGACATAGCATGAGAGCATGCAGCTGATGCACTGTTGGAGACCTGTCTGATTTGTAGGAGCTGAGGTTGGTATGATCTACATCCTTACTATCTGACCAAACTACAGCATTACACAGACCTGTCCTCCCAGGAAGAGGGAGGGCACACAACTGTTTCTCTCCAAGAAGAAATAAGTGAATCAGCTACCACACACACTACGGCTCATTGTGGTGACAGCACCCAAAGAACAACAAAACAGTGGGGGAGAAGGAAGGGAGTGAATGACTAAATCTCTCAGTGTAGACAAACCACATAACTACTGTGCATTTCAAAATGGAAAAAAAAATATGCTTGATTTGTCCATTTCATTAAGGACTGTGCGTCAAAGACTCCCAAACCTTTCCTGGTGACCATTAAGTGTATCCCTGTTAAAGTTTAGTCCTATTCTTATTTTTTACTGTGAAGTGGGTTTTTGTTCTGTTTTTTGTGGGGGGCTTTTTGGTTTTACAACTCCAACTCCACGTCAGCAAATGAGAAAATCTTGAAATTGAAGGAATCTACAGAGCACTGAATGATTATATAGAGGTGGACAAACCTGCCATCACATAACAGCAAACAACTGGGGAATGCTTTTATTTAAATGTTATTATCAGAGATGTTTTTACTGTAATGAACCAGACCCCATAACTATAAACAACATTATCTTTTTACAGGAAGAAACATACTGTTATCTAAATTAGGATATGTTATTTTCTTTTTTAAATCTTTAAAGATAAAAAGGAGGTATATTTACATAAAGGAACTTCATGATTCATCATATATTTTACCCATCACATCACAGCAAAATTTGCTTACCTGAGTAGAAAAAGTTCTTTTTCCCCCAGTACTTTTTCGGACCATTTTTGCAAGGACACTTAGCTCCTACAATAATCGTGCCGCTGATACCAATTTGATACCAAATTCATACAAGACCAAAACTAGTTTTAATTCATTCACTTCCTCTATTCTCAAAGGCAACAGAGTACTTCGTTTGTGGCACCACAACCAGACACAGCACGTGCTTACCCAGCCAGAGAGAAAATGCTGAATGGAGGAAGGGAAGAGAAGGAGAAACAGCGTAAGACCTCAGGAACTAGTGACAGAGGTTAGAGTATGCAATAAAATGTCAGTGTATTAGGGAATGTGTTTATTCATTAGTACGGAGTTATACAAACTGTACTTTATTTCCTCTTGGAATTATTATTGAAGAATCAACTTTCTAAAAGCATTCCACAACAGCACTCTTCTTAATCCAAATCCTAATGTTCTCAACATCAGGAACTCTACAAGTAAAACAGGATGAAAGTTCTAGTAAGCATTCATTTACCTAACAGGGAATGCAATTTCTATTTCAAGTTCTTCTTTTATATATGCTGAGGTAGCCCATGGTATAAAGGCAGATTAGGAAGAGAACTCTGACAGATCAGAATTCTTGCCCAGAGGCAAATTCCTTCCTCCTTACCATTGCTACCACTCCAGTATCACTCCTTTCCAAGTTTTCTTAACTCATAAGGAAAATATTACAGAGCCCAGTCACAAATATGCTACCAAGAACCTGGTAACTGGAATGTACCTTTACAAATACACAAATTTAATTGTCTGATGAGCAATAGTTTATTTCAAAGGTCCATCTTAGCTACCAGTCATAAAGATTTTATTTTTCCCTGATTCAACTGGCAAAATTAGTTTTGTCCAGACAGATAAAAGCCCACAAATGCAAAAGAAAAAGGTAATTCTGTCTTTTGGATTATTATCTACCAGAAGCACACACACACACAAAAGGTATAATCAGCAGGTTATTTCAAAGACAAGCAGATGCTAGGTACACACCATGATGCACCTGATACTGCATATACAGCAACTTCTGTTGCTGCCTTCAAATTCCAGAATCAACTTGCATCCAATCTTACAGCATACTTACATATACTTCCTTGTACAAGATACTGCATATAGCACAAGTTAGGGTAAACATTAGACTAAAATTCAATGCTGACTGTTGAAATTTTGGTACATTGGCTCAACCTATGCTTAAGAAGAAACATGAATATCCAGCATAAACATTTTAACTGTTTTGTTCTGATCAAATCACCAGTACCTCTTTCATCATTCTGCAGCACACATACACACACTTTCAAGTTACAGCTCACTCCTTTTCATTCCTTTAGATTTTAGTTTCTTTTATAAGATAATAATTGGTAACTAATAAAACTTTCATGAATAAACACTATGCATTTAAGTATACAAATAAGTAGTAGGGAAATCTGTGCATTAGTAAACAAATTACACCTGTTTTTCTGCTTCTCCTTGTTTATTTCAAGCACTGGAGAAACAAAGCAGTGGTCCAGACCAGAAAGACACACTTGTGGGAAGTGTAAATCACAGAGGAGTTTCTCTCATCTGGCATGAAATTGTAACAGTAGTCTACGAAAAGAGAAATTGATTGTGCTCTGCACTGCAGAAGCATGGAAGAGAAGGGAATTACTTAAAGTAAGCTTCAACTTTCCTGGATTTAATATGCAGGGGTCACTATTTTTTGCAATAAATACTAGCCTTTACAGATACATGCACAGACTAAAATGCACTAATTATATACTAGGCAAGATATTAGGGAACTTTTTGCTACATGGACACCAAGTATCTCGTAATTAAAGAAAAAAAACCCAAACAAACCAAAAGCTGAACAGAAGACAGAAAAAAGGCTAACCACAAATTTGGAAATCTGCTGTTTCCTTTATTCTGCTCTTGATAAATTTTCATTTTGGGGGACTTAAGGGAAATAACTTCATGCCACAGAACTCTTACTTGGCAAGTATGAGTGACAGGGATTTGCATCTCCAACCAAATGCACATTCAGGGAAGGGAAGGGGCATGGGACTGGTTTAATGTAATTTGCTAAGCACTCCACTTCCATACCACAAACACTAATGCCTAGTGACCAAGCCTTCCTGCTTCACAACTTGCAGGCTTCACAATACAAGGAGTGCTTCAAATACTGGAACAAATTCTAGGGTTTACATGATTTGAACATGTCAAGAGTAGCACAGCTATGCCATGAACACAGACACTAAAGAGAAAACAAAGACAATACAAGAAAGAATGTGTAGCTCAAGACACAGACTCAGAGAGTGAGCATAAAAAAAAAGAACTACTGGATCCCTCCACAGAACTGGGACACTGAAAGAGCAAATTCTGTTCAAAGGCTTAAGGCTTAATCAGTCAGAAGGCAGTAACATCAACAAACTCAGTTTAGTCACCATTAAACTCAGTTAATACACTCTGCCCTCTCATTAGCTACTCACATGGATTGACAAGCAGGATCAAGTCCTAGGGAGGTGAGTGGGCTCTCTGCAAGTACAGCCAGCTACCCAGATAAACTCTGTTATGGGATTAGGGCATAGAGATTTCTATGAAAAAACCCTAGGGTTGTATTTATTTAGAAACACGGCACAGTTGTGAACTGTCACAGCTGCATTTTCAGACCAGATGTGAGTTAAACTAGCTGCATTAATTTGGTTTTCTTGCCTTCCCTGTACTACTAACATTCAGCTAGCAATGGAAGTTAAAATCTAACCCATTTTTCAACATACACACTATTAGCTTGCTGAACTACACTCTGCTTCGTCCAAACAGATCAGCCAGTTTCACTCTCAAACCACCAGAGTGCCACTAGTTGTTAAAAGTAAGGGGCCTCTCCTCTCAGCTTTACAGATTCTTTGCATCACAGAAACACTGTGTAATTACTGCATTATGGAGGTCTTATGCCCATCAGACATAAAGACATTATCCTGATAAACCATTTGAAACTTTCAGAGTTTATTTTGTAACTTCAAAAGCGTATTTGTCCTCAAAGACCTTTTATGTGGCCGAATTTAATGTTATTTCCAAAATTTAACACAACCTAGTTTTTCAGCAGAGAAGTTCATTAATCCGTTCTGTGAAAGAATCTCTCTAGACCTTTTGAAACTAAACTTTTTTTTATATTAACACATGCACTGAAAGAAAAGCACATGCCAAATACTATTAAAGTAAGCCTTCTTTAATGAGATTTTACTGATCACATATCAGCAGCACCACCATGTGTTAAGTGAACAAGGTATTTATTGCTGAGAGATTACTGGCATTGCAGAATATAATAAACCATTTATGTAATTGATACAGGCCTAAATAGTAACAATATTTTACACCATGTTGCCATGACAAACTTGCAAAGCCTTTAACCTATCATACTATTTTGAGAAAATAGCAGAATAAAGAGTTTTTAAAAACACCACCTTATTATTTTTCCACTGTTAATGAAAGAGAAGAGCAATAAAGAACCCTGAGAAGGACTAAATAAGATCTAATGTCAGATGCAGTGAATGGATTCAGTATATCGCCTTGTATAACTTAAAAAGGGAAAGGAGGGATGAAGGGAGGGAAGGAAGGAAGAAAAGGCTTTGTTCACTAGTATGATACTTAGATTGGCATAAATAAATACTGTAAATTGTAATATTGCTTATTGCTAAAGTTACAGTAGTATTAGTGTACTTTATAATTATGTTTATACTATACAGAAATACTTCTTTAGAAAGCGTACTGAAGGTCAAAATTTCAGATTATTAAGAGAACATTTATTAACATTACTTACACTAACACAGGTTTTCCTGCTATCTTAGGGCTGTTTAAAACTTCTATCATGGCTTGCTTTGTTTCTTCCATTCTTGCAATGTCACTGGAATCCACAACAAATATTACACCATAGGACTCAGCATAGTAATTTCTCCAGATATTTCGAATTCTTTTTCCACCTCCTAAATCAAAGATGGTGACTTCAAAGCGCCCCTGTTTAAGGTCAATCTTGGAAAACCCAACTGTTGGAGCCACGTCTTCAGGAGATTCTGTCAGAGTTCAAAGAAAGCCTTCAGTAAAAAGTGTCCTTAGTTATTTAAAGAGGATTTTTACATTGCGATTTGTGTAGCAAAATTCATATTTTAAAAACATCGAGCAAACCCCTCCTGTTAAGGGACTGCATATTGCTAACCACATATTTTTGACATTAAGATTTTCAGTTCCCTTATGTAATTTCAAATTAACGCGTTAGTCTCTCAACCAGTTACTGTACATGAATTTAGATAGGAGCACCAAGGGAGAAGAAAAAGGAAAAAAAAAAGAGCCAAAAATGCAATTTTTAGTATTTAACACCATAGTTGAATTGCAGTGGTGTGTTCAGTGTACTGCAGTTTTTACTTTCCTCCTCACTACCAATGCTGCCATGTGAACAGTTATATAGCACTTGCACAGTATTAATCCAAGTTTGAGAAGGAAAACAAACAAAACAGTTAACGCATTATGACCTGGGAAGCATTGTGCTCGGCCAAATTTATTCTTTACCCCTCATGGTTGCCAAAACAGCTTCAAATGTTCAAAAACAGGGCTGAGGTGAAGTGACTGAAACCACATTCTTCTGAGATGCAAACTACTTGCTCCCTTTTAGCCAAGATTAGGTTTTGGCCTTTGTTTAATTTTTTTTAATTTTTTTTTTTTTTAGTTTGCCATGCAATATGCTAAAAAACCCTATAGCTTTGTATTTAACACTTTTGCTTGCTGCCTCCCTTTCCGGAGCGCCAAGAAAGCCTGTACTTGCCTCACAACTAAGCTGTCGCTACAGGGCGAATTAATTGAATCTCTGCAGCTGTTTTATGTAGATTGCTAGCACAAGGCAGGAGAAACAGATGTAAAATTCAGCTTGTTCGAGGAAGAAATGAAGGCATGGTCAAAAGCACTGAGCTCTGAAGAGCAGTGCAGAAGCTACATCACCATCAGCCTTCCACTACCATGTTCCTTTTTTGAGAGAATCCTTCACACACAGCCGAGTTGGAGATTCAGAACACACTCCTTGGCCAGAACAGTGTAAGCCAAGACTCCAGCAAGAGAAGGGTCCAGGACCCCCATCTGTGAAAAACTACAGCTTCAAAACTCAGCACACTTTATTTTGAAGAGTGTTTTGTACTGTGAGCCCTAAGTATGTGATCTTAGAAGACAGAACAATGTGAACATGAGGGCTGATTAAAGGTGAAAGTTATTGATGGTGCTGAACGTAAGGGAATATTGATGAAACATCTGCTCCTACTGTATGGTAAGGTCTCCAATAATAAAGTCTTCAGTGTATAAACAGGGTCTGCCACATAAGCTCTAGATTCATTTTGGCAAATATAACTTCAGTGACCATGCTGATTTAAGAGTCCTAAGAACTGAAATATATTTGTTTTCTGCTAAAACCCAGCAATCATAACTGCAGTCTCCTCCTACAGGCTGTTATGACTGGTGCACAGACAAAAACACTGGTTTAATCAACCTGAAGACTAACTGAAGGTTCCAATCTCTGCCAGCCTTGTTAAAAAAAAAAAATCGCTTTCTAAGGGAAGCCCTATTCAAGGCCTAGAAAACAGTCACAGAAGTCAGAACTATCTTTTTCTGGAATTTCTCTTTAGAAACAACCATCTTTCTTCCATTTTTTCCCAGAGAAAAAGGACTTTCAGACCTAACTGTCACGTTTAGCTGACAAAGGTGTTAGAGTTGATTTTGAAACAAAATGGAAGGCTAAATAACAAGTGATTCATGTTTTCAGGCGAAAGATTCAGGAATACAAATGAGAGAATATTCATAACTTCATTTGCACTTCACCAAGTCCATGACCTTACATAACACATGTAAACAGAAAGTCGAGATGGAGACTCCAAGTCTGCCAAAACACTACTAAGTACACTCTTGTTATTACACAAGATGAAAGTTATTTAGAAAGACAATTCCACAAGAGAACAAAAAAAAAAAACAGAGAATTTTTGTTTTCATAAGCACAAGTTTTATCTCAAATTATATCCTGCTTGCATGTGTCACTGGATGGTGCAAAGTACCCTCCAAAATCACAAAATCAAGTGGTCTCTTACTGAGGTGTGTGCCTAGAAAATTGCTAGTGCTCTTCTGGTCATAAATGATGATATAAAATATGTATCACTAGAACCATCCTTTATGTTATATACACATACATGCAATTTCCTTCTTTTGCAGCTTTTCCTCATCATACGTACTTAGAACGCTGATTTTCATATAATGTTTACTTATGTATGCATGTTACTGGATGGTCACCTGAAAGCAACTTCAGCACATGCACACAAGGAAAAAAAAAAATCAAATCAGATCCATTGATTTCTCTAATGTATACTGAGATGTGAAACACATTGTTAACCAGAATATTTTGTATCACTGCATTAATTCAAAGTAATTATTAATTAGAATGTGGTCTACGGCCTTCAAAGTTTTTGTCCTACACTTTCTTTCACTTAAAGCAACTGATGGAGACAGATGGCTTGCTTGTAGTTACAATGTTCCTTCATCTATTTAATGAACTACTGAAAAAAACCTTTCTCTAGTCCAAAAATACGCTATGATGCTCATGAATTTTAAACAAGAACCTAGAACAGATTTTGCTGCAATTTAGCATTTTGCACAGATAACAATACAGTGGTCGACTCAAGACGCATAAGCACCAAGGTACTCTGAAAATCCGGCCTTAGTGTTTCCAAGATAATTAAGCACCTCTATGGACTAATTTTTTCTGTCTCAGTGGACTAAGGGCTCTAACGCTGCCTAGCACAATGTCTTAAGAGGAGCTTTCACCGTACTATCTACCTTGCCTCTACACCGTACTATTACCTTTGAAAAAGATGTAGCTGAGTGGTAGCAAAGTTGTTGAACTACCACTGGTTTGGCGTATGTTAGCTCAACATGATGTTAAGCACAGCGGCCAATGAGCAAATGTAGAGCTTGCTCTGCTACTTCTCCAAAGCGTAAAGCACGGCTGGGAGTACCTACTTTTTAAGTCACCCTAGCATGACTTGCCAGATATCGGACATCGGGATCTTTATGTTTCAAAGGTGAGACCCCTTAATTTTTCTCTCATCTGCAGGTCTTCAAACAACGGGGCCTGTGACATGCTCACTTTGGCAACCACACTCTTAGAGGAAAGTATAATCAACAAAATTTTCTTTCAACAATATGGAAGGGAGAGATAAAATAAGAGATGAAGCAATGTTTTCAAATTAAAATGATCGAAATTAGCAGTTATGATCTATATTTAAATGATCTATTTAGATGATAAACAAATTAATTGCTTACCTCCTTGAATTCCTCGGACTGTAGCAGTTTTACCAGCATTATCAAGACCCACCATTATTAGCGTCACCTTCCTCCATAAGGAGAAAAAAAAAAGATATTTCAATTTTTTTTTCTCTAGCTAGACATCACTTATTTTATTAAGTTTTTTAATACAGGCATAGCAAATTTACCACCAAGTAGTAGGCATTGTTACAACTGTGTATCTGGCGTTTAATACAGCAAACCATCTGACTAGACAGAACAGCAGAACAAGGTATGGAATGAGGAGTTTAATATTGTGCTGTAAGTTTCACATGAGACAATGATTTTGCTTTCAACTTGTCCTTGCCTGCTGAAATTTAATTTCACGGTACTGTAAATTTTATCTTTTTTTTGTGTGTGGTCATGGTCTCTTTAACAATTTCTGTAATTTCATTTCCAGTTCCCTGTATTTTTACCATCTCTCTGCCTCAAAGTTGTGCCTATACTAGAAATTTATTTCTGTCTCAACCAGTGCATCTGAACAATAGTATACAGTATACAACACTTGTGTAGACAACATCAGATGCTGTAAATAAGCAGCACTGGTACTCACCACGCCTTTGTTTCAAGCAGGAGCAATCTAGGCTGCAAACATGCAAACCAGTGGTGCTGTGTACAATACATCAGCAAACTGGTGTACAGGTTAGAATTTATACTAGGACAGGATTTTAAGCAAAGCAATAGGAAAAACATATCTACGTGTATACCTCAACTGTTCCTCCTATTCACAAAGACTGCGAGGACGCAAAGGAATTTACTCAATTGTATGCCCCTTTAAGTGAAGGAATACTAAAAACATTGTTATTTCCAATCTTAAAACTATAATAGCATCATATATTATGTATAATTTTTGCAAGTTCTTTCAGGAGAGCCAAAAAGCTCTGAGAAAAGAAACTAAAAATTAACAGTAGGATCATAGTAAATTATACTGTAACAGTAAGCTAAAATCAGAACAGTCATGAACATTTACAAACTCACAATTGTCTATAATACATTGGTGTTGTCAGAAAGCTATTCAATCCAATATAGTTCTTTGAACACCAGCACCTTCTGTAAAATCTAAACTTTGTAGCACTGAAGAAAAGAGCAAATCCTCCTACACGACCGTGAAATATAAATAAATGTGGTGTACCCCTTATTTCCTTTCCCCATAGTTTGTAAGTAGTTTGAAACATGGACTATCTGTGCATCTCTGCTAATTGGAGGGAAAAGAATGCAGGACTTCAAAGTAAAAGTAACAGAAGCATACGAGAACAGTAGAATTCCATAAGCGAGAATGGATCACCAGGCTACCCACAAAACGCAGCATTAAGATACTTAGATAATAGTAAGAAAGCTAGTATTACACTAAGGCTGTAGTCTACTCTTGACAACAAAGTGTTTTAACACATTACACTTCAGAATCTCAAAATGCAGAAAATAAATCCGTGAGACCAAACAAATTAATAAACTTTACATAAACATTCTAGCATCAACCCATAATGCTCAACTTGAGGAAACGGTATGAGAAGGACAATATTTTGAACTTTATACTTTTCTGGAGTCAGAAACAAAACACCTGAATTAGACGTGATTAACATTTCACGTTTAAGTTCAGAAGATGTACTGATTCTCTCTCAGAGGAAAAAAATTACAAGATTTTGTCTTAGAATCAAAAAATACGAAAGAATGTTACATAGCAAATAAAGTAAAACATAGATGAGAGGACACGAAATATAGTTTGGGAAGATCAGCACAAAAATACTTTGACATATTTACCTGACAGGCTCCTGCCATCGTTTTAACCAGTTGCAGCAATTGGCCATTAGACTGAACATCTCTCTTCACTAGCCATCCAGAGCCACGAAAGCTACAGAAACAATGCGAACAGGCCAGAACAACCCAAGAAGAGTGGGAGAGGGACTGCAGAGGCCCAGATGTTGTCTTGACACCGCTAGCAAAGAAAAAAAAAATAGAGAACAAGAAAAGTATAGTTAGCCGCTATGTATAACCGAGGCAAGCCATTTCTCTAGCAGCAGCCTGTCTATTCGGAGTGTGACATATTCAGTCAGCCCCATGAACATTGCCTTTTGTCTTTCACTTTTACATCCTCTCACACTTCATCTGCCCCCATTTTACACATCTGCGCAGCAACAACACAGTAGTCGTACAAAATAATAACGCAAGACCACTGCACATAAGGAAACCTGCGAGTTAGAGCAGTAAGGCACATCAAGCTACGACATTCCAGTGCTTGCCTCGCTAACACATCCCACAGCTCTGCTGTCTGACAGAGAATAAGGACCAATTTCAAGCATGAGTAAGGCTTGTAAGAACATAACAGGATAAGACAGTGAAAGCACACAAAGAATGTCCTACCTGTTGAGTATATTCATTTAACTGTCAACTTATTTAACACAGAAAGATCCCACAAGGAAACTGGGTTCTCTAGTGAGTACTTTGAGGAACTGGCAACTTAATATCTAGTAATTGTCACTAAATTAAATAGAAGCATCTAGTACTTCCATCATTTTACAATCCCACTTTCTACTCTTCAAGCAGAAAGCATCAGAGACTATTCCTCATGTCACAGTCAGCAAAAAACAGTTCAGGGAAAAGAGGAGAAAGGGGCAATGTTCACAGTTACCGCATTTGTCTTCCTAAGCAGCCATTACGCATGCTGAGGCCCTGCTTTCCGGAAAGTGGCCGAACATCCTCCCACTGATGGGAAGTAGTGATTGAATGCCTCTTCTTACTCCGCTTGAGCATGCACCTTTTGCTTTCCCCATTAAACTGCCATTATCTCTATCCACAAGTCTTCACATCTTCCTTCAGTCTTCTCCCCATCCAGCCAGTCACTGGGTGCATCTTCACCTGTTGGCCAGGGTCAACGCACCACAGTCCTTGGTGCCCGACACGGAGCTCATGACAATGACAGCTTTAATCTGAGCACATTATAGTTGTTAACTGGCAGGCTCCTGTGCTGGTCACTGAGCTTGTTTACTTTATCGCATATTAAAGTCCAGCACTTGCTAGTGGCTGGGAAAGGCAGCGTGGGTTGCTCCTCACTTGGGAAAAGGCAAAGCCCTTTGTGCAACTATCTTTGCTCGACGACCCGAATGCACTTGGCGGGTAATGTGGAAGCATAGGGAAATCTAGTGTGTATCCCAGGAGGATTTAAACTTGGGGGAAAATAACCCATGATTTGAGTTGTATGTTACAGGAAGAGTACAGCAGGAACCACTAGAACCAGAGGAGGACGAGCCTTTCGAGGAACCAGGCAAGCATGGCGGTGACTCAACCCAAGTGGGTCTAGGCACCCAACTATCCAACATGCCACTTCCCCTGCCTTGAGTAACCACCTCCAGGGATGGGGCCCAAGTCATCGACTGCTCTTATTCAGGGAAGGGGCATGAGAGTGGGGGGCCTATGGAATGGGGGAATAATCCCTGTGCATATGTGACAGGACAGGGGATGGTGGTCCATGACATACCAATCTCTCCTCCACAGATTATCACAGCCCTTGCAAAAGGAATGTGCACTATCACCTTAGCTCATAGGCTCATATCATCTCAGCTCCCATTTTGATCAGAAGCTTAACCTAAAAAAACCCAACTAGATTCATAGTAGAGCAAGTGAGATGTAGACAGATATTCCCTACTTGCCTCCATGAGCAGATCAGTTGAGAGTGGTAACTTTTTGAATTACCACAGCAAGTTTCCTAAAGCTTGTTTCTCAAAGCTCCTCTTTGTTAAAAAAAACCAAGAAAACACCAAAGAAATTCCTTTGATACTTTAAAGGATAACTAACCTCAACCTACGGTAATTTCAAATGATGCAGAAAACTGAATAATTAAACTTTCCAAAATCTTCCCAATCTAGACCAATGAAAGAAGAAAAAAAATTGAGGAACTATTCCTAACAAACATATTTTCTCCCTAATAAACTATGATGGTTTAGATAACTTATAAAGGTAGGAACTGAGAACTCCTCCTGATCTTATGAAGCTGCTGTATCCAAGGATGCCTTTGTGTGGATGTGTCATCATTCAGTGCCAGAAACAGGTCAGATTTCTTCCGTAGCAGACACAACAGACACTCTTTAAATATTTATATTTCATTGTACAAGAGCACCTGAGAACAGATTCCCTACAAGAGAGCTTAGTGTGTCAAGAACAGATAAGTTCCTACAAAGGAGAGCAAGATGATTACAACTATTACGAGTATTAAAATTGGGCTCTAAAGAACTCAAAATAGAAAAAACAAACCTCAAAAAAACCTTTCACACGCAATGGAATACAGTGCCTAAACCCACAAGCAAATACCAACAAAACTAACTTTGAGAACATGGCTACACAAATATTCAGCTAGTTCTGCTGAAAAGCAGAATGTAACAGCTCAATGAACAATGCACTGACAAAAGCGTAACATTTTTGGTGCCTGAGCATCATCACTGAAAAATTTCCCTCCCATATTATATGGATTGTCTAGCTTTGCAAATTGCCACAAAATTGCTCTAAAGCACAGCTATGGCCCATAGCATTCAAATGCGACTCAGCAGATGAAGAAAACTTGTGAAGAGCAGAGGACAACTATTTCACAGCAGAGGAATCTTGCTTAAATACAAAACTGCAAAGGGGGGTGGGTGGGAGGCGACAAATAAGATTAAAAATTTCCCAAATGTGCCACTAGGGGAAGAAAGGGCATTCAGCGCTGCTGAAAAAATCATGGTATGTAGGCAAATCACATTGTGTTATGCTATTTTGGAGAGACTGCATTTCTTGAACTAGCAATAGACAAAAAAAAAAATTGATCTCTGAAATACATATGGAACATACTACATGTATGTTATGTGCTGCATTAACAACACTCAGAAGTTGTTCCAGGTATTATATCTGTCAGCTTGAACTCTTGATGCTTGTTGAGGTGAAGCAAAACCAACATGCCCACAAGCTCGGAGATATGTAAAACTGTGTAGCTAAGCTAGTATTCCATCTAGCTAGCAGGTCAGCACAACTGTAAAGGACTACAAATGTCAAAGATCCCATTTTTAGGTAAGGGAACAGACAAAGTGTACTACACAGACTAAGAAAAACATGACAGATAACTGCATTAACTCTTTACACTCTAGATTTAGATCAAGAGCTACTTAGAAGCCCGTATGTTATGTGATCCAAAGTACTGGGTACCAGCAAGAGCAACATCCAAAGTACTCTGATGAGTAAGTTTATCTACTTGCATAGCCAAACCAAGCACCTTTTCACACAAGCCACTGTCAGAGTTTACATGAAATGTTCTGCCTTTCATAGAGGCTTTTATGGTAGTGAATTTCTTCAATCATATCAAGCTCTCACTTTCTTTAAAAAACTAATTAAACAAACCACATAAAGCTGACCCTCCTCATAAAGATTATTTAAGTTCCTGCCATGATGTTCCTTGCTGACTTGTTTGAATTTTAATGATAAGAACGCAGTATTTTAGTTGTATCACGTTATATTTTGAACAGCAAGCCAAGTGATTGAGCAGCGAAGAAGGCATATTCAGCAAAAATTGAACACCACCCTGTCTGCCAAAAATTGCAGCGTAGTTAACAGGTGTGTGAAGTGCAAGCAAGAACTGCAACGTCTTGAAAGACTGAAGCACACAAGTATTTGTGAGAAATAGCTCTAGGACCATCAGTTCTTCCGTAAAGAAAAGTTACTCCAAGACGAGCAGTTCAAGTGAGTTTCTGCACTTTCCAGCCACGTTCCTACCCTTCTTGTGTTTCCAAAAAGCAGCAGTCCTAAAATCCAGACTCTGGTTCGCACGTGTTTCCTTTGCTTGCCTCTTCCGCCGTGGGAGTACGTTTTTTGTTTCATAAAATCATCATTTCACAGAAAATCCGCTCCTGCTGCTCAAAGCCTTAAAAACCGGCTGCCCCCGGCACCCACGCACCGTTCTACACGGCGGGGCGGCCGCACGGCTGGACGAAGCCCGACTCGAGCCCCGCC